>CP135557.1:4406453-4428448 GCA_032402905.1 Khaya senegalensis | reverse complement strand
ATATATATATATATATATATATATATATACAGAAAAGAAAATTCCATCACCGGAAAATGGGTATAGATGTGAAATTTAGGAGTGTTTTAAATGGTTAATTAAATGTGTGTGTGTGTGTGTGTGTTTGATTGTGTGAAATTAATGATTAAGTATTCATTATAGTTACGCCTTATTCCGTCAATATCTATTGTTGAAAGAGGTATTTTAAAATACATTTCCAACGTTGTATGTTTAATTTAGGAATACCTTAATAAATGTATGTGTGTGTGTGTGTGTGTGTGAATTAGTTATTATTATTATTATTAGGAATATTATTTTTATAATTGATTTGGTGGTACGTATATTGGTAGGTGTTGAAAGGTAGCGATAGGTATAAATTATTTCATATTCGGACAAAATTATAAAAATGTTGCATATGTGATTATTAGCATTTTAATAAATTATCAAAATGTTCTTGAGTAATAGTAAATGATAAATGGGTAATATGGGTATATGATGAATTGTAGAGAGATGTATAAGTGGCCAACATTCTTAAGGTATGATTTTAGAATTTCCTTACACAATGGCAAAGTCGTTTAGGACAAAATGAAGTAATGATTTATTATTTACTGTGGCACTCTTTGAGGCATGTGGAACTCACAGTCGTCCTTGTGGTGTCTATAATTGTATGTGAAAAACCACAACAACCTCTATGGCGCCTTTGAGCATATTGAACCCATGGTAGAAAGCGGTAGTTCGCCATGGCGCCCTTAAGGGTATGTTGAACCCATGGTAACACTATAATTGTGCCCAACTTATTCATATATTAGTGTGTAAGATAAATAATGTGGTCACGATACATAGTTTACCTAAGTGTGATCGGTCAAACGAAAAGAGAACAGGATGGTATAATTGGAATAGATAAAGTAGAAAGTATACAAAGAAAAGTGGTACTATATTATGATTATGCGTAATATCCTAACTGAACTGTTAATTAAGTAGTTGGGATGGGTTAGTGCTGACTGGTTATTGTTGTAACGTTGGATATACAGGATATGTTGTTGTCATGATTAGTTATTATTTATATAATTGAAATATTATGATTTGTTAAATTATTTTGTTGGGTTTTATGGTTTTTACTGAATAATTTTAAATTACTCACTCTGTAGTTAAAATGATTTTCAGGTATAACTAGTAGGATAGCGGAATCGAGCAAATCCTCGGGACAGTAACTTGTCAAGAGAGTTGGGCATACAAAATTTTGTTGCTGTAATAATTATACTTTTATTATAAATTACATTTTTAATATATTGTACATGTTATAAATAAGTATATATGTTGAATGGTGATGAATGTCTACTTTGATTATAATAGAAAAAAAAATTTAGTATTTTTTTATATACTTGTTTAGAAGTCATTATTTATATTTTAAATGGGTATGGGATTCCCACAACCGTGCCCAGGGTCCACATTGGAGCCATGTTTTTCCAGTTATGGCCACGGCTAAAATAAAATTTTTTACAAACTGGCTCCACAACACAGTTGAAATGTGAGGGAATTCATTACTGATAACTAATTACTGATCCACAGTTATCCTAATCATTCAATTATTTATTTTATTTAACTATGGGCTAATTATTACAAGTTTCAACACTTAAGGGTATTTTGGTAATTTTATCAACTTCGCTATCATAACAAGAAACACACAAGTTACCAAATCCACAACGTGTCCACATATCCTAATAATTGTATGTGTATGTGGACACGTACAATTAACCAATTAATAAAAATAATGATTATAACCACATTAATAATAATAATAATAATAATAATAATAATATAATTGTTGTATCAACTATTCTAATTAAAATACTCAATGCCAGTAAAGTATTTTAGAATACCTGATGTGGTGTTAAATATTTAGCGTAATTATTAGCTAATTTATATTCATAAATATTCACCTATATAAATATAAATACACACACACACACACACACACACACACTTATTCCTTATTAAAAAAATTCTGATTCCCTACTACATTCATTTGTTTCTTTTTCACGTTCTTAAAAGATATTCGACTACACATAATTATCTTCAATACAATTCATAATTGGTACTTAGAGTCAAAATTACTATTTTGTCCTTCACGTATCTCATCAATTACTAAACCAATTCAATTCCGATTGATCCCATTACTTCACCGTACAATTTCTAACATAAGAATCTATCAAATTTCACCATTTTTAGGTCTTGATGAATAGTATTTAAAATAAATAGTAATTTTGATATTTTTAGAGTTATAAAATTTATTTTTCCTTCTAATACACTCTATTATACTAATTTACATCCTTACATCTAACTTGGTCAATTAAAACTTTAGCAAAATGATGATTTTGTCCTTTCTTGTCAATAGTACATGTTTTCGCCCAATTTTTATCCTAATGGGTTTCTAAAACTTCTCTTCTATATTTTTCCTCTAATCCAATACCTTTATCACATATATTTTAAATAGAGCCTTAATTATTTTATTTTAAGCAATGCCTAAAAAATCATCTACAAAAAGTTTCATTTACATTTGTGAGGATGTAATATCTTACATAGTTGGATGCTCATGGATTTATACCAAAATGCTATTCATATGCTACATCGCTCAAATCGTTCAAATGCTTAATTGCTTTTAAATTTATGTTTATCAATGTTGTAACACAAATTACAACTAAACACATTTACTTTCGATTCAACATAATAAATTATAACAAAATTGAAATTATCATAGTTTTGGTACATGGGTATCAAGTAAAATTATTTTATAATTATTTGGTGCCTAGAAAAATATATAATATTTTTGTGAACATGATAAAGGAAAAAAATTCAATCTAAAATTGAAAACCAATATTTGAATAAATTTATTGAAAAATATCTTTTATTCATTAAGAGTAGTTTTTGGCAATAACGCCATAAACTTTTAATGCAACAAACTCACCATGTTTGTATTACATTTTATTGTTATTACTACAAGCAAACCACTTTGAATATGATAGCAAATAAAATTTCAATTAAATGCTTTCAATCTCTAGTTTCTAACAAATAAAACATTGCATGATGTGGAGTTCTTTACAGAAAGTTATTCTTGTTTTAGCGACAATTACTTATTGAGTCATCAATTCTAATACAATTAGGACAGTTATCCTTTAACTCCTATAGAGTGTACTTGCTTTTCTTTTGCCAAAATAAATCTTCACGTCTTCAATAATTTGTTTAAAAATAAGCTTTCTTATTTCTTTTTTAAAAAATTATCTCAATCTTTAAGAAATAAAACAAAAAACTTTGCAAATATAATTTTTAAGCTTATTACTTCATCTTTGCATATAAAGAAGCCCTACAAAATAATAAAAACAAAACAAGCAAAACAATTGAAAAGCACAAGAACTAGCACGATTAAAACATATATGACATAAATAAGTGTAAAAATAGTGGACCTATCATATAGCAATTCTCTACGAATATCCAATCATATAATTGTTTGCTACTAACCAAAAAATTGATAGTTTATTCATCTTAAGATAAGGATTTGTGATGAGTTTAAAATAAAAAGAAACTCTCTCTCTTACATCATTTTCCTTGTTTGACACTAGAATGATGGTTTTGATGAGCTTAATTCTGAGGAGACTCATTATAGCTTTTTCTTTCTTGGTTATGGCAACAGGTTCTAAATTTCAACCTATTCCTCTTATTCCTTCTATTTAAGTTGACACTCCTTTTGTTCCTCATATTTAAGTTATTACATTAACCCTAACTCGGTCAAGCCATATTTAGGGAAAATATAATAATTATGGTACTTTTGGCATAAAGGCAATGCTTGTGAAAATGAATAAGTTAAAGAAAAGAACATTTATTTTTGTAAGATTATAGTTGTTACTTCTATTGGCTTGTCAATATTGACATCTTTTTCTACACCTTAATCATCCTTTATTGCATCTAACATAGAGACAACTGATCGAGTTTTACCTCACAAAACCCATGCTTTCTCTATCATTCTTAGTACATCTTCTTCATAGTTTATTGACTTGAAGTTTTACAATCACATGACTTCAGATTCTTTCTTAATTTTTCATAAAACAAATACAAGTGGTGCACCTAATATTTAAAGCATTGATGGCTCTTACATGTCTATTACTTATGTTGGTCTTATGTCTATGTAACACCTTGAAATTTTTATACTCTTAAAACCTTGTCATGAAGTTATAATACAGTATTTTTGAGAGTTTTGATAAGAGAGAGAGTTGACCGGTATTCGAAACAGCATACTGTATAAGCAGAAAATACAGTATTTCATTACTGGTATTAGAAATGTGACGACGGAAGCTAAAAACTGTAATTTTCGTCGTGCGTGCTCGACTATATAAGCGGGAAGGGGTCGAAAAACCCGAAAAACAAAAATTCACTTTTTCCTCCATTTTCTCTCTCTTCTCTCTCTCCTCCCCACGGCTTTCTCTCCTGTGAACAGTGATTTTCGTCACCGGACCTCGGATCACCTCACCACCAGCGAATAGAGGACCGCCGGACCGCCGCGAGTGCAACGCCGCCAACCCTGCCCCGATCGCCGCTACCACGCGCCCTCACGCGCCGCCCAAAGCTCCGCCGACGTAAACTTTGACCGGCGATTCACGGCGAACGGCGGCGAGTTGACCAACACCTCCGGCGTGTCTGGCACTGTCTCACTGCCCTCTTCACGGTGGTGTGCCCCGTTCCGGCATTTGGTCACCGAATTCCGGCGTGGGAAGGCTGATCGGGAAGGGGTGTTTCCGGCAAGATTTTCGGCGACCGGTGTTGCTCCGGTGGAATCTGAACCGACCAGTGTGCTCTCCGACACTCGTACTCCAACGCAGTATGTTTAGATCTCAATTTGGAATGAGTTTCGATGATGATTTTAGGGTCCAAAGTAGGTTCCTTAACATCTGAAATTTTAAGATGATTGGTGATTTTGAAGGCTTTAATTTGTGTTTTGTGGCATATGGACACCATGAACAGCATCCCGACATTGCAAGGATCGCGATGGTGTGTTCCATTAGTGAAATGGAAACCAAAAGTTCGTGGGTTGAATAGTATCCCGTGAATAGTACTGGTAAACAGTAACTTGCACTTTTTTCGAAAAAAATTTCGTAGCGTACGGAGGAGTATTTCGAACTCGTATACCCTCTCTGGGACAGTTTTTCATCATTCGTATAGGCATTGGGTGCCTGAAGGTAAGATAATATAATATAATATTTAAATTGTGAAAAAATTAGTTTTAATATTTATAATGTTTATGCTTGCATGAATATACATCATAATAATGAGTTAAATTATAGAAAAGTCTCATTGACGTGGAATGGGCATGATTGTGCAATTAGAAGTGTTAATATCCTTGTGTTAGATATATATATATATATATAGTTATAAGCGTAATACCATTACCGTCGACCTGCAGTGCTAGATTAGGTATTCTAAAATACCTATACAGCATTGTATGTCCCATGTTTGTATTTACCTATATTTATATGGTAGGAACGTTTATATATACATATGTAATTATGCCCTTATGATGGAATGATTGAGTAGGTGCTGCATTCGATGTTTTGCAATGCTATTCGAATTAACATGTGTGCATACGTTAGTATATTATAATTACTGTACCGTAGTAAGGTAATGAGTATATTTTTACTTGTAATGACGTGTTGGGATTGCGTGTAATGACGCGATATATGATAACCGAATAAAATATATTTTGCGAATTTGTATTAATAGTGGTATAGGGTATCCATGCGTTTGAATTGTAATATACTTCTGTGTTTTATCTTGATTGTCTTATGGTTTATTTATATGCCAGAGTGGAATATGTTTTCATGACTTAGTACTGCTAGCCTTACGATAAATCCATGCGTGTAAAGTCATTTTAGAAGATAAGTACTAATGAATGTGATTCATAGGTAATTATATTACCTATCATGAAAATTATTAACGTGCTGCTTGATTAATGTAAGCAAAATGGTCATGTTGTCATGACTGAGTCAACTATGAATAAATCTGTGTGGATAACTGGTATAATTGGGACAATTATGAATCGGTAGTTTTTCCGTTACCCTAGTAAAGCCGCTTAGGACGGAGCAGCATCATTATAATAAGACTGTGGTGCCCTTCGAGGTATGTTGAACCCACAGCAGCTCCGGATTGATAATAAGACTGTGGTGCCCTTCGAGGTACGTTGAACTCACAGCAGCTCCGGATTGATAATAAGACTGTGGTGCCTTTTGAGGCATGTTGAACCCACAGCAGCTCCGTATTGATAGTAAGACTGTGGTGCCTTTCGAGGTATGTTGAACCCACAGCAATTGAGAAATGATAATAAGAATCATGGTGCCCGCAGGGTATGTTGAACCCATAGTTGGAAGCGGCTGCTTTCCATAGCGTCCTTGGGTACGAGCAACCCATGGTAGAACTAATTATCCTGTTGTTCTGAGAAACCCGGTGTGGGCGAATGACCATTGTATACATATATTGAAGTGTACGGTGGATATCATGACCACGATTCATAATTTACTTAATTATGACAAATCTATAAGGAAATGAATTCGTGTACCTATTAGATTTAAAATGCATGATAGAATACTTCTATCTGCTAAGAGTTGCTTGTGTTAGTGTGAACTGCAATGAGGCAGTAACACGTTGTGTTTTATTTGGTATGGGGATTGTCCTGGTTTTCTTGTGCAGGTAGGGCAGGTTATATGTATAGGTAAACTCTTGCCGAATTTCTATAAGAAATACTATTCATACAGCTATTCATGAGCTCCCTTGGTATTCTGATTTTCATATGTGGCAGAGGGTCTAGGATTACCTTTAATTGCAGTCACAATCAGGTTTTTGTTATGACTGTAAATGGAGGAAATAGTTGAAGTCTGATTACACCTTGGCAAGTGTCAATTCTTTGAGAGGAAACTTAAGCTTGTAAAAACAGAGAGCTAGCATTCTCGTTTAGGATTTTTCACTATGTCATGTGTCCAGTCTTTAGCTTTTAATGGTTGTTTAGGTATAGTTGTTTTTCTACTCTTTGATAATTATTCTTAATTACCTAATTTTTTTTTTTGCCTTTTCATCGATGGTTAGGACTTGGTTCAATTGTACTATCAAGATTTTACATAGTGATAATGCAATGGAGTAAACATATGTCTTTTTTATTAGCTCTCTAAAAGAATATGGTCATCCATCTTACCATTTTTGCCTTACAAATCTCAACAAAATGATAATGCTAAATAAAAACATAAATACATTCTTGACACTATTCAATCTTTTCTCATCTATCTTGCTCTTCCTGAGTCCTTTTGGGGTGAAACTACTCTTGCTATAGTCTATACCATCAATTGAGTACCATTAAAACACTGTATAAAGTTCTTTATGAGAGGCTTTCTCTCTTAAAGCCTTTGTTTGTGCTTGCTTTGTCCTACTTCCCTTATAAGTATATTAAACTTGAACCATTTTTACTTCTTTGTTGTTTCTTGGAGGAACTAAAGCATAATGGTTGTCAATGTTATCATTCTCTAGCTAAACGTCTTTGAATCTCTAGATATTTCTTTTTGAGACCATAAAATGTTCACTAGTATTTCCACAATCAACAAGTTCTTTTATATTCATTTATTATTACTATCCCTACAATTGATTTTCATCTAAAATCCCATCGTGACAACTTTTTGGATTATTTGTTATTTATACTGATCCAAACAATACATCTAGTCCATTTGACATTTCATTAAATTTAATACACGATGCTCTAGTTAGGTAAGTGCCTCTCAACCTTATCTTCATGATTATCATTGTTTCTATATTTTATATGCACTTTATTAACCTACTAACTATCATAAGTCTAATATTAATTCTCTTTGACAAAAAACCATGTTTGTTAAACTTCAAGTTCTTACTAACACTCATACATGGGACTTAACTAACATGCCACCCAATAAGACTATAGTGTGATGCATAGGTATATAAGATAAAGACTCACACTCATGGTTTAGTAGAATTCTACAAAGTTCGTCTTGTGGAACAGGTTTTACACAAGAGTATCGTATTGATTATAAGTTAAGTTTTACATCTACAACACCTCTTACAATTTTTAATTATTTGCTTGTAGTTTTATCTATGCAATATTAGCAGATGTTTCAAATGTTAAAAATACTTTTCTTAATTGTGATTTGTTCGGATATGCTCTAAAGATCATTTGTGTTGTCAACTTTAGAGATATTTTAGCTTATAGATATTTATAGTTTATTATTAATGAAAAAAAGTGTTCTTTATTCACTTACATATACTACTTTCTTTATTTTATCATGTATTTAAATAAAGTGTGTTTATAAATTGTTCAAATAATTTATTTAATTATTAACTAATATTATTAAAATTATTCCCTATATAGATGATATCAAATGGGCAAAAGTATTGCATAGTAGGCATACTAAATTATCTTTAGTGAATATCATAAAATGATACTAGTTCAAGTAATAATAAAAGTCACGTTATTAAGACATTAGTATAGATTAATAGTTAAAAAATTATTTTTTAAACATGACCAAACTACTATGACTCACATAGTAATGCACGTAGTTAATGATTTATTATATAATTATACTAGTATGCGATGTAATCCTTTAACCTAAAATATTATGGTCGAATTCCATGTGAATGTACATAGTTTATATAGTATATAAGTACAAGATTAATCATATATTGTATGTTAAAACTGATTCGATCATATGTTGTTTGCATTAGAAATGAATGATGGTTAAAATAAAATTCATTGGCTCGATATAAATACTAAATCAAAGTATCCATTGATTCTATCTAGATTCAAGTTCCTAAACGAACATCAATAAATACTTGAAAAGAAAATCTTTAGTTAAAATAAATTAAAATCATATGAAAAAGTTTATGATAACGAGTTTAGAGCATATTGATTGATAATTTATATTCACATCGATTTAAAGTTTTGATATTCCATGAACCCTTAGTTGATCAAGATTGGATGACAAAATAATATTACTCACATGGTACATATAATTTGGATAAGATCAATGAAGTATTACTTAATTGTAGTTTAAGGACTATAACACATTATTAGATGTTAACCATAATCATTAAACTTTCAAAGTGTTCGGATTCAAAGAATTCAAAACTAGTTCATGACTGATCTATAGTGAACATACATAATCACACGAATAATCGAATCCATTAAGAGATGTCCGAGAGAAAAAGAAAAAATATTATCTTTGGATGGCTAGCACCTTTCGAGATAATATAATAATTGAAGAAAATATATATATATATATATATATAGTTCTTTAAAGTGTTTGAAGAATTTGTGTAAGTTTATATTTTTATGTAATTTAGTATAAATTAATAAAGTTGCCATTTTATATTTAAATCTTTATCCAAAATTATAACATTAACACTTAAATGTATTAATAGATAAGTATGTACTAAGGACAAAATGATAATTATGTAATAATTATCATATTTTATATTTTGATCCTTATACTTTCACATAATTATATTAACTTAACCATTAAGTAAATAATTAAGTATAACTTCAAAAACTTAATTGAAATTATCTAATAATTAACAATTTGTATTTAAGCTCTTTGATAATCTATATTATCAAAAGTAACATATAATTTACATTAAATTATATGAAAATAGAAAGTTATAAAAAATTTTAAATATTTTAAAGAACCGCAAAAACATATAATGCTTATATATATTTAATTTGACCGATATATTATCTCGAATGTTCTAGTTTTTCTACTGATAATATTTTCTCTCTCTAAAATACTTCTCATCACTTTGGTCATTGATATAACCATGTAGATTTATTATAGAATAGAGGTAAACTTGTTCTAATCCTTTCAAATATCAAACACTTCGAAAATTCAACATTATGGTTAATATCTAGTAATGTGTCATAACTCTTAAACCACAATAAAGTAGTACTTTATTGAACCTCATCTCAATTGAACGTACTATATAGGTAATATTCTTCTATTGTCTAATCCTAATCGAATAAAGGTCCACAACATGTCAAAACTCCTATATTGATATAAATATGAACCATCGATTAATATGTGCTGAACTCATCATTACGAACTCTTTTATATGACATTTAATTTACTCTGACTAGAGATTTATTGTTTCTGCCATTTATTGATATTCGTTTAGAAATTTGAATCTAGAATAAACTAACAAAAACTCTGCTTCTATATATATCAAGCCAACGAATCCTGTTTTAACCATTATTCATTTCCATACATAAATAACACATGACCAAATAAACTTTAATATATAAGATGTGGTTAATCTCATATTTATATATCATATAAACTATATGCATCTACATTAGATTTGATCATGATATTTTAGGTCAAAGGATTACATCGTATACTAGTATAATTATATAACAAATCATTGACTACATACATTATTATGTAATTTATCATTAATTGGTCATATTTAAAAAATAATTCTCTAGTTATTAATCCATATTAATACTCTTATAACATAACTATCATTATTACTTGTACTCATATCATTTCATAATATTTACCGAAGACATTCAATATTCTTTTTATACAATATTTAACCCATTCAATATCACCTACATAAGAAATGGATTTACTAATGTCATTTAGTGATTAAATAAATTATTTGGACAATTTGCAAACATACTTTACTTGAACGTATGATAAAATAAAAAAAATAACTTATATTTACAAATAAAAAACTTTCTTTTATTAATAACAATAATAAAATTATATACATATACAAGACAAAATATTCTTAAAGTTGATAACACAAATGATTTTTAGAGTATATCCTAATTTTTGTAAAGCTCTCTATAATCTCAAACAATCTTATTAAACTTAGTTCTCAAAGTTCTACTCTGTATTAACACAACACTGTTTCACACCAAGTGCCTATGACTCTACCTTATTTCTTTGATAACTTGATGGGTTATTTTCCTACTTTTACTTTATTTAAATGATATGGTTATCGTTCGTAATGATGTTTTAACGTTTCATTCACCTTAATATTTTCTTGGTTAACACTTTAAGATGAAGGATTTTTAAACTTTAGCTTTGTTATTGGTTTTGTGGAGACTTCTAGCACAAATGGGTGTAACCTTTCTTAGGCTAAGTATGATTTCAATTTACTATCACATGTTGGGTTAACTAATGGTGAGATTATGGATAGTCCTTTGGAGACCAATGTTAAGCTTTTTCTTACTGAAAGGAAACTCTTGACAAATGCTACTTTATATTGACCACTAGTAGATAGTCTTATTGATTTAATTGTGATGTATTAAGATATCTTCTATGCAATCACTTTAGTCAATTAGTTTAAGATGCCTCGCGTTTGTAACACCCCGAAATTCGTATACCCTTAGAATCTCGTTACGAAATTTGTATTGCAGTATTTTCAAGAGTTTTAATAAGAAAGAGCTGGCCTGTATTCGGGGCAGTGCACGGTATAAGTGAAAAAATACAATTTTTTTTACAAATATCGAAAATTTGGCAACTAAAGTGAAAAATACAATTTTTTATTGTACATGCACGACTATATAAGGGGGACGGGGTCGAAAAATTTGACATCACAACCTCACTTTTTTCCTCCCCTTTCTCTCTCTTCTCTCTCTCTTCTCTCTCCTCTCTCTCTCTCCTCCTGATGTTTCTCTCTCTTATGAATAGTAACTTTCGTTACTAGAGCTCAAATCGCCTCAATGCCAGTGAGTGGAGGACCGTCGTACCATTGCGAGTATAGCGCTGCAAACCCCACCACGATTGCCTTTACCAGAGTGTCTTGCCGCTGTGAAGTTTGACTACTGATTCACGACGGTGCACGGCGAGTTGACCTTCACAGCCAGCGTGTCTGACACCATGCCATCATCCTCTTCATGGTGGTGTGCCTAGATCCGGCATCCAGCCACCAAATTCCGACGTAGAGGCGGTTGATCATCGAGCTGTCTTTTCAATAAAATTTTTGGTGATCTGCGCTGTTCCGATGGAATCTGAACCAATCAATGTGTTCTGCAACACTTGTACTTCAATGCAATATGGTTAGATCTCAATTTAGATTGTGTTTCGATGATGATTCGAGGGTCCAAAATAGGCACCCCGAAATTTAAAAATTTTATGGTTTTTGGTGATTTTGAATGCTTAAATTTGTGTTTTGTGATATATGGACAGCATAGATAGTATCTGGACATCGTAAGGATCGCGATAGTATATTTCATTCATGAAACGAAAACTAAAATTTTGTGCGTTAAATAGTATTTATGAATAGTATATGAATAGTATTATAAACAGTAATCGGCACGTTTTTTTGAAAAAATGCCTGTAGCATGCAGAAGAGTATTTAGGACGTATATATCTTCTCTAAGACGACTTTTCGTTATTCTCGTGGGCACCGGGTGCCTAAAGGTAAGATAATATGATATTTAAATTGTGAAAAAAAAAATGGACTTTAATATTTATAATACATATAATTATATGAATGTGTATCATAACATTGGCTTGAATTGTGAAAAAGTCTTATTGACGAAAAATGGGCATGATTGTGCAATTAGAAGTGTTAGTATCCGTGTTGTATATATATATATATATGTGTGTGTGTATGTATGTATGTATGTATATATATATATATATATGTATGCATGTATATATATATATATATATGTATGTATGTATGTATGTATGTATTTATAAGCATAATACTATCCTCGTCAACTTGTAGTGCTGCATGAGGTATTCTAAAATACCTATATAGTATTATATGTCTCATGGTTGTATATATATATTCATATGGTAGGTACGCTTGTATATGCATATGTAATTATACCCATGTTATTAGATGATTAAATGGATGCTGCACTTGATGGTTATGTAATGCTATCTGGATGGACATGTGTGTATATGTTAGGGTGTTGTAATTATTTTGCCATAACAAAGTATTGAGTATAGTTTGACTTATGATAACATGTTGGGATTGCATGTATTGATGCGTTATATAACATCCTCAAATCTAAATATTCCTCTGAAATCTTAGTATAATTATTTTTGTAGTATATTTTGAGTTTTGGGCTATGAAATATATAAGATAATTTTTGAAACTCTGGTTAGAGCAATTTTAACAAAAAAAAATGGGTCAAAATAACAGTAAAGGGCAAAACTATCATTTTATATAAGCGTTGAAGGATCAAATGAGAGATGATTGAGTTAAGGGTTATATTTTAGTTATTATTAAAGAAAAATATAAGTTAGATAATTTTAAAATGGTAAGAATCGCTAATTTGCCGAAAAAAAAATGACAATTTTGTCGAAAAGAGTAAAATAGTTAATTTATCAATGTCACAAAGGTCAGATTGAAATTCAAATTTCTAATAATGTTAGAAATATTGTTAGAAGTATATAAAAAAATAAAATAAAATCGAATTTAGACAAGCATACCCTTAGAAAAGAAAAAAAGGACTAAAACGAATAATTTTCTTCCTTAGGAGCAAAATGATAATTTCATAAGAAATTTTCAAATTTCATGTCACTAAAATCTGATAGACTAAAGTGAAAGAATCTGAAAATAGCCTAGGTAGCCTCATAATTTTCTTGGGAGTCAAATGTAAACATTGAAAAGTTATTGGGTACTAGTATAATTTTTAAAAATATAGATTTAGATAAGATTGGTTAACTTTTCAAAATTGAAGCAAACCAACTTTTTTCTCTTCTCCTTGCTGTGAGTTGCCCATTTCTTTCTCTTTCAATTTAAAAAAAAAAAATTAAACAAAATCTCTTAATCCACCCGTTTAATCGCGTTACCGCAGAAGGAAAACTTGTTCTACGGGTCGAGAGCTTTAATTTGACGGTAAAATTTTTTGATTTTATTAACTTTTAGTTTTTGGAGTTGTTGAAAAAAATTATTTAAATAATAATTTTATGGATTAAATGGTGTTTTAGGTTTTTTTTTTAACTTAAATTAGGTTCAATTGCCATCACATTTGGATTTGAGGTAAGAACCCTAAACCCTAACTTTGTAATTTAGGAATTTTGTAAAATTGATGCCTAATTTATAAAATTGATTGTTTGTAAAATAGATTAAAGTAAATAGAATTGTATAAATAAGAAAAAATTTAGTTTATACATAATATAACATATTTGGTCACTATTTATAGAGTACTTAAATGCTTGATTTTAATGTGTTTTGATATGTTTAAATGTGTTTAAATATGTTTTGGAATAGATAGAATTAGTAGGAATTGGTTTAGATGTGCAAAATGTAAGAAAAATAGAAAAAGGGCAAAATAATCAATTTTGAGTACTATTTATTTAGTATTAAATTATATTAATTTAGAAGTGTTTAAAATGGTTGATTAAATATGTGTGTATATATATATTTATAAAAGAAAATCCCACTGCCAGAGAATGGGTACGAGTGTGAAATTTGAAAGTGTTTTAAATGGTTGATTAAATATGTATGTAATTATGTATGTATATATATATATATATAATTGTGAAAAATTAATAATTAAGTATTCTTTATAGTCACGCCTTATTCCGCTAACATCTATCGTCTAAATAGGTATTTTAAAATACCTTTCCCTCTATGTATGTTTAATGTAGGAATACCTTAATATAGATATGTATGTGTGTATGTGTGTGAGTGTATGTGTATATATATATCTCATAAATGGATTAGGAGTATATATATAAATAGATATATATATATATATATATATATATGAATATATGAATTGGTTATTGCTATTATTAGGAATATTATTTTTATAATTGATTTGGTGGTACATAAATGGGTAGGGATTGAAAGGCGGCGATAGGTATAAATTATTTTATATTGGAAGAAATTATAAAAATGTTGTATATGTGATTATTAGAATTTTAATAAATTACTAAAAAGCCCTTGAGTAATAGTAAAGGGTAAAGAGGTAATATGAGCATATGATAAATTGTGGAGAAATGTATATGTGATCAATATCTTTAAGGTATGATTTCAGAATTTTCTTGCACATTGGTAAAGCCGCTTAGGACAAAATAGAATAATAATTTATTATTTACTGTAGCACTCTTTGGGACATATGGAACCCACAGTCGTCCTTGTGGTATCCAGAATTGTATATGAGAAATCACGGCAGTCCTCCATGGCGCCTTTAGGCATGTTGAACCCATGGTAGGAAGCAGCAGTTCGCCGTTTGCCATGGCGCCCTTAAGGATATAATGAATCCATGGTAGTATTATAATTGTGCCAAACTTATTCATGTATTAGTGTGTAAGATAAATAACGTGGTCACGATCTATAGTTTACCTAAGAATAACTGATCAAATGGAAAGAGAATAGGATAGTAAAATTAAAATAGATGGAGCAAAAAATGTACAAAGGAAAATGGTATTATACTATGATTAATTGTATGGTTGGAATATTATAGTTTGTTAAATTATTTTGTTGGGTTTTATAGTTCTTATTGAGTAATTTTAAATTACTCACTCCGTAGTTGAAATGATTTTCAGGTATAACTAGTAGGGCAGTGGAACCAGGTAAACCCTCAGGACAGTGACTTGTCAAGAAAATTGGGCATACCAGATTTTGACGCTGTAATAATTCTACTTTTGTTATAAATCATATTTTTGATATATTGTATATGTTGTAAATAAGTATATATGATGAATGTTTGCTTTAATAATAATAGAAAAAAAAATTTAGTGTTTTTTTTTTTTTTTTGTATACTTGTTTAAAAGTTATTGCTTATTTTTTTTTTTAAATGGGTATGGGAATTCCACAAGTTGGTATCAGAGCGAATTTTCCTGAAAAAGTTTTGTGAAAGTATATATATTTAAAATAATAATAATAATGAATAAATAATTTTGTTATGTTGTGGTATGCCCAATGTCTTAGAGGATGTTTCCTAAAACCGACTGCTGTAAGTATATAATTTTAATTTAGTACCTATATAAGTTATAGTATTACGTTATTTAATAAGATAGTTTTATGTGATTGTAGGTATGTCTACACGCAGACCGAGATTTGACTCCTGGTCTTCTATCAATAGACAGGAGAACTCTATACTTTATGGGGTTATGGTAAGGGACTTAGAGAGATTAGTTATTCTGAGGGAGAATGAAAAGAATGAAAATGAGGTGAAGAATCATAATACTATTTACTTACATACGGATCTAGGTCCTGGAGCCATCGAACAGAGAAAAATAGATGCCCTAAAAGGTATGAAGGTTTACGGGAAGGGTGTTAATAAGAATAAATTAGTGACTAATAGGATTTATTGGATTAGAAGAGAAAGGAGGAGGTATCGCCCTGAAAGGCAATGGAGAGTGGCCTTAGCTAAGAGAAGATATGATGAGGCTGCTACCTCTACCATAGGAGAGTTTAATACTCCTTCTTCACTTAGGATTTTATATTCCCTTCCAGCGCGAGGAGTTATTACTGACCTAGAGGTACTGATGAGAGGTTTAGATTCTTATTCCCCGAGAGTGATAGACCTTTTTTCTGTCCAGCTCACCATGCATGCACCCCCATCTCCTGTAGCTTCTGAACCTGAGCCACCAGAGTTATGGTTTTCCTCTAGTGGTAGTGAACCATCTGATTTGGCCATAGAGACCGATTTGTCTGAGAGTTCACATTTATTCCCTAACACATATTCCTCTCCACCAGATTCCTCAAGTACCGAGAGTGACCCATCCGAGCCTCCTCTAAATTCTTCTAGTAGTGAGGTTGACCTGACTGATTATTGTGTAGAGATTGAGCCCTCGGAGTGTTCCATAGAGATAGACTCTAGTCTGTACCCTATAGATTCCGAGTCTCCCGTACATACTACATGGACGGATATATCCGAGCACACTAATCCCAATGCAGAAGTGGATTCTGCAGGTCACTTATCTTCAGGGGATGAGTAAAGAGTGTCAGGGTCTTGTGTGATAAGATAATGTACATATTGTAAATAAGAAAAAGTATTATTGTATATATATATATATATATATATTGTTGATAAACAATGTATAAATTTTGTTATATATATATAATACTATCGCATACAACAAAACTACTTTTATATACAAAATGTGAGTATGGTACCTATTTTACCTTAGTGTGATTTATTTACTAGTATATTTTGGCATGTGTTATCTTATTGGTGCAAGTGTATGTTGAGGATATCATGGTATGAAGTAAATGGTATATGTCGTACAAAATGAGTATTATAGTTATCTAATTAGATATGTAGTATTGTTAAGTAAAATGCAAGGTAGACGCTCTATAAGAGGGCAGGGGAGAGGTAGAGGAGCTAGTGCCCCTCAAGAAAGGGCGGAAATTTCTGCTCCACCTCAATCAATTGGAATTACTATAGATGCAGCTGAACTTAGAAATATGATTCAGCAAGTAGTACGGGAAACCTTGGGGGGGGGGGGGGGGGGGGGGTTAATACTTGAGAATTTTTCGGTACCAGCTACTACACCCGCTTCTGAACCAGCTGCTGAATTTGTGGCTACACCCAATACTAGACCAGAGACTGAAAGAGTACTAGGGGTAACACAGAGTAAGCCCCCACCTATTCAGGGTTTACTTAGCCAACATTTTCCTAGAGAGTTCTGGGGAACACATGATCCTATGGTAACAGACGAATGGATAAGATCAATAGAAAATACCCTGAAGCTATTTACCATGACTGATTCAGAGAAAATGGAGTATGCCACCTTTTTATTCCGAAGAGATGCAAGGATTTGGTGGGAAATGACCCAAGAAGCAGTAGATGTTTCTGCCCTGTCTTAGGTAGCATTCAAGAGACTTTTTGAAGGGCAGTACAAATCTGAGGATGTTGTGACTACAAAGGTACATGAGTTTGTAACCTTACAGCAGGGAGGAATGAGTGTCAAAGAATACTCTACTAAGTTCAATATGTTGGCTAGATTTGCCACTGGAATGGTCAGCACGCCTGAACTTAGGAGAGATAGATTTTTACAAGGGCTTTAACCAGATATAGTTATACATCTAACGTCAGGTATATAACTTCTAGTGGATTATGCAGAAGCCTTAGACAGAGCATTAAGAATAGAAGTTAATGCTAGCAAGATAAGGGGCAAACCATCCACTGTACTAGTATTACCTGCACCTGTCATTCAATCTTCTGGTCCTTCCTCATCTGCGAGACGCCATAATTTCGGACCACAAAATTGGAAGGGCAAAAGAAAATTTGTTCCTCAAAAGAATATGAAGAATTGGCGCAATAACAAAATGTTGCGCCAAGGCACAATTCCCCAATGCCCTCGATGCAAGAAGAACCATACTGGAAATGTCGTGTCGAAGGTGGATAGGTCATCTGTTATAGATGTGGACACATCAGAGCTCATTGCAAAGCCTCTTCGCTACTTGTCAGATCTCAACAACAAAATACTTCACAACCGATAGCTGCTTAACTTGTTCAGACTATCAAGGGCTCACAAGCTTGAGTGTATACGATAGCTCAGAACCAAGCAGAGGCTAGCCCTTTTGCAGTAACCGATCAACTTCTATTTCATTCTACTCCTTTGTATGCCTTAGTAGATTCTGAGGCTACTCATTCTTTTATTGCCTTTGCTATGTTAGAAAGACTGAAAATAAAACCCTCTAATCCACCATATCCTATCCAAGTAAAGATGCCAGATGGGGATAGGGTAGAAATTAAGATGATTCTCCAGAATGAACAGGTAGTAATACAGGGTAGAGAGTTAGGAGTAAATTTGATTGTGTTGCACATGCCTGATTTTGATATTAATTTAGACATAGACTTTTTAGAGAGGTATAATGTGAAAATTGACTGTCGAAAAAAGAAGGCTCAATTTCAGTTAAATGATGGGGATAAATTTAATTTCGGTGAAGGTAGACAACTTAGCATGATTATCAGTAATATGCAAGTTAAGAGTATGTTGAGAAAATGATGTATAGGGTACTTAGCTCATGTTGTACATGACAATGAAATGCCAAAATTGGGGATACAGGATGTTCCTGTAGTAAATGAATTTTTAGATGTATTTTCAGAAGAGTTACCAAGATTAGCTCCGGAATAAGAAGTGGAGTTTAGTATAGAGTTAGAACCTGGTGCAGCCCTAATCTCCAAAGCTCCGCACCATATGGCTCCAGCTGAACTACAAGAATTAAAGAAGCAATTACAAGAGTTGCTGAAAAAGTGGTTTATCCGCCCGATTCATTCACCGTGGAGAGCACCGATATTGTTTGTAAAAAAGAAAGACGGGTCGCTCCGTATGTGTATTGACTATAGAGAGTTGAATAAGCGGACGGTGAAGAATAAGTACCCGCTGCCTCAGATAGATGACCTCTTTGATCAATTAAAAGGAGCGTCAGTATTTTCAAAAATTGATCTGAGGTCAGGATATCATCAGTTGCGAATTACCGACAAGGATATATCCAAAACTGCCTTTCGCACTCGTTATGGACACTACGAGTTTGTTATGATGTCTTTCGGGTTGACTAATGCTCTAATAGTCTTTATGGATTTGATGAATAGAGTATTTCATGATTGTTTGGACAGATTTCTCATGGTGTTTATAAATGATATTCTTATATATTCTCGATCAAAAAGTAATCATACCCAGCATTTGAGGTTTGTGCTTTAACGATTGAGGGAGCGTAAGTTATATGCCAAATTCTCAAAATGTGAGTTTTGAATGGAAAAAGTAGTAATTTTAGGACATGTAGTGTCAAAGGAAGGGATAATGGTGGATCCTAGTAAGGTAAAAGCAATCTTAGAGTGGCAAAGGCTCAAAACTGTTAAATGTAATATCTACACAGATCACAAGAGCCTGAAGTATTATTTCACCCAAAAAGAGCTGAATATGAGGTAGAGAATATGGTTAGAATTGGTTAAAGATTATGATTGTGAAATAAAGTACCAACCTAGAAAGGCGAATGTAGTAACGGATGCACTTAGTAGGAAGGTTGTGGTGTCTCATTTGATTGCTCAAAAAAGAGCACAACAGGAGTTAACAGAGGGAAAATTAAAGGTGATGGTGGGGCGAATTACTAAATTAGAAATTCAACCTGCTTTGTTGGAAGAGATAAAGAAGAAACAAGCAGTTGACAGCTGGTGTCAGAACATTCGCCAACAAATGCAAGAAGGCCAAAAAAATAGATTTTCAGATAAGTAGAGATATCCTTCAGTTTCGAGGTAGAGTGTGTTTGCCCCAAGATTCAGAACTCAAGAAGAAAGTTCTAAGTGAAGCTCATGATATGCTCTACACAGCTCATCCCGGGGGTGTAAAGATATATCAGGATCTCAAGAGAAACTTCAGGTGGAATGGAATGAAAAAGGATATAGGAGATTATGTATCAAAATGCTTAATCTGCCAACAAGTAAAGGCTGAGCATTAGAAACCCTCTGGATTGTTACAGCAGTTGAGGATCCCGGAATGGAAATGGGAAGAAATTTCTATGGATTTTATTGTCAGACTTTCCAAAGTACAAAAAGGATTTAATGCTATATGGGTGATAGCAGATAGATTGACTAAGACCGTTCACTTCATTCCCGTGAAGGACACCACCAATACGGATCAGTTAGCACAGATTTATATTTGGGAGATTGTGAGATTGTACAAAGTGCCTAAAATTATTGTGTCAGATAAAGACTCCCGATTTGTATAAGCTTTTTAGGGGGGTTTACAGAGAACATTAGGCACCCAATTAGCCTTTAATACTGCCTATCACCCGTAGACATGTGGACAAACTAAAAGAGTCAACCAGATTATAGAAGACATGCTAAGGGCATGTTATTTGGATTATCAGGTGTCATAGCATGATATGCTACCCTTAATGAAATTTGCGTATAACAATAGCTATCAGGCCACTATTAAGATGGCACCCTATGAGGCTCTCTATGGGAGAAAGTGTAGATCCCCACTGTATTTGAATGATTTTGCTGAAAATGATGAGATTAACCAAGCTCTGGGACTAGAACAAACTCAGAAAATGATTAAAGATGTACGGGTAATCAAGGAAAGAATAAGGCAGACTCAGGATCGATAGAAAAGTTATGCCGACTTAAAAAGAAAAATGGTGGAATTTCAAGTTGGCAATAAAGTTTTTGTAAAAATTGCTCCATATAAGCATGTTATGAGGATTGGTCGAAAGGGCAAGTTGGCACCCAGGTATGTGGGATCATATGAGATTTTAAAAAGGGTTGGTAAACTGGCATACAGAGTAGCCTTACCTCTGAGTTTGGATAAAATTCATAATGTGTTTCATGTGTCTCTCCTTCGTAAGTACATCAGTGACTCTTCCCATGTGTTGCAACCTGAAGCAGTAGAATTGGAAGAAAATTTGTCTTACGAGGAACGTCCTGTACAGATTTTGGACAGAAGGATAAAAGAGCCTCGAAATAAGAAAATTCCACTAGTAAAAGTGTTGTGGAGAAATCAAAAAGTGGAGGAAGCAACTTGGGAGATGGAGCAGAACATGAAAGAAAGGTATCTAGGACTGCTCGTCTAAATTTCGAGGACGAAATTTCTGTAAGAGGGGAGGAATTGTAATATCCTCAAATCTAAATATTTCCATGAAACCTTAGTATAATTATTTTTGTAGTATATTTTGAGTTTTGGGCTGTGAAATATATAAGATAATTTTTGGAATTTTGGTTAGAGCAATTTTAGCAAAAAATGGGTCAAAATAACAGTAAAGGGCAAAACTGTTATTTCGGATGAGCATTGATGGATCAAATGAGAGACGATTGAGTTAAGGGTTGTATTTTAGCTATTACTAAAAAAAAAATATATATAAGTTGGATAATTTTAAAATGGTAAGAATTGCTAATTTGTCGAAAAAAAATGATAATTTTGTCGAAAAGGGTAAAATAATCAATTTGTCAATATCACAAAGGTCAAATTGAAATTCAAATTTCTAATAATATTAGAAATATTGTTAGAAGTATGTAG
>CP135557.1:4396103-4406319 GCA_032402905.1 Khaya senegalensis | reverse complement strand
GTCTTGATTAGTTATTATTTGTATGGTTGGAATATTATAGTTTGTTAAATTATTTTGTTGGGTTTTATAGTTCTTACTGAGTAATTTTAAATTACTCACTCCGTGGTTGAAATAATTTTCAGGTATAGCTAGTAGGGCAGTGGAATCGGATAAAACCTCAGGACAGTGACTTGTCAAGAAAATTAGGCATACCAGATTTTAAAGCTGTAATAATTGTACTTTTGTTATAAATCATATTTTTGATATATTGTATACGTTGTAAATAAGTATACATGATGAATGTTTACTTTGACAATAATAGAAAAAAAAAATTTAGTGTTTTTTTTTTATACACTTGTAATTACGTTGTAAATAAGTATATTTACTTATTTTTTTTTTTAAATGGGTATGGGAATCCCACACATTATATAAGAACCAATTGGAATATCTTTTCGTGGCTTTGTATTGATAATGATATGGTGTATCTATGCATTTGGATTAGAATATATTCCCGTACTTTTATCTTGATAGTGTTATGGTGTATTTATATGCTCGGATTGGAATATGTTTTTATGACTTAATACTGCTAGTCTTACAATGAATCCATGTGTATGAAATCTTTTTACGAGATAAGGACTGGTAAATGTGTTTTATAGGTGATTATATTGCTCATTATGAAATTATTAACTTGCCATTTTGATTAATATAGCCAAATGGACCATTTTGTCATGATTAAGTCGACTGAGAATAAATCTATGTGGATAAGTGGTATAATTGGAATAATTATGGATCGGTAGTTTTCCTTCACACTAGTAGAGTTGCTCAGGACGAAGCAATATCATTATAATAAGACTGTAGTGCCCTACGGGGTATGTTGAACACACAGCAGCTCAGAATCGATAATAAAATTGTGGTACCTTATAGGGTATGTTGAACCTACAACAACTCAGAATCGACAATAAGACTGTGGTGCTCTTCGAGGTATGTTGAACCCACAGTAATTAAGAAATGATATTGAAACTATGGTGCCTAAAGGGTATGTCGAATCTATGTTAGGAAACGGCTGTTCTCCATGGCACCCTTGGGTGCGTGGAACCCATGGTAGAACTATTTATCCTGTCGGTCTGAGGGATCCCAAAGTAGGCGAAAGACCATTATATATATATTAAAGTGTATGGTGAATATCATGACTCTGATCCATAATTTACTTAATTATAACCGATCTATAATAAAATCAATTCATGTGCATACTAGATTCAAACTGCATGGTAAAATACCTTTATCTGCTAAGAGTTGCTTGTGTTTATGTGAACAGCGATGAGGTAGTAACATATTGTGTTTCATTTGGAATTGGGACTGTCCTAGTTTTCTTGTGCAGATAGGATAGCTTATATGTATAAACAAACATTTACCGAATTTTTATAAGAATTACTATTTATATGGTCAGTTGTGACCTTCCCTTTATATTATGGTTTTCATATCTAGAGGAGGGTCTAGGATTATCCTTATTAGTAATCACAATCGAATTTCGCTATAATTGTGAATTGCAATAACGGTTAAAGTCTAATTAGTTATGCCTGTGAAACGAAAAGAATACATGTGAGTCCATAACATATTAAAGAGCACGTGAGATGCTTGAGGATATTGTTGAAAAGGCACATTATGCGTGTTGTAGGTCATCTGATATATTAGTCTACACATTTATACATGTGGTTAAGGATATTATAAGAATATAATAGCGTGGAATATGTTATGGGATGGTGTAGGAACGATGTTATGAGTTTATATTTGTTATTATTATTGTGCCTTAGCAGATGACTAGGATTGGATTGATATGTGTCCTTATAGTGGTATAATTATAGTTTATGCAGGTGAAAGAATCCCTAGTATAGGATAAGAAATTGTGGATATGTATTTGTGATTATGGTACAACTGTCAGGTTGTCTTGATATAATAAGAGTAAAGAGATAATATGAATGTATGATAAAATAGACTGGTAATGAATCAGTATTGAGATAATTCGGATATGTGGATAAGACATGTATTCAGTAAACATGCTTATGATGTGTGTTTGCATGGCATATGAGGTGACATAGCAGGACTAATGCCAAGCTTGAAATTTTAAATAGAAAGGCAATTGTAGAATGTGTTGTCTTCCATACATAAAAGTGTAGGCAATATGTGGCTTGGGCTAGAGTAGCAACCATGATCCATGGTGTCTCTAAGTATGATTGATCACCTATAAATGCAATGAATTACTAGCAGTAACCTTCTGATAATAGAAAGGGTATAGAAGAGAAGTGTTATCGTTCTTACTAATACCCTCGCTTGTGTATATATATATGATTAAGATGTTTCTATCCTATGTGGATATTGATTATGTGTCTAGGATAGTATAATTATCTCGGACCGAGCGTGTAATTGAAATTATGTGGTTATACCGAATCCCGATCAGTTCCTCTTTATGTAGCTGAGACATTTAGTTGATATATATATATATATATATATCAATGTATTGATTTTATATGGTCATATAGGTATTCATTGATAAGAATAGAAACAAGAATTGAACAAACATAGTGATAAAACTATTCATTTAAAATGCATATTGTATGAGATTGCATAGCTTATAGTATGGCATGTTATGAGGTGTATTGCTCTAATTGAGACTATTTATAAAGAATTCATAACTAAGATAGTGCTTAGAGTTCTGGATGATATGGCATGATACCTTGTGTACATCATTAAGCATATGCGTGTCTGTACATGTACATTGATATATTGACGTGCATTTAACTATATGTGTGTGATTGTATAAAATGGCCAAAATAAGTGGAGATTCAGGTAACATATTTCTTCCTTTATTTAAATATTATATTATCTTATTGAGTAATATGGTGTGCTCACTCCTTTATGTGATTATTATTTTTCAAGTAATTATAATACAGCAATAGCAGCTCCGGAGAGTGTAGTCGAGGCAATAATTTTCTGACAGGGTATAATATATCTGAGATTTAACCCCTTTGTTACGTAATTTATTTTCTATGCAATCTGATATAATATTTCTATTAAACTGCATAACAATTCTTTTAAGAAAAAAAAATATATATTTTAGTTACTACTAATTGTGTGATTACTTTCCATAAACCTTTTGAACAAATAAAAATTTCGCTTCATTATAAAAAAGCGTTGATTTTTACCTTTTCAACAACTTCAATACACTACATGCCATATGAATAGAAAAGAAAGGAAGGGAGTGTTACAATGTTCCACACACTAGGCAGCTATTTTATGATCCATAGGTACATTATTCCATGAATTATACTTCTTTTAAGGCTTCAGGCTTACTCAAATGCTAATTGGGCAAATGATCCTAAAAGCCTTATTCTACAACTAGATACTATTTCTAGCTTGGCTCATCGCTTATATCTTTAGAAGGCAAGAAGTAGACAATTGTCTCCTTATCCAACAGCAAAGCTAAATATTATGCATGGTAAATATTACGTCCAAATTATTATAGGTTCGTTGGTTAGTTCAAGATATGGATCTTTCTTTATCTTCCTGTTCATCTCTTCATTATGACAACATTAATGTCATGTAAATTGCACACAAGGATGTATTTCATAATCATACAAAGCGTATAAAGATTTATTGTTGTTTGTGCAATCTCATGTATAATAAGGGACTCTTTAATTGATTTATTATTAAGGCACAACCACTTGGACATCATCACATTTTGGTTTCCAAACATAAGATGATATTTTTGCTCCCATCTTCTGTTTAAGGAAGAATGTTACCATATTAGCTTGATTATTTGCCATATTAGATTGAACTATGTTATTATATTTCAACTTGTTATATTTTCATGTTAAACCTGTAAACTTACGAGATTAATTAGGATTAGCTTAGCTGATTAATTCACCCTATTTAAATTGCTACCTTTACCTACTAGAAAAAGGTGAGTATTGTAGATTATTTTCATTCATAAAATATAAGATTTCTCTTATAATTCTCAACTTTCTTTCTTCTTCTCATATTTGTTTAGGAACCAATATGTGATTAATTTAATTTTAAATTATCCATCAAATATCAGTATGGTTAAGGCTTTCACTTCTCAACCTCAAGCTACATGGCATAGACCCTTTCAAATCGAATTTGAATTTCAAAGGAATAAATATGTCAAAAAAAAATCTTTTTTGTAAGAAAATCGTAGAAGAACAATCAATTAATAAAATAATTGTAACGGCCAGGGATGTTTGATATTTTTGAAAACATAAGGAGGAAATTGTAATTATTTCACAAATAAAGGATTACTAGAAATATTTGTTAGATTTATTTTGAAGTTACAAGTTATTTTGTAATTAATGAGAAAGGTAAACGGATCGGACGAATATTTGAAAGTTAGCAGTTATTTTGGAGTCAGAGAAGGTAAAGCTGATTGCGCCGAACTTTGAATCAAATTTCGTGGGCATAAACATGTGATACCTTTAAAAAAATAGTAGTTAATAGAATAATTGTAATTAATCAAAAATTAGGAGGTTAATTAATAATTTTTTGAAAATTTATTTTTCAGAGTTGAAACTAGTGCTAGAAGTTTAAAATAAATTTTACAAAGTGAAATATCAGTCATACCTCTGTAAATTAGACAATAAATTTAAACTAATAGTTTTTTATAACAAAATGATTATTATTATTATTATTATTATTCCTCAAATTTAAGAAGGTCAAACTAAAATTTTGATCTGCTGGACGTAAAACTGCTTCACCGACTCCGGTATGAATATACACCGGACATCCAAGAAATTATTATAGAAAGTTAAGTTAAATTTTCTTTTTTACTTTTCCAAGCTAGTCTTTCGAATTCTTAGCTACTTCCCACCAATTAATTCCTTTGACATAAAAACATATAGTGCAAAGTATGATGTGCAAGTTACACCATACATTTCAATAATGATTACTAGTAATTTGTTTTTTTGAATCAGAGAAGTTAATTAAAGTTAAATTGCAATGACATGGTAGTAGGTAACAGGAAGACAAACTCTAGACTGCTTTTCACTTTATTTTTAACATGCAGATGACATGTTAAAAGTGCTTAGTAAAGAAGCTTTGTCCTGTTGATTTAACTACTTGTTCAGAAATTTATTCAACAATTTAATTTGCTCGATGGTGGAAACCCAGTTCAATTGATTAGTGGATCTTCGTCTGCATTCAATTTGTCCATTATCACATTCACATAAAATAAAATGATATACAAAGAAAAGTCAACATCATTAATCCATAAGGAATAATGGTGTCAAACCGACAGTGGTGAAACATCCTCAGCTGCGGTTGATGATGAGTAATCGGAAGAAAAATAGTGGTAGTGGGTAATCTGAGCCAAGGAGTAGGCCTGCCTGTTTGATTGTTCTGGCGTTTTTTATTGTCCAAAAGAACAATTTTGTCAAGTTGAATCCCAATGTCCACCACCCTTTTAGCTAAGCTAATTTAATTATCCTTATAAAACACAAAGACCCATCTGCAAGATTAATTAGATTATTGCTAAGTTAATTAAGAATACGTTTAGGTTGCTGCTAAGTTAATTTTGTGCACAGAATGGAACGATGTATTCTTACCGCAGAGAGAAAGTGCTCACGGACTGCGAAATTCAAATCAATAATTCTTTTATCACTCGGATCAAGTCGAGTTGCTGAAAAAATTATTTGATAAATTTGTTTTGAGTCGAGCTCCTAAAAGAAATGAGTGATCCTCACTCATTGTTTTTACTAATATCTTATATATTGTGCTTTCAACTCATAACAGTTGTGATTTTAAAATTACAACACTTCAATTCTAATGTACTTTAGTTTGATACTATCATTTATAATCAAATCCATAAATATAGATGCTGAATAATGAACTTCTAATCTACATTTTCTTGAAGGAGAGATTATTACTCCAACTTTGTTATTATAACAACCATCTCACAAACTACATGATGCAACTCCAACCAATCCTCGAGAAAGACATAAAACATTACATGCCTAGCTATCAGGGCTTTGAGAGAACAGCAGTAGACATGATGAAATAACCAGAAACTGAACTTTCTTAGTTGTGGTAGTAGTAATAGCAGGAAGATTAAGATAATTTGCTTAATTATTTAGTAACTGGGTATTTTCTATTATTCTTAACTATCTTTGTAAGTGCTGCTTGGCCAAGATCAAGACCGCAAACATCAGCAAGACGAATGAGATAAAGCAGAACATCAGATAGCTCTTCTTCTAAATGTTCCTTATCATCACAACTCCAATTTGGTAGTCCTCTTGCTACTTCTCCCTTCCATTGAAATATCTCCGAAAGCTCTCCCACCTCTCCCACCTACTTGCTCAAATCATCCATCAGAATATCGTTCTAATATAAAAATTAATGAACATTAATTATTAATTGAAATGACTTAGGCTTACTTACTAGTGCAAGAAGAAGATTTCTAGGACTGTGATATTGATCCCATCCTCTTACTTGAGCAAACTCTGCGAGCCTATCTCTAAGTTCTTGAAGGGAAACATCCCTATATGCCTTTTTAACACACTGATCATAATTTGAATTCTCCATCGGCTCTTCTCTCTTTTCTTTGTGTTGTGGGTTTTCCTCGGCTCATGCACGTCCCAAGTTTAAATAGAATTAAGGGGGGGAGAAGAGAGAAAGGGAGAGATTTCTGTGTTTTTTTTTTTCCTGATTATAGTGACCAAGCACTTGAGTGTGTGTTTTCTGAAAACAGTAATCATGTGGAGTATGGCAAAGATGTCTTCATCTTTCCATCCATGACTTGATGCCACTTACTGCCTCCCTTCCTCCCACCTACACAAATAGAGGGTATAATTGCTAAATATGTCCCTTTATAAAGAGTATTCATTTGAAGAACTTGTGAATTTTACAAGTTTTGTACTAAAAGGACAATTATTCTTCTTTTTCTTTCATGGGTCCGGTACGGACAAATGAGCATCAATGATGGTGCAAACTTTTATCAAACCCGGAAAATGCGATTCCAATCTGGACAATTTGAGACATGTTTCTCATCTGATTTCAATTCTATGAGCTCATGGTGTGCATCAACAAGCATTCATATAGATATGCTTGTCTTGTTGTTCCATCCTAGAAATTGAGACCAATCGAGTATGACAGAGAGAAAGAAATCATGTATGGATTTCCTATTCCATATCCAATATAGAGTAACTTTCACCTTTCCTTTTTTTTATATCCAAGAATTACAAAAATGCTTACAAGTTCTAGTCTTTCAGAGAAAAGGAAATTACAAGCATTTTGAAAACTACCATGGAGACAACATTCCTTTGCATTTTAAGTCTAAGAAACCATTATTACCTAAACCGCAAAGTAATTACCGATTTCGTTAGAATGGTAAAACCCGTTCTTCTGCCAGACCCCAGAAAGGAGAAGGACACGCAATCTGATCTGTTATCCTGCTACTGATAATTCATACCATAATTCCACGACCTTAACAGGGTTTCTTTCATGCTTGAAATGTGTTAGTAGCTAGCATTCTTTGAAACCTTAAATATTCCAACTAAAGAGTTTTCAATAATTCGGCATCCCTTCAGCGATTCTCTGTGTAATCATACTCGATGCACATTCTCCTTACTGGATTTTCATTCAACACAAAAAATAACTTTATTTTTTGTATCAAAGCAGCTTTTATGAATTGTTTGAGTATGCATGCATTACAACTCCTCTCCTTGTAAAACTAAGAGGGAAGAAAAGCTAATCATGGCTAAAAGGTCCATGTGTAGTTATATGTTTTATCAATAATATGCCACAAAGCCATTAGTTGCCACACCATGAGAGCATCTTCCATTCCCATTCTTTCAGATCAGGCCTTTCCACTGCAGCTTCCCAAATTTTCGGCCCTTGTTTTATTCTCATTGTCAAGGAGCCGACGGACATGAAGTATACCATCAGGGTGCGTCTTAAATGCATCTTCATTTGGGCACCAAAGATGACATAATTTGCACATTGTTTGCTGCTTTGCAATCTCTCCACTGCTAATTCTAGCACATTTTGCCTTGTGTGATTCACCCTTGTGCATTTTATTTAAATGCATCTTGAACAAAATTTCATCCATGCAACATACTTTACACACTTGGCACCCCTTTGCTTCTTAGCTACTTTACCATCCTGACAAACAATATTCCTATCAAATTTCACCATATTGTAACTTAGCCTCGTGTTTACAGCCATTTATGCATGCCTATAGCTGTAGGCACCAGAGCAAGGCACATGGCAGATTGCGCTAAAAAATGTTATCTGTTTGATTTCCGTACATGAGATTTCCATCAAATGGTTGTAACAGTTGAGGTTTTGGGCATTCGGCACTGCTTGTTGGTGTTCGTCTTTTCATTCCACAGAGCCAAGGGGTCGACTTGGACTAGGGCTTCTACTCGGAAATTTTTTTTAATCAATGCATAAAAGACATTGAATGTAGACCAGAAACATTATAAACAGGGGAAGAGTGCTTTTATTTATTTATTTATTTTTCGTGAAGGTAATAAAACAGTAAAAAAGAAGTGAATTCAATTTGGCATATTGAGCAACCAAAAATTCATATAGACATAAGGAAGTAGGAAGTGTGCTGGACTATTAACTGTTTCATAGTCATACAAACCAATAACGAAATATAATCAGCAACATGTCTGCAAATGATTACTATGATTCCAGGATTCTAAAAAATGAAGAGCATGACGATTACAGTTCAGTTCAAAGTCCAAGTACCACAAAAGCAAGGCGAAAAGTTAGTCAAACATAAAAATCAAAAACCTTGTGCATAATCATCCAAATATTTCATGTTTGAAAAACCATTCTCACCTGCAGTGGCGCAAATTAGGCCCTTCGCAAGGTCATCGTCAGGTTGTGATATCAACAGGAAACCATTCCTTCGATATGCCAGCTCTCTTCAAATAGCAAGCACCACATTCATCATACATCCACTACTCGCATCAACCATTTCTGTTTCAGTAATTTTACATAAGAAGAGCTGAATAGGTGTACATGTCAATCAGGAAAAAAGGAGGAAATGCTTCTAGTTCTTGTAATAATATATCAATATAAAATGTACAGCAAAAAAAATGAAGCTTTTTCAAATTATATGAAGCATTACTTTCGGTATTACTGGTTCATCAACAAAAAGCATTATGAAGCATTACTTTTTGTATTACTGGTTCATCATCAAAAAGCATTGTATTGTCAAATTAAGCCCCATGGACCTTTAGTTAGAAGTTATAGAGTAGCCGTGTAAAGTCATTTTTGCAAGAAAAAATAAACACAGAGTAAACAAATGCAAAGACTAAACAAAAATTGTAACTTCCAAGTTGTAACCAATAATAATAATAATAATATAAAATAAATAAATAAATAAAAAGATAAGAATTTTAAGCTGAAAATATATGAGAAAAGCCATATTCAAAAGAACTCGTTTGAGGAAGAAAACAACTGAGAGCAGCTAATCAGAATGCAAAGCAAAAGCAGCCTAGCAAGTGCTTGCCTCAAATGCAAAAAATAAGAATGGTGCTGAATTTTTGAGAAAGAATTTCTTAGGGCTCGAATTTGGGAGAGGTACAAAAAAATCAGACGTACCAATTCACTCATAAATTTTATGTAATTGGTATTAAAATTAATTTATAGATTTATATTTTTTCTAATTTTTTTTTACTTAACAGAATAATGATACATGATACATTTAATAATAAATTGTTCAGATTGTATCTTAAATTATTTAATTTATATCATAAAATATAAAATTAATTTATAAATTTTGTTAAAATAAAATTTAACCCATTTATTATAATCCCAATTTATTAGTATATTTCAACTTAAAAGTTTGGACTTCGAAATAAATAAGTATATTTTGAGTAATATTACAAACATCTAATTGGTTTTTTCAATTATCTATGGCTAGTAATAAAGTGTTATTTATTAATTGGATATTAAATTTTATAATAAATAAATAATTATTATCTTTTTAAAATTTGATTGAATGTACAAATGAGTCATAATAATTTCAAAAATATCCAAATTCCTACGTAATATTGGTCAGCATTAATTACGGAAAAAAAAACTATTGGATCCGAAACTTTAACAAAATTATTTTAATATATTTATTTTTAATACTAATATCATTTATTTATTTATTTATTTTATTAAAATATAAATATAAATATAATGTGGGATTCCCATACCCATTTTAAAAAAA
>CP135557.1:4309899-4351171 GCA_032402905.1 Khaya senegalensis | reverse complement strand
CTCAGTAAGGAAACATAATATTCTAGTACAGAATTTGTTTCCCTACCATATATACTATACGATACTGATGACGTAGAGGCTATTAAACTCATATCGCCTTAACATAATCTAACGAGATAAATACACTCCGACCATATACTTTGTATCACTATCCACATAATGCTCATAGTTATTATATAGAATGTAAATAAATTTACATGCATTTTGAAATAAAAAACACATGACATTTTTAACAAATTATCGACAAATATATGACCGGTCATGCTAACACAGTTATGGATCGTGGCCACAAAGTAAATTCGCCCAACCCTCATCCATTCACACCACTTGTCTATCGGGTTGAGCATATATTTTACATATGATCGATCATTTATTCTGACTATAACTAAGACAGCGACTGTGAAGGGTATCTGAATATTTGGATCCATAACTAATGTAGTCACACAATTAATACCACATGGCCTAAAACCATGCATTCATTTTTTTTGAAAACTATTGTACACTCAAACCATACACAATAAATACCACATATGCGCACCTATACACATAGAAATGATAAATAACGTTCACATCTCGATTTTATGCGCATATGAAATTCGTTCACATAATGAATGTATAATGCACTTGCGGATAGTGATACCTAACCAAAAATTCACAACACTTTCATAATCACATACACTCGTAAATACCCAGTCTAGCAAATTTACTGAGATTTATTCATCACAATTATAATTTTTACTATTACGATAATATATAGTATACTATCCAATATTAATGGATAACCACATCAACGCATCATTTACTAATAAAGAAAATTTACATAATAATTATAACTACTATAATTATTATGACAACCAACGTGCAACGTCCTGAATATTACAATCTATTCTAAATTCTATTAACCAAACTCTGATCACATGGCCATAATAATAATTCATTTATGTATTCCAACAATCATATAAAGTATTATACATACATAACACATCAAAATATTTCTAAATCTCTATAATAATAACTAAAATTTTCATTTTACCCTTCCTTCAATTTTTTTTCCTCATTTTGTCCACCCAAATCAATTCCTACTAATTTTATTTGCTCCCTAACATACCTATACACATTCAAACATACCATAACATATTAAAATATATCATTTAGAGGCTCGATAAACAGTACTCTAAATTTACCATTTTGCCCCTCTTTCAAATTTTCTTCCATTTTATACATTATTCTATACCCAATTTCATCTAAACACCATCTCTAAATCCATTCCTACACAAATTAACCACCAATCAGAAATTCCATAAAAGAAAATTACATTTTCTTACCTTTAAAATATGCCAATTGCTTGATTAAACCTCCCAATACCGCAAAACCACCTAAATCACCATTAAAAACCATAAACCACTTTTAAAAATCACTTTTCAACAAATCCATAAATTAGAACTTAGTGAAATCAAGAATTTTTACAGTTAAATTAAAGCTCTCGACACGTAGAACAATTTTTTCTTCTGCGGTAACGCGTTTAATTAAGCAGATTAAAAGATTTTGCTTGATTTTTGTCCAAAAATTTGAAAGAGAAAGAGAGAAGCACCTCACGGCAATGAAGAAGAAAAAGTGGATATTGTTTCAATTTTGAAAAGTCAACCAATCTTATCCAAATTCATATTTTTAAAAATTATATTATTACCCAAAAATATTTCAAAACTTACATTTAACTCCCAAGAAAATTATGAGACTACCCAAGCTATTTTTATATTCTTTCACTTTAGTCCATCAATTTTAATTACCACTTTTTTTTAATTCATTGTGAAAAGACCATTTTACCCCTAATAAAGAAAATTGGTCACTTTGGTCCTTTTTCATCCTTTATTGAGAAATTCACATCCTAATTCAATTCCACTTTTTCTATATCTTATTTACAACATTTACAAGAGTTCTGGGTGATCAAAATTTGGCAGAGTCCTTCCGACCCTTGACGTAATGACCATTTTGCCCTTTTTAGCAAAATTGTCCCTTTTTGTCCAAAATAGAAATTTTGGCATTCTTATGGTTATAAAATCTATCTTTCCTTCTAACACACTCTATCATACTAATTTATATTCTTGATATTTAGTTTGGTCAATCAAAACTTTATTAAATGATGATTTTACCCTTTTTATTTCCGACTTCCCAAAAATATACCAACCGCGTCTCGAATTGAAATTAAACATACCAACATAATATTTATGAAATTCTAAGACTTTTTATGCTATCAAAACTCACTTTGGCCTCAATTTTGAGTGAAAAAACTATTTTGCCCCTACCCGACAAAATAACCTATTTAATCGATTTTCACTCGGTCTCTTTCCAATAACTTCATAAAATATTTTCAAAGACAAGAGGTAATAAAGATTAGGGTTTACTTATATTTGAGTGTCACATTTCCTCCCCCCTTACAAGGAATTTTGTCCTCGAAATTAAGCAAACAACTCAGGATATCGCTCTTGCATCTGCTGCTCCACTTTCCAAGTTGCCTCTTCTACCTGATGATTTCTCCATAAAACCTTAACTAGTGAAATTTGTTTATTTCGGAGCTCTTTGATCCTTCTATCCAGAATCTGAACTGGTCACTCCTCATAAATCAAGCTCTCCTCTAATTCCATTGTATCAGGTGCCAATACATGTGAAGGGTCACTAATGTATTTACGGAGTAAAGAAACATGAAATACATTATGAATCCTGTCTATACTAGGTGGAAGAGCCAGCCTATATGCCACATTGCCCACTCGATCTAATATTTCAAAAGGCCCAATATACCTAGGAGCAAGTTTCCCTTTCGTTCCAAACCTCATTACATGCTTGTAAGGGCCAATCTTCACAAATACTTTGTCCCCTACTTGAAACTCCACATCCTTTCTCTTTAGATCAGCATAACTCTTTTGTCTATCTTGAGCCTGCTTTAGTTTCTTTCGGATTATCCGAACACCTTCAATCATCTTTTGAGTCATTTCCGATCCAAGGGCTTTACTCAGATCCTACCTCTTACCTATCTTATCCCAATATAACAGAGATCGACATCGTCTAGTGTACAATGCCTTATATGGAGCCATTTGAATAGTCGATTGATAACTATTATTATATGCAAACTCTATTAAAGGCAACAACTCATTCCACGATGTCTGATACTCCATACAGCATGCTCGAAGCATATCTTCCAATATCTGATTAATCATCTCCGTTTGACCGTCTGTCTAAGGATGATATGCTGTACTGAATGCTAGTCGGGTACTTAATGCTCTTTGTAAACTGCCCCAAAAAGCTGATACAAATTTAGGATTTCTATCAAATACTATCATCTTGGGTACACCATGTAGTCTCACTATCTCTCGTACATACAACTGAGCCAATTGCTCAGTAGTCGTGCTACTTCTTACCGGAATAAAGTGAGCTATTTTCGTCAATCTATCTATTACTCCCCAAATAGCATCATATCCTCTTTGCACTCTCGGTAGTCCAACTATAAAATCCATGGAAATGTTCTCCCATTTCCACTTAGAGATACTAAGTGGATGTAGTAACCCGGAGGGTCTTTGATGCTCAGCTTTAACTTGCTGACATATCAGACACTGTGTAACAAATTCTCCAACATCTCTTTTCATCCTGTGCCACTAAAAACCTTTCTTCAGATCATGGTACATCTTTACACTACCAGGGTATGCAGTGTAAAGTGTATCATGTGCCTCACTCAAAATCTGTCTTCTTAACTCCGAGTCTGTTGGCACACATATACGGCCTTTAAATCGAAGAATATCCTTGACCATCTAAAAATCGGTCTCTCGACCCTTTCTAACCTACTATATCATCTCATGGCACCAAGGATCACTCGACTGTCTTTCTTGAATTTTCTCAAGTGTGGTGGGTCGAATACTCAATCCTGCCAATCTCCCTACCACAATCTCAAAACTATCATCCATAGCTTCCTAAAGTGATCCCATCTGAACACTAGAATGAGCTATGGAGACCTTCCTACTCAAAGCATCTGCCACTACATTAGCTTTCCCAAGGTGGTATTTAATATCACAGTCGTAGTCTTTTACCAATTCTAACAACCTACGTTGTCGCATATTTAGGTCTTTTTGCGTGAAAAAGTACTTCAAGCTCTTATGATCTGTATATACATTACACTTGACCCCATATAGATAATGCCGCCAAATCTTTAGTGCAAAAACCATAGCTACTAACTCCAAATCATGCGTAGGGTAGCGTGTCTCATAATCTTTCAACTGTCGTGAGGCATATGTTATCACTCTTCCCTGCTGCATCAACACAGTGCCTAAACCATGATAAGAAGCATCACAATACAAATCATACTCTACTCCCTCCTCTAGTAAAACAAGGATGGGAGCAGTTGTCAACCGCTTCTTTAGGTCCTAGAAATTTTCCTCACAAGTATCAATCCACTGAAACACTACCCCTTGTCTCGTCAACTCCGTAAGTGGTCGGGCAATCCTGGCAAATCCTTGCACAAATCTTCTATAATACTCGGCTAAACCTAGAAAGTGTCGCACCTCCTTGGCAGTCTTCGGTCTACGCCACTCAAGTATTGCCTCTATTTTACTAGGGTCCACTGCAATACCTTCACGGGACACCACATGACCTAAAAATACCACCTAGTCTAACCAAAACTCACACTTCGATAGTTTGGCATACAACTGCTTCTTTTACAACCGTTGTAGCACAAACTTGAGATGTTGCTCATGCTCTTCCCGAGATCGGGAATACACCAAAATATCGTCAATGAATACCACCAAGAATCTATCCAAGCAATTGTGAAATACGCGATTCATCAAATCCATAAAAACTGCTGGGGCATTAGTCACTCCAAATGGCATCACAATAAACTCATAATGCCCATATCGTGTCCTAAAAGTAGTTTTGGGTATATCACTCTCTGCTACTCTTACTTGATGGTATCCTGATCTCAAATCAATTTTTGAAAACACTACAGCTCCTCTCCGCTGATCGAAAAGATCGTCGATACATGGTAACGGATACCTGTTTTTCACAGTTATCTTATTCAGCTCCCGGTAATCAATACACATCCGCAAAGACCCGTCTTTCTTTTTAACAAACAGAATGGGCGCTCCCCAAGGAGAATGGCTCGATCTAATGAATCTTTTATCCAGCAGCTCTTGAAGTTGTTTCTTCAATTCTTGTAACTCTACTGGCGCCATACGGTATAGGGCCTTCGAAATTGGCGCTGCCCCTAGCTTTAACTCGATACTAAACTCCAATTCCCTTTTTGAAGCCAAGCCAGGTAGCTCTTCGGGGAATACATCAGGAAACTCGCGTATTATGGGAATATCTGCTATCCCTAGGCTCAATACTGCACTATCGTGCACTACATGAGCTAAGTACCCCATACATCCTTTCCTTAACATACGCCTAGCTTGCATGCTACTAATCATCATGCTAAGTTGTCGGCCTTCGCTGAAACTGAATTTATCCCCATTTTCTAACCGAAATCGAGCTCATTTCTTTCTACAATCAATCTCCACGTTATATCTTTTCAGAAAATTCATGCCTAAGATAATGTCAAAATCAGGTATATGCAACACAATCATATTTACATCTAGCTCTCTACCTTGGATAACAATATGCTCATTTGGTAGGATCATTTCAATCTCTACCCATTCCCCGTCGGGCATTTCTACTCTAATAGGATACAATGGCTTAATAGGTTTTAAACTCATTCTCTCAATTATAGCAAATGCGATAAATGAATGAGTAGCCCTAGAATCTATCAAAGCATATAGAGGAGTAGAATGAAATAAAAGCTGACCAATTATTGTTGATGGACTAGCCTTAGCCTGACTTTGGGCTATAGTGAATACTCGTGCCTGAGATCCACCTACACTCTGCAAGGATGGGGCTGAAGGAGGTACTACGGTCTGACTCATCTAAACCCGATAGTCCCTCTTAATATGGCTCGGCTTTCCACACCTGTAACATATTACCTGCTGGCCCCCATACTGGTACTCGCCTACATGAAATCTACCACACCTCTGACATTGCGAAAAACCCTCTTGTGATGGACCGGCTCTCCTCTGTCTCTTATCTCGTCTCGATTTTTTACTACCTCGGGGTGGGAATCTCTTCCTACTTTGGAAACTTTGTCTTGAGGATCCGCCTCTCTGTGGTATATTGGTCTGAGATGGTCTAGCCGACATTACAGCTGCTGTCTGCGGTACTATTTGTAGCACTCTATTCGCATAAACCTCCATCCTCAAAACTCTATCCAAGGCCTCACCATAAGTTTGTGGAGGTTGTGGATCAGTCATCACATATGCAGCTATATCTGATCTCAATCCTTGAAGAAATCTATCTCGCCGCATCACTTGAGTGCTCACCATCCCTGACGCAAAGCTCGCTAAAGCATTAAACCAGGTAGAATATTCTTTAACTGATATGGTACCCTGCTGTAACATAATAAACTCTTGCACCTTCGCAGCTACCACATCCTCAGTCCTATACTGTGAGTGGAAGATACTTCTGAATTCTACCCATGAAAGTAGTGTAATATCCTGGGTCTCTTTGATTAGATCCCACCAAATCCTGGCATCACCCTTAAAAAGATAGCTAACATACTGGACCTTTTCCCGATCGATCATTAGAAATAAATCTATAGCTGTCTCCACCGACCTAATCCACTCCTTCGCAACTACAGGGTCTGCAGTACCTCTAAACTCTCAAGGAGAATGCTGGCTAAGTAAACTATAGATTCATCCCAAACTAGTTAGAGCAGTACGAGTTGCATGAACAACTGCCTTTGCTCCTACATTCTCTCTACCCGTACCCGGGGCAACAACCGGTATTTCCCCAACCACAGGCCTGTTTGAACTTCCAGAGGTACGCCTATCAAGTGCCTCCCTCACTGCTCGGTCAATCATACCCTGTAATAAAACCTCATTAACTGGTACACCAGTTACTTTCGGCGGGGTAGATGTCTCACCAACCTCTTAAGGGACTCTTCGCCCTCGACCAACACTCGGAGTCATCTCTACATCACGAGCCTGTCCTCGTCCTCGTCCTCGTCCTCGGTAACGCCCAGAACGAGTACCTCGCATCTTCACACAATAAATAGAGCTGTTGCTAATTGCTCACTCAATTATATACTTATACAGGTAATAAAACAATAAAATCCTTACTGCCATCGGGTCTAGATGCGGCTTCGAGGTGACAAGGCATCTTAATACATGTGCATGTATAATAATAATATAACATAACCCACTAAATCCAAGGTCATGCTTTGATACCACCAATGTAACACCCCTCTATTTAAAATCAACCACATAAGATATAATCTGAATTTTTTTTTTTTACATAAAAATATATATATATATATATATCATGGGTCAAGTATTAGAAAACACCCTAAATTTAATTTAAGTCAAGAAACATATTTATAGCCAAAATAATTAATACATATATATATGTGAAAGTTGGATATGTATAATATCTTGGTTACACACATAATCCAAGTATGTAACTAAAAAATACCCCCCATCATCAAGATACTAGCCTTGTTAACGCCTCAAAGAATTTGCATCCATATCCCGCGGTGTCACATTATCTGTAAAAACTACAATCCACAAAGGGTGAGCGAAACAGCTCAGTAAGGAAACATAATATTCTAGTACAAAATTTGTTTCCCTACCATATATACTATACGATACTAATAACGTAGAGGTTATTAAACTCATATCGCCTTAACATAATCGAACGAGATAAATACACTCTGACCATATACTCTGTATCACTATCCACATAATGCTCATAGTTATTATATAGAATATAAATAAATCTATATGCATTTCGAAATAAAAAACACATGACATTTTTAATAAATTATCGATAAATATATGACCGGTCGTGCTAACACAATTATGGATCGTGGCCACAAAGTAAATTTGCTCAACCCTCATCCATTCACACCGCTCGTCTATCGGGCTAAGCATATATTTTACATATGATCGATCATGTAATCTGGCTATAACCAAGCCAGCGGGTGTGAAGGATATTTGAATATTCGGATCTATAACTAATGTAATCACACAATAAACACCACATGGCCTAAAACCATGTATTCATTTTTTTTGAAAACTATTGTACACTCAAACCATTCACAATAAATACCACATATGCGCACCTATACACATAGAAATGATAAATAACGTTCACATCTCGATTTTATGCGCATATGAAATTCGTTCACATAATGAATGTATAATGCCCTTGCAGATAGTGATACCTAACCAAAAATTCATAACATTTCCATAATTACTTTGGCCTCAATTTTGAGTGAAAAGACTATTTTGCCCCTACCCGACAAAATAACCTATTTAATCGATTTTCACTCGGTCTCCTTCCAATAACTTCATAAAACATTTTCAAGGACAAGAGATAATAAAGATTAGGGTTTACTTATATCTAAGTGTTACATTGTACCCATGTGTTGACTTGATATCTCATATCATAACACATATATATTGTTATTAGTTGCTATACATACTAATTTTTATGTATTGTTGTTACTCTATTCAAACAATACTTGACTAGGGGCATTTAAAAATAATGTTTAGCTAATTGAACTTACTATTTTAAAGTTATTATTATATTGATTAAACATAAATATATATAATAATAAAATAATCAAATGATATATATATAAATCAAAATGTCATGATATAAATATGTCAAATATCTAAAATATTATTAAATTTAGGGCATATACCAATAGTCATTGGTTTACATATATCTGTATGGACCAAAATTAATACATTTGATATTCTTGTTTCATGTCCAATAAAGGGTATTTTAGTGATTTTACCTATAAAACAAGATTCACAAATATCAAATGGTTCATAATCATTTGTATTCAAATAATCACCTTAAATTAACTTGTGCAAGCTTTTCTCACTATAATGACTAAATCGACAATGTTAAAGATAAGTTATTTTAGACTATCTTGTTTACTTTTACTAGTTTATTCAATATGTAAGCTTGCAACATCAAGTATGTACAAACCGTTTTACAAGTTACTATTACTAAACAATTGTTTATTTAGTAATTTATTACAACTATTATTTACAAAATATAGTCCAAAACCCATAATATCTAGTTTAGAAATCAAAACAATGTTTTTAGCTATATTTGGTATAAAATAACATTCTTACAAAACTAAAGTCTTTTCAAATGTAAGCTGCACATGAGCGATGGTTATGATTAGAGCAGTAATTCTTGCATCATTACTAACTTGTAAGTCCACTTTATTGCTTTCAAGCTATCTCTTAAGATTTGTACATTATTACAAATATGACATGCACACTCGGTATCTAATAACCAAAAAGAACTATTCTTTTATAACAAATTTATTTTGATAACAAATATACCTTGTGAAGCATTACCATGCTTCTCTTTAGCCTTTATTGTAAGATATTCTTTACAATTTCTCTTCATTCATCTTTCCTACAATGGAAGCTAGTCCCCTTTTATTTTCTTTTTCGATGGCCTTAGTTTTTTGAACTCTATCTTTTTTTCAAAGTAGTTTATTCTTTTTTTCTAATTTTCTTAGCTCTTCTTTTCATAGAGGTAGCAAAAGTAACAATTTTTAACATCATGATATCACTTTTATTAAACAAGATTTGCGCTTCGGTCATTTATTACATATTTAAGAATTTAGCTAAAGTGCACTTAATCTTGTTCATGTTAAAGTTCATGATGAAAGTAGAGAAAGGTTTAAAGAAATGGTTGGAGCATAAAATCAATACATAAGTCATTGTCCATCATAAAGCCTAAATTTGTAAGGTGTTCAATGTAGTCGGTCATCTTAAAAACATGATCATTCACCAAAGCGCTATTGGACATGTTAGACTCAAAAAAGCCTTGGATATCATACCCAATCATTCTGTTCTTCTTTCCAAACAACTCTTGAAGGTGAAGCAAAATGGACCTAGCGTCCATTCTTTCATGTTGTCTTTACAATTCATTGTTCATGCTTGTTAACATGTAACACTTTGCAATAGCTTCATCTTCCTTTCAATTTTGAAATATTTTCTTCTGTTTCTTGAATATTTTTTTGCAATACTTGTAAGTATTAGTTCCTCAAGAACATAAGTGAAAATAATTTTTAAGTTGCATAACCAATCCCAAAAGTTGGGACCAATAAGCAAATTGGCGTTAATTAAACATTTAAGTGAATTAGTTAAAGTGACTATTATAATCTACATTAACATGTAACAGAAAATATAACAAGCATGATCATTAATAAACAAATTCAGAAATGGATTTTATTCTTAATTACCTCTTACTATTTTAATGGAAATGCATAACCCTTTAATATGTAAATGGAAAAATAAAGACATTTCTTTTCTAGTGGATATTGAAATCCCAATCAACATAAATATTGTGACCTTGTATGCCATAACAAATCACGTGTTTCTTAATCAAGTAGGAAACTTATACCAATTACAACTTATGCAACTTTCAATTTCATTTGACTTATAGAATATATATGACTTTGTGGAATCCATAATCCCAATATATATATACGCATACATGTATATATATATTAAAATTAATTATTCAAAATTTTAATTTATTTAATTAAACCGTGTATATCAAAGAAAAATTTTTATTAAATATTTTTTTTTAATAAAAGTAAAATATACACATTTATAAATTGCAACTGCAGTTTTGAAATATATGTCCAAAATTGTGTAAAATAAAATATGATATGCCGTTTCTTGAAATTCTTGTTGTGTCTTAGAGGAGCCACCCGGAGCTTTCCCGCTGCTAACCATATATGAAAAGACAATCAACCATAAGGGCAAGTAATTTTCAATTACTTAGTAAGAATCCAAAACTCTAATAGGTATGTATTCAACTTAATTCATTCATTAGAATAACACCTCTACCATATAAATAATAATTTTTATAAAAATTTCAGTAAGAGTTCACACACACATATATATATATATATATACTACATTACTTGTAAAAGAAACCAAAACACTCTTAATATCATTAAGTAACTTACTACTTTTTCAACAGATATTAATACCACTATACATCATCTTTTAGCATGCAGAAGCATTTTCTTACACATTTTTTTTTTACTCTCTTTTATTTTATTTTTTTACCATTCTAATTCTGTTTATTCTATTTTCCCAATTTAAAATTTGGATTCTATTTTTATATTCTATTTTATATTCTAATAGTATAGTATACTTACTAAACGCCATAAAGGTATTTTAAAATATTTCGGTGTGGCGATGGATGTTGACGAAATATATTACACATTTCAATACAATCCATTCTATTTTCGATAACCGATCAAAATCATCCCAACAATTCTAAGTTTCATAAACATGCCCACTCTCCATCAATGGGATTTAATTCAGTATATAACATAACTACATCCATAAATAAATATATTTGCCGAAACATAATACAATAGAACCCATATGATTATTTACATTCCCTAATGACTGAATTTTCAATTATACCATTTTTTCAATATCTTCCATTTTTATCCATCCAAGTCAAATTCTATCAATTGTAATGTTTTACAATACATTTATAAACATATATAAATATATCATAAAATAACGTTTAAGGTTACTCAAATAGTAACTAAAATTATTATTTTTACCTTTTCTCCATTTATCTTCCGTTTTAACCAACAAATTAAGTTTAGTCAATTCTGTTGTTTCACCATACCAATATTAACACATAATTATCTAAAAAATCAGCATGCAAGACCTCAATGAACAGTACCTAAAATTTACACATCCAAATCAATTTCTACCAATTTTTTTAATTCCCTAATACATTTATACATATTTAAATATATCAAAACATATCAAAATCATGTATTTAAGTACTCCATGAACAATGACAGAATAAGTTCTAATATACATAAGCCAAAATTTTCCTCTTTACATAATTCTATTCACTCCAATCTACTATCTAAACATTCAATTTCATAAATTATGCATCAATTCCACAAAATTTTTAAATTACTAAGTTAGGGTTTAGGGTTCATACCTCAAATCCAAAATTGATGGCAATTACACCAAATTCAAGTTAAAAACACCTAAATCACTATTTAAAATCATAAAACCACCATTAAAACTACTTTTCAACAAATCTATAAATTAAAATTTAATGAAATTAAGAACTTTTATCGTCAAATTAAAGCTCTCGATGTGTAGAATAATTTTTCATTCTGCGATAATACGTTTAATCAGGTGGATTGTGTGATTTTACTTAATTTTTTTAAGAAAATAAAAAGAAAATTGAAAGAGAAGGGAGAAAGTGATTCACGGTAGGAGACATGATGAAGAAGTTGAATTGATCTAATTTTGAAAAGTCAAAGAGTTTTATCCAACTTAACAATTTTAACTCTGAAGAAAATTATGAGGCCACCCAAGCAATTTTCAAATTTTTTCACTTTAGTCCATCAGTTTTGATTCCATTTTTTTCTTCAAATTTATTGTGAAAACACCATTTTACCTTTAATAAATAATATTGATCATTTTGATCATTTTTCATCATTTCTAAGAGAATTCACATAAATTCGATTTTATTTTTCCTACATCTTATTTACAATATTTACAAGAGTTCTAGGTCATCAAAATTTAGTAAAGTCCTTTTGACTTTTAGCATAATGATCATTTTGTCCTTTTCTGTAAAATTGTCTCTTTTCGCCTAAAATAATAATTTTGACATTTCTAAAATTATAAAATCTATTTTTTCTTCTAACACACTCTATTATACTAATTTACATCCTCAATATCTAGTTTGGTCAATTGAAACTTTATCAAAATGATGATTTTGCCATTTCTTGTCAATAGTACTCATTTTCACTAAATTTCCTCCAAATACATTTATAAAGTTTCTCTTCTATATTTGTTTACTTCAATACTATTACTATATCTACTTCAATGTGAATATAATAGCGAATTTAGGCAATATCTAAATTTGAGAATGTTACAGAAATAACCATTATTCTATTTAAAATAAAATATTCAACACTTGAAAACTTTACATAATACTTGGCTCACTCCATAATGTGTTCAACACTTAAATGCATTACGTTGTATTTGGAACATGCATGAATATGGCTAAAACAATCATTTAATTAATTATTTAGCAATTGAACATTAACAAAGCGTTCGACACTTGAGCTAGTCAAGTATTGTTGATTCTAGCTATATATTCAACATTTCAATACAAACAACTTAAAATTTATCATGCACCAATTAATTTTCAGAATTTTAAACACTTTATAATTTCAAAATTATGCATATAACACATCTATCAAAGCCTAAACATGTGCCAAAAACAATTCACAAAATTGCTTGCTTAATTGAGCACTACCAAAAATCAATTTTATCTCAATGTCATGCATGATCAATATCCATTAATAATTCAACAGACAACATATGCTGTGATGCTACTGAAATTTTTTTTAATATGCTTATTACCTAGAATCTTATGTTGAATAAGTTGATAGATAGAAATTAAAACTTGAAAGTTAAAACAACTTATTTCTTGAACTTTTTTTGAACTTTTCTTCAAAGGTTCAACTTCAATTCTTTGAATATTTAGAAGGGCTATGGAAACCTTTCTTTATGTTTTATCCACCCTTATTTGAACTTACTTGTATTTGGATGTTTTTGTTTGAGATAAAAATGAAGGTTTTTATGTTCAAAATATCAAAAAAAGAGTAGAAACCTTTGATTTTGAATTTTTAGAAATCTGTTAAGTTTTCTACAATTTTTTTTGCTCTTTATATGTTTATCTCATGTGCAAGTCACATGTCTTCTTTAAAGTCTATTTGATTTGATCTCAAATTATATATATTTGGTCATAATTGTGGTAAGTGCTAACTTGTAATTATGTCATTTGTCCACTTAACAAACTACATGTAACATCTTGAAATTTTTATACTCTTAAAACCTTGTCATGGAGTTATAATACAGTATTTGTGAGAATTTTTATAAGAGAAAGAGTTGACCGGTATTCGGGACAGCGTACTGTATGAGCAAAAAATACAGTATTTTGTTACCAGTATTAGAAATTTGACAACGGAAGCAAAAAACTGTAATTTTCGTCGTGCGTACCCGACTATATAAGCGGGACGGGGTCGGAAAACCTGGAAAACAAATTTTACTTTTTTTCCTCCATTTTCTCTCTCTTCTCTCTCTCCTCCCCACGGCTCTCTCTCCAGTGAACAGTGATTTTCGTCACCAGACCTGAGATCACCTCACCACTGGCGAGTGGAGGACTGCCGGGCCGTCGCAGGTGCAACGCCGCCAACCCTGCCCCGATCGCCGCTGCCACGCACCCTCACGTGCCACCCGAAGCTCCACCGACGTAAACTTTGACCGGCGATTCACGGCGGAGGACGGCAAGTTGACCGACACCTCCGGCGTGTGTGGCACTGTCTCGCTGCCCTCTTCACGGTGGTGTGCCCCGTTCCGGCATTGGGTCACCGGATTCCGGCAAGGTACCTAATTTGGACCCTAAAATCTGGAATTTTAGGATAATTGGTGATTTTGAAGGATTTAATTTGTGTTTTGTGGCATATGGACACCATAGACAGCATCCCGACATCGCAAGGATCGCGATGGTGTGTTCCGTTCGTGAAACGGAAATCGAAATTTTGTGGGTTGAATAGTGTTTGTGAATAGTACTAGTGAACAGTATCTTTCACGTTTTTCGAGAAAAAATTCGTAGCGTGTGGAGGAGTATTTTGAACGCGTATACCCTCTTCGGGACAGCTTTTCATCATTCGTATAGGCACTGGGTGCCCGGAGGTAAGATAATATAATATTTAAATTGAGAAAAAATAGATTTTTTATATTTATAATATTTATAATTGCATGAATGTACATCGTAGTAATGGGTTAAATTGTAGAAAAGTCCCATTGACGGGGAATGGGCATGATTGTGCAATTAAAAGTGTTAATATCCGTGTGTTATATATATATATATATATAGTTATAAGCGTAATACCATTACCGTCGACCTGCAATGCTAGATTAGATATTCTAAAATACCTATACAGCATTGTATGTCCCATGTTTGTATTTACATATATTTATATGGTAGGAACGCTTGTATATACACATGTAATTATGCCCTTATGATGAAATGATTGAGTAGATGTTGCATTCGATGTTTTACAATGCTATTCAAATTAACATGTATGCATACGTTAGTATATTATAATTACTGTGCCGTGGTAAAGTAATGAGTATATTTTTACTTGTGATGACATGTTGGGATTGCGTGTAATAACGCAATATATGATAATCGATTAAAATATGTTTCTGCGAATTTGTATTAATAATGGTATAGTGTATCCATGTGTTCGAATTGTAATATATTTCTATGTTTTATCTTGGTTGTCTTATGGGATATTTATATGCCAGAGTGGAATATGTTTTTATAACTAAGTACTATTAGCCTTACGACAAATCCATACGTATGAAGTCCTTTTAGAATATAAGGACTAATAAATGTGTTGCATAGGTAATTATATTACCTATCATGAAATTACTAAAATGCTGCTTGATTAATATAGGCAAAATAGTCATGTTGTTATGACTGAGTCGACTATGAATAAATCTGTGTGGATAACTGGTATAATTAGGATAATTAGGGATCGGTAGTTTTTCCGTTACCCTAGTAAAGCCGCTTAGGACGGAGCAGCATCATTATAATAAGACTGTAGTGCCCTTTGAGGTATGTTGAACCCACAGCAGCTCCGGATTGATAATAAGACTATGGTACCCTTCGAGGTATGTTGAACCCACAGCAGCTCCGGATTGATAATAAGACTGTGGTGCCCTTTGAGGCATGTTGAACCCACAGCAGCTTCGTATTGATAGTAAGACTGTGGTGCCTTTCGAGGTATGTTGAACCCACAGCAATTGAGAAATGATAATAAGAACCATGATGCCCACGGGGTATGTTGAACCCATGGTTGGAAGCGACTGTTTTCCATAGCGTCCTTGGGTACGTGCAACCCAGGGTAGAACTAATTATCCTGTTGGTTTGAGGAACCCGGTGTGGACGAATGACCATTGTATACATATATTGAAGTGTACGGTGGATATCATAACCACGATTCATAATTTACTTAATTATGACAAATATATAAGGAAATGAATTTGTGTACCTATTAGATTCAAACTGCATGATAGAATACTTCTATCTGCTAAGAGTTGCTTGTGTTAGTGTGAATTGCAATGAGGCAGTAACACGTTGTGTTTTATTTGGTATGGGGACTGTCCTGGTTTTCTTGTACAGGTAGGGCAGCTTATATGTATAGACAAACTCTTGCCGAATTTCTATAAGAAATACTATTCATACAGCTATTCATGACCTCCCTTGGTATTCTGGTTTTTATATGTAGCGGAGGGTCTAGGATTACCTTTAGTTACAGTCACAAACAAATTATTGTTATGATTGTGAATTGCGAAAACGGCGGAAGTCTAATTACACCTTGGCAAGTGTCAATTCTTTGAGAGAGAATTTAAGCTTGCAGAAACAGAGAGCTAGCATCAGCTTTAAAAAGGAAAATTAGTATTTAAATAAGATAATGGGTGAGGCAATAAATAGGCTACCTCACTTCTAGTATATAGAATCCTATTTAGCTCACCGATATGTTGGTGAAATGAAAAGAATATGTGTGAATTCATAATAAGATTAAAGATCATGTGAGAAACTTGAGAATATTGTGGAAAAGGCGCATTGGATGTATTACAGGTTATTCGACATATTAGTTTACACGTTTATTCCTATAGTTGAGAATACGGTAAGAATATGATAGTGCAGGAACTATGTTATGAGTTTACATTCTTATTGTCGATATACTTAGTGAACGACTAGGATTAGATTGATATGTGTCCTTAGAATAGTATAGTCAATGTTTAATGTAAGTGAAAGAATCTCTAGTATGGGATAAAGAAGGGAAAACGTGTATTTGTAATTATGATACAACTGTTCGGTGGTTTTGATTCAGTGAAAATAAAGAGATAATATGAATATATGATAGCATAGATTGGTAATGAACCAGTATTGAGATAATTGTGATACGTGGATCGGATATGTATGTTCCATCTCCCTCAGCTGGGCTTGTAAGCCAGTTTCTAATGGAGGAGTGACGTTAAGACTGTGGTACCCTGAGGGGTAGGTGGAATCCACAACTGTCTTCCAAATGGCCTAGTGGCTTAGAGTAACAACCATGATCCATAATGTTTATAAGTATAATCGATCACTTGTAAACGCAATAAAATTTCTATCACCAACCTTCCGGGAGTGGAAATGGCATACAGAAACAGTGTTATTATTTTACAAATACCCTCGGTTGTATCTATATTTAGGTGTTTGAAATATTTGTATCCTATGTGGGTATTAATTGTGTGCCTAGGGTATTTTGGCTATTTCGGGCCGAGTGTGTGATTGATACTGTGTGGTTATACCGGCTTCTAAGCAGTTCCTCTATATGGGTCCGCGTCATTAGCCGTTATTTATACGAATAACTATGTAATGATTTTATATGATCATGTAGGTGTTCATTGATAAGAATAGAAAAAGAACTTAAACGGACACAAGTGATAACGTGATTCATTTAGAAAATATATTGATTGAGATTGCATTATCTGTATATGGTATATCATGAGGAGTGTCACTCTGATTGAGATATTTATACAGAATTCATTGATGATATAGTGCTTAGAGTTCTAGAGGAGATGATATAATATCTTGTGTACATTATTGAGCATATGCTTGTTGGAACATGTACATTGAAATGTGGACATGCATTTACTGGTGTGTGTGGAATTGTGTGAAATGGCCAAAATAAGTAGGGATTCAGGTAACATGCTCATTCCTTTATTTAAATACTGTATTATCTTACTGAGCCATGTGGTGTGCTCACCCCTTTGTGGGATTATTATTTTCAGGTGAATACGGCATAGCGGTAGCGGTTTCGGAAAGTGCAGTTGAGGCAAAGATTTTCGGACGGGGCATAGTATATCTAAGGTTTAGGCCATTGTTATGTAATTTTATTTCTGTGTACTCTGAAGTATTAATTTTATTAAAATGCATAACAATTCTTTAGAAAAAAAAATATAATACTATTTTAGCTGTTACTATTTATGTGGTTACTTTTTATAAACTCTTTTGAATAAATAAAAACTTCGCTTTACTATGAGAAAGTGTTGATTTTTGTCTTTTCGATAATTTCAATGTACTATATGCCACATGAATAGAAATGAAAGGAAGGGGGTGTTACACTACATATATTGTAACACCTCAAAATTCGTATACTCTTAAAATTCCATCACGAAATTTGCATTGCATTATTTTTGAAAGTTTTGATCAGAAAGAGCTGGCCTGCATTCGGGGCAGTGCACGATGTGAGTGAAAAAATACAGTATTTTATTACAAGTATCGAAAATCTGGCGATTGAAGTGAAAAAATGTAATTTCTTATTGTGCATGCACAACTATATAAGCGGGATGGGGTTGGGATAGCCGACATCACAACCTCACTTTTTCCTTCCCTTTTCTCTTTCTTCTCTTTCTCATCCCTATGTTTCTCTCTCTTGTGAACAATGACTTTCATCACCAGAGCTTAGATCGCCTCACCGTCAATGAGTGGAAGACTGTTGTGCCATTGCAAGTGCAGCGCTGTAAACCCCGCCACAATCATCGTTGCTACATGCTCGCATGCGCCGCCTGAGTGCCCTGTCGTCGTGAAGTTTGACCATTGATTCACTGTGGTGCACAGCGAGTTGACTGTCACCACTGGCGCATCTACCACTGTGCCGTTGTCCTCTTCATGGTGGTGTGCCAAGATCCGGCATCCAGCCACCAGATTCTAACGTGGAGGTGGCTAATCATTGAGCTATCTTTCTAGCAAGATTTTTGGTGATCTACGTTGTTTCGGTGGAATCCAAATTGATTAATGTGCTCTTCGACCCTTATACTTGAATACGGTATATTTAGATCTCAATTTGAATTATGTTTATGATGATTCGAGGGTCCAAAGTAGACATCCTAAAATCTAGAAATTTTATAATTGTTGGTGATTTTAAATGTTTAAATATGTGTTTTGTGATATATAGACACTATAGATAGTATCCTAACATCGCAAGGATTGCGATGGTATGTTCCATTAGCAAAACGAAAACCAAAATTTTGTAGGTTAAATATTGCTTGTGAATAGTACATGAATAATGCTATAAACAGTAATTGGCATATTTTTTGAGAAAATACCCATAACGCGCAGAGAAGTATTTGGGACGTGTGTGTCCTTTCCGGGACGACTTTTCGTCATCTACGTGAGAACTAGGTGCCTAGAGGTAAAATAATATGATATTTAAATTGTGAAAAAAATGGACTTTAATATTTATAATGCTTGAAATTATATGAATGTGTATCATAACATTAGTTTGAATTGTAAAAAAGCTTAATTGATGAAGAACGGGCATGATTGTGCAATTAGAAGTGTTAGTATCCATGTTGTGTATATATATATATATGTATTTATAAGTATAATACTATCCTCGTCGACCTGCAGTACTACATGAAGTATTCTAAAATACCTATATAGCATTGTATGTCCCATGTTTGTGTATATATATATATATATATATATATTCATATGGTAAGTACACTTATATATGCATATGTAATTATGCTCGTGTGATTGGATGATTAAGTAGATGCTGCACTTGATGGTTGTGCAATGCTGTCCGAATGGACATGTGTGTATATGTTAGCGTGTTGTAATTATTATGTCGTAGTAAGATATTGAGCATAGTTTGACTTGTGATGACATGTTGAGATTGCGTGTTTTGATGTGTTATATGAGAAACAATTGGAATATATTTTCGTGACTTTGTATTAATAGTAATATGGTGTATTCATGTGTTTAGATTGGAATATATTTCTGTGGCTTTATCTTGATAGTGTTATGGTATATTTATATGCCCAAATTGAAATATATTTTCATAGTTTAGTACTGCTAGTCTTATGATGGACCCATACGTATGAAGTCTTTTTAGGAGATAATGATTGGTAAATATGTTTCATAGATGATTATATTGCTCATTATGAAATTATCAACTTAACCCTTTGATTAGTGTAGGTAAATAAGTCATTTTATTATGATTAAGTCAACTAAGAATAAATATATGTGAATAAGTGATATAATTGGGATAATTATGGATCAGTAGTTTTCCTTTCACACTAATAGAGTCACTTAAAACAGAGTAGTATCATTATAATAAAACTATGATGCCCTACGGGGTATGCTGAACTCACAGCAGCTCAGAATCAATAATAAGACTGTGGTGCCCTTCGGGGTATGTTGAACCCACAACAATTGAGAAATGATAATAAAATCATGGTGCTTGAGGGGTATGTCAAACCCATGGTAGGAAGCAGCTGTTCTCTATGGCGCCCTTGGGTATGTGCAAGCCATGGTAGAACTATTTATCCTACCGGTCTGAAGGACTCCGGAGTGGGTAAAGGACCATTATATATATATATATATATATATATATTAGAGTGTATGGTGAATATCATAACCACAATCTATAATTTACCTAATTATGACCAGTCTATAATAAAATGAATTCATGTGCATATTAGATTCAGACTGCATGGTAGAATACTTCTATCTGTTAAGAGTTGCTTGTGTTTGTGTGAATAATAATGAAGCAGTAACACGTTGTGTTTCATTTGAAATTGGGACTATCATGATTTTCCTGTGTAAGTAAAGTAGCTTGTATGTATAGGCAAATCATTGCTGAATTTTTATGAGAATCATTATTCGTACGATTAGTTGTGACATTTCCTTTATGTTATGATTTTCATATGTGGAGAAGGGTTTAGGGTTATCATTATTAGTAATCACAATCAGATTTCGCTATGATTATGATTTGTGGTAACAGTTGAAGTCCAATTAGCTATGCCTGTGAAACGAAAAGAATACATGTGAGTCCATAACAGATTAAAGAGCACGGGAGATGGTTGAGGATATTATTGAAAAAACACATTGGTCATTCAATATATTAGGCTACACATTTATACACGTGGTTAAGGATATTGTAATGATATAATAGCGTGGAATATGTTATGGTATGGTCTAGGAACGATGTTATAAATTTATGTTTGTTATTATTATTATGCCTTAGCAAATGATTAAGATTGGATTGATATGTGTCCCTATAGTGGTATAGTGATGGTTTATGTAAGTGAAAGAATCCCTAGTATAGGATAAGGAATTGTGGATATGTATTTGTGATTATGGTACAACTATTAGGTTGTTTTAATATAGTAAAAGTAAAGAGATAGTGTGGATGTATGATAACATAAACTGGTAATGAATTAGTATAGAGATTATTAGAATATATGGATTAGACATGTATATTCTCTTACACCCCAACTAGGCTTGTAAGCCAGTTTATAATTGAGATATGATATTAAGACTGTGGCACCCTAAGGGGTAGGTTGAATCTACAGCGGTTTTCCAAATGGCCTTACGGGCTAGAATAACAACCATGATTCATGGTGTCTCTAAGTATGATCGATCACCTGTAAATACAATGAATTACTAGTATTAACCTTCCGAGAGTGGAAAAGGTATAGAGGAGAAGTGTTATCGTTTTTACTAATACCCTCACTTGTGTGTGTGTGTGTGTGTATATATATATATATATGATTTAGATATTTATATCCTATGTGGATATTGATTGTTTGTCTAGGATAGTATGGTTATCCTGAACCGAGTGTGTGGTTGAAATTGTGTGGTAATACTGGATTCCGATCAGTTCCTTTTTATGTGGCTAAGACATTTAGTTGATATCTATACGTATATCTATGTATTGATTTTATATAGCCATGTAGGTATTCGTTGATAAAGATAGAAATAGAAATTGAACGAACATAGGTGATGAACTATTCATTTAGAATGCATATTGGTTGAGACTACATAGTCTATGGTATAGCATGTTATGAGGTGTATTGCTTTGATTGAGACTGTTTATAAAGAATTCATAGCTAAGATAGTGCTTAAAGTTTTGAATGATATGACATGATACCTTGTGTATATTATTGAGTATATGTGTATTTGTATATGTACATTGATATATTGATACGCATTTAGCTATATGTGTGTGATTGTATGAAATGGCCAAGATAAGTAGAGATTCAGATAACATGCTTCTTCCTTCATTTAAGTGTTATATTATCTTACTGAGTAATATGACGTGCTCACCTCTTCGTGGGATTATTATTTTTTAGGTAATTATGATACAGTAATAGCAGTTTTAGAGAGTGCAGTCGAAGCAATGATTTTCTAACAGGGCATAATATATTTAAGATTTAACCCCTTTATTATGTAATTTCTTTTTTGTGCAATTTGATATAGTATTTCTATTAAATTGCATAACAATTTTTTTAAGAAAAAAAATACTATTTTAATTGCTACTATTCATGTGATTACTTTTCATAATTTTTTTGGACAAATGAAAACTTCACTTCACTATAAGAAAGTGTTAATTTTTACCTTTTTGACAACTTTAATGCACTAAATGCCATATGAATAGAAAAGAAAGGAAAGAGGTGTTACATATATTTACTTTAATAGTAAGTATATAATTATATTTTATATTAATTATTTGGTAAAATATATAACCACATTATATGTATGTTACAATATATAAATTAATATATATTCTTATTATATATTGATTTATTTGAAAATTACCGTAATACTATATTAAGAAATGCGTAGTGTTTAAGTAGTCCAACACTTAGAAATTCTCTATAACACTTAGAAATAATCTGAAGTAAATTCCTTATCAATTTAGGTTTGACTTAATAAGTTTATCACAAAACTAATAGTAGATGTACATTAAAATTTTGCATCAAACTCTTTAATTCATAGGATATTTAATAAATTTAAACTATTTAATTCACTTAATATTTAATAAATTTATCTCATGATTAATTAAATATATCTACAGATCAATATTAACACTTAACAATATATTATAGCCACTTGGATTATAATAAAGTAATAAACTTCAAAATAAATCTTTCTATAATCAATTGTCTCATAATTCAATCCTTTCATCATACTATATTTCGATTGGATTAAGATTATAATAAATGATCAAAACCTTTATATCCAATATTATGTATAATAAATGTTAAGATTATGACTCATTAATTGTATCATCATTGAAAACTACTTCTCAATCTTACATTTAATCTTAACTAAGGATTTCTCAAGTCATATCTCTATTATTCATATAAAGCATATTTTCATAATGGATTCTTTATTGAACATTTACTTATCTCCATGAATATTGTACCATGCTCAATAACTATTTGTAATAAATTTTATTCAGATTTATCTTGAATAGTATGAAAGTATAGCATACCACCCACAAGATGATTATGATATTCTTAAGTTTAAAAATCATTTCCATTACTTATAGAAAAAATGTTCAATTGACAATCAAGTACAATTACTACAAGTCAGTATAGTGAACTCATTCTCCATTAAGCACTTACACAATTATTTTAGTATCGACACATAAGTGGTTTATCAGAATGACTAACATTTTTGTCAAGCAGATATAGTGTATACCAGTCTATCCATATTATAAAGACTCCACTCTAAAGTCCCACAACTAAGAACATTTAAGAATGATGTTGTTAATAATTTAACTCATAAGTATGAATTCATCATAATTAGCTATATATTGAACTATAGATTTTATCATTATACATATAAATATTTATACAAATGATAAAAGTGTATGCCATAAATAAAATATTTTATTAATAATTAAAAAAAATTACAAGAGAAAATGTTTATCATAACGTCATGTGATTGGCATTTAGAACACAACTCTAATAGGAAAGTGGATTCCACCTCCAAAAAATTAAACCTTTAATTTTATCAATTATTTATGTATTTTATCATAATTTTTATTTTGATTAATTTAATATGATTAATTTTTAATTAATTACTAATTTTAAATAATTAAATTTTAAATTATTTTAATTATATATAAATAATTTTTAATACTATTTAAAAATGATAATAATTTAAGAAATTAATTTATAATTATTAACATAATACTATTTTAGTTTGATAAAATGGTAGTTTTATGCATCTATATAATATATATTATGTTGACTCAACAAATGTTTAATAAAATGCATAAATGGTTCATATTGATTGTTATTGTATGTATTTTCATAAATCTATCATTCAATTTTGAGCTTTTAGAAAGTTTGATTCATTGTTAACAAAAAATACATTGAATACTTGTATATTTTTTATATCTCAAGAGATGAGTAAATTGTAGTTTTTTATAAATTAATTTGACAGTTTAATTTTTTGTTATTTTACCTTGTTCTAAAGAGGTATTTTCATGTGGTTAATGTTTTATCTTCTAATTAAGAAAAAGAATCAAGCATAATTTCTATAAAACATTTTAAAGTAGATATCAAAACCTTAGCATTTATTAATATTGAATTCTCATTTTAACAACCAAACACATTAACACAATTTATATAATACTTAGATAATTAAATTTGTAATCAATTATATATATATAATTCCCTTTGGTTCGACACTCAAACTTCCAAATTTTTTATTATTTGAAATAACCTATATTTTAATGTGCAAATTTTAAGTTGTAGCAGTTTAACCACTTATTTATTGCTTCTACGACTTCTTCTCTTCTCTCACCCTTTTTTTTTTCTTCACTCCCTTTGTGGTTTTTTATGTTTTCTATATTCTAACAATTAAAGCAAGTCATTTTTTATATAAATTCTTTTCTTTTCTTCTTGTAGTCTTACATGTATTTTTTTTTTTTTTTTTTGTGTATGATTAGACTTTCTTTTTATTTATTTAATTAAAATACTATATTACCTAAAAATTCTTAATTTTTATTAGATTGGGTAACCCTCACATAAGGTAGAAATTAACCCTACATAAACAAATTTGCTTAGCTTAGGCATGTCAAAAAAAATGTTGAAACTAAATATTATAGTTTGAGTCACATTTAGAACCTATTGTTGAATCAAAAATAAAAAAATAGTGTACATCCAATCTTAAACTTGAATTCTCTAATTTTTGGGTCAACTTTAAGACTTCAACCAACCCTGCACGTTTTTATAATTTTAACAACTACTAAAACTAACCACATAAAAACATAAAACGACTCAGCTAATTAACTTGGACACATCAACTTTAATCAACAGCCATCTGGACCTATTACGAGTAAGCTTTACATAACAACTATAACAATAGAAAAATTGACTTTAACATTAACATTTTGTACTTGCTACATATTAAGACTAATAAATCTTATTGTCTTAGCTTACATGAATTTTTCTGTTTTACTCATATACATGTATCATTAATAATAACACCAATTTAATATATGTATATATATATATATGCTTATGCATATACATACATATATTTATATATATATATATATATATATTTTGGAGTGTCTTTGATACAGAAATGATATGTAGTTTTATTAAGCTAAATTTGAAGGATGTCTTTGACAGTTTACCCTCTGTAAACAATCTACTTTGGTATCCTGTTTTAACTCAAACTGACTTTACTCGTTGGATTGCATGCAATGAAATCGAGTGGGCCATTTTACTACATCCATTGCGTTATAGCGCTGCCCCTAACATAATAGTTTTAGAAAAAGTGTACGTATATGCACTATGGTCAGAAATTCATATTTGTAATTCACACAAACATAAAAAAATACATACTATTTTGGTATAAATTATAAAAATTCACACAAATCTTAATTGAAAAAAAATATATGTACTATTTTATGCATTTAGCATAAAAGATACAAGAAGCCACTTGCAGATAAATTCATAGACCTCCTCCCTAATTATACTCGTATGAGGTAAGATAATTCCTTTTATCACACTTTCAAATCTCTATTCCAATCTACTTTTTCGATAAATTCCAAATTAAACATAATTATTTGTCTATAATTATATTAGGCCTCTCTATATATGGTGCCTACTGCTTAACTTCTAAGAGCTAATTAAAGAAAAATAAATGGATCTTTGACTATATCAGAAATTACTGCTACTAGTAGTACCGTCTCGATATCCATCTGTATACAATCACAATTACTCATTCTCTCCAATCCCATCACGTCCAAAACAATGAAATAACACGTTAGAGGAGCGAAAAACGAAGTACAAACCAAATCCATTATGCATTGCGACATGCGAGAGGACGGAGGCGCCATGACCACGAACAAACACCTCATGTTTTAATTAATCATGTGATTTATCCAAATATTTGTAACTATTTTAGAAATGATTAAAAAATGAGAGAGTTTATATTTAAGACCGCTTATAAGTGTATATATGCACTAGGAGTTAAGATTTGAGACCGCTCACACCTATATGTGTATATATATGCCCTATGGTTAAAAATTCTCAGACTATATGTGAGATTGTATTTCAAATAAACATTAATAATGATGCATTAATTTTACGATAACTGTATATGTCAGGTATGATCTCAACTGAAAATTTTGTTTTGTTAAATTTTATGAAATTTAATTAATTTTTTGTCAATTAATTAAGTCAAATAACTACAATGTAAAAAATAAAAAAGACTACAAAATTTTAATGTGGTTTAGATTTTTCAATCCTATAATTCACTAAGAAAACAACAATTACAAGCACTAATGAATTCAAATAAAATAAAAACTCCATTTTATATTTGTTGCTGTAGTTTTGAATATTTTTAGATGACCTTATTCAACAAGATTCCCTTACCTCAATGTATCGAACTCTCTTCAACTTAATTCAATAAGATCCTCTCACTAATCGCTATTGATCTCCCTTCAATAAGTATAGTTCTTCGTCTTGACAATACTTAGAAATACTTTCTTTAATTTTATTAAGCTAAATATTATTGATTCATATTATTTACCAAGTTTTTTTTTTTTTTCATTTTAGCTTATAAGAATAACATAAAATAACTTGAAAAACATACGTAACAAGAAACAAAAACTTGTAGCAACACACTTCTTAGGTATTCTCTCTTAGCTGCTATAGATATAAAACATACACATATATATAGCAAAATCCTATCCTTAATTATATGTGATTTTATTTCCTAAACAAACAAAGAATGTAACTTCTCAATTAAGAAGAGTTCTAGCCTAAACAGAACTCTACTTGTTATTTCCTTTTATTAGTCAAAAATATTACGAATTAAGTTTCTTAAATTAACAAAAACATCACCGATGCCTAATATAACAAGAAAACTTAAAAATTCTCTCATTGTGAAACTTATTAAAATACAAGTGAACAATGATGTATTATGAACAATAGTAGATATTAACTGCCATTGCATATTGCAATAAAATTAGAAGTTACAACAAGACTAGCAACACAGTTTTTCAAAATATGCTAATAATATAAACTTTAACAATCTCCTTCTTTGACATTCTTTTGACAAAACCTTTTCACAATCATGTAAGGAGAGGATGCTACACAAATCAAAACACATGCAATCAAATACTAGTAATCATACTCCCACTAAAGATCTAAATATGCACTCAACCTAAATCCTTATCTAAATAATATTACGTACTCCCCATTTTTGCTACAAAGTGCTAAAACCATACTAAAAATTGATTAATCATAATAGAGACAACAAACAGAAAAATAACCAAAGCTAAAAAGAGTATCAATTATCCAGTAAGGTAGAAAAGAAAACAAGAACAAATGAAAAAACATGCAAATATAGCAAAAGAAAAATCCAATTTATCATCTATAAAGTAAAGAAAACTAATTAATGGAGACAAGAAAAGCATTACAATGAAGTAGAGAAACTAATTTATGCCTTTTTGCAAAGTAAGGCTGGGAAACAACAGGAACTTGATGCTAGGATGCTAGTGGTGTTAGAGCATATGATGTTAGACTAGTAGCTATTAGAATAAGAGGCTTAGGTAAGACAAGTTCAGTGTTTTGTAATGGAACAGATTTAACAGTAGGACTAAGAACTATTAACTACAAGGGCTTATTAGATGGAGCTAGAGTAGGAACAAGCACTGAAGGCTATGAAAACTGTGCTAGTAAAGCTAGAGGAATGGAAAGGATTTGTGTTCGTAACAAATGTTCAATATGGAACAAGCACTGTATAGTATCAGTGTGCTAGTCAACGAGAGTCGCCTGCTTATTTGCAATTTACTTAAGCTCTTTTACCACTATATTTCTCTAACCAAGATAGTTAAAGATGGGTGTGGACTTGAAATTAATATAGGTTGTTTATGAGGTTCAACTTGAACAGAGGTATATGAAAATGGAAGAGTGTTCCTCGTACCATTGCTTTTTACGTGTGAAATAACAATAAAGAATATATGTCTTCCTAAATCAACAAGTTGTCCCTTACCTATTGTAACTAACAACTGCTCAAGGTCTTGAGAAACTGTTCTATAATGCAAAGTTGGAGACCAATTTGTAATACCTATTAAGTGCAATGCAAAATAAAAAATGGTTAAAGATGATGCTCTCAAATTTATCTTAACAAGCCATGTTGTGATAAAACCAGTTAACTTAGAAGCCAACATGTTAGCAGTGGTATACTCAATAATAATTTCTCATCAAGATCATCATAACCAAAATATTTATTAGTACATTTAGAAAGAAATCAAAAAAGTGACTTCTAACATAAGTTTTGTAATGCCATGAAGAGTAGCAAAACCCAATTTTAGATGAGAGATTGGCATAAAATTTATAGACAATAGCCTTCACATATTGAAACATCCTAGATATACTCTCTAACAACTTATTTTTCATTAAAGCCTTAACTACATTGTAATCTCTAAATGGTTCGACTTGCAGCACTCATTCACTAATGAATTTTTTTCAATTATAATCAAACATGAATTTTGATTTTCTATGGTAAAGAAACTATCTGAATAAGCATTAAAAATATCAATATCAGATTTAAGAGGCACCTTTTTTCTTTTTTGTTGCTAAATAAAGGATTTTACCTTTGATGAACTTGGAGTATTTCTTGATTTTATTAGAACACCCAATGTTGGCTTAAGATCTATTGTGACAAGAGGAAAATGGGGTGTATTGTCACCAATCTCATCATCATCCTTGCACTTTAAAGATCTCAATTCAGATGATGTCTATGAAGAACTAGAAACCCTAACTTTGCTTTTTGTTTTAGACAAATGTTCTTGATTGATCTTGAACCAAAATCAATCTTTAGATCTTCGTTCTTGTCTAAATTGAATGAAACAAAATTGGATAATGTGGTTTTGTACCCAAAAACATGAGAAGTCTTTTTGAGTCAAAATGGCAATTTCTCATGTATAGTTTAAGCTTTCTTAGTTGCCTTTCTAGTCGGCAACGAAGGTGACTCACTAGTGTTGGCTTTTAGCATCTTGGAATTCTTTGATTTGATAGGGTTGTTGTGGGGTTTTTACCATTGTAGTCATAGCAAGTAATGTAAGAATACAAAGCAAAAGAAAAGAAATGGTTTTAGGTTAAAAAGTGAAAATTACAAGCCAAACCAAGTTTAAATAAATATGATAAATTTCAATTGAACCTCTAAAGAATTTCGCTATTAATCACCCTAAGGTCCAAACAAGTTCAAATCATTTCATTTACATACCCACAAAAAATTAAAATGCTAATTTGTTCTAAAATTATATATATAAGTCAATCCCTTAGAAATTAAAGAAAATAATGAAAATAAAATACAAAAGAATTTAACTTCAAGAGAAGAATAAATCATGTAGTATAATTTTGCAAAATCTTTCTCAATTCAAGATGCATGACTAATAAAAAATGTAAGCTCTAGAATTTCATGCCAGAATACGATTAACATATATCTTAAACCGTGTGTGTGTGTGTGTGCGCAAAGATTGACTCAAAAATTTTTCTTGATCATATCAATGTTAACAATTCAAATTTAAAACATTGAATGAGCGAATTAAACTAACCAAATCATCTTGATCTCAATTTTATTCTATAAATTCAGCATGCATATGAATGAGTAGTACATATTATATTTTGCTATTACCATTTTTTTTTTCTTTTCATTTCATTTCTTTTTAAAAAAATTAGTAGCTTTTACTCTATCATTGAGGCAGCCCTTTTCGCATGGTAGTTTGTCTTTTATATATTGGTAACACAAAAGCCCAGATTACTTATGCATAACTTCACACAACAATGTAGGTAGCTTTTTCTAATTATAGAGCATGTATAATTTTTTTAAAATTTTAATAAAAGAGTTTAGACAAACAATCATGGCTCAATTCAATATTTTATTCCTAAATTGTATTAATCTTAAAAATCAAGTTCAAAACATAAGTTCAATCCTATATAACTGAATAAAAGTCAAGTCACGAATTGTTTATTCTATGTCACGGCATGAAATGTTTGAACTCATACACTAACAATCAAGTACATAATTAACAATTTTAAACCATGGGACACAACAATTCTTTTTCAAACATGATTAAGATATTTACGAAATAAAATCACATATAACATAACCTTAAGAATTTTTGTAATGATTCAAACCTCGATGTATTAAGAGGTTTGGTAAAAATACTAGCAAGTTGATGTTTGTATCTACATATTCTAAGGTGACAATCTTATTTTCTATAAAGTTTCTTATAAAGTGATATTTAATGTCAATATGCTTTATCCTAGGTACTCAAATTGTCGTAGTAAATAGTTAAGAGATCTTAAACAATATCATAATCTTCAAGTATTTGCTTCATCCATAGCAGTTGTGCACGACAACTTCTTACGACGATGTACTCAACCTCAATAGTAGATAAGGAGATCAAATTTTGCTTCTTGCTGTACCATGAAATCAAATTATTTTCAAGAAAGAAATGCCCTCTAGTTGTGCATTACTTGCCTAATCAACATCAATAAAGCTAACAATATTAGAGTTAGTATCCTTTGAAAACCAAATCCCATAATTGGTAGTTCTATTTACGTAACGAATAATTCTTTTCAAAGCATACAAATGTCAATCTTTTGGAATGGATTGGTATCTTGCACACACCTTTACACTAAAACTAATGTTTAGGCGACTTGTGGTTAGGTATAATAAACTACCAATCATGCTTTGACATAGACTAGGATCAACACTCAACCCACTATCATTATTTGACAATCTTACATTTATTCCTATGAGTGTCTTCAAGTGTTTGGTAGGCTCTAACCCAAATTCCTTTAGGTTTTTGGCATACTTACTTTGAGTGATAAAAATATCATTTTTAAGTTGTTTAACTTATAAACCTAAAAAAATAAGTCAATTCACTAACCAACTCATGTCAAATTCATTTTTTATTTTGTAACATCTTGAAATTCTTATACTCTTAAAATCCTGTCATGAAATTATATTACAGTATTTTCGAGAGTTTTGATAAGAGAGAGAGCCGGTCTATATTTGAAACAGTGTACTGTGTGAGCAAAAAATATAAAATTTTATTACCAGTACCAGAAATTTGACGACTGAAGCAAAAAGCTATAATTTTTCATCATGTGTGCACGACTATATAAGCGAGATAGGTTGAAAAATCCGACAACACAACTTCATTTTTTTTCCTCTCCCTTATCTCTCTTCTTTCTCTCCTTCCCACGTCTCCCTCTCCTACAAACAGTGACTTTCGTCACTGGAGCTCAGATCACCTCACCGCTGGCGAGTGGAAGACCATCGGGCCGTCGCAAGTACAGTGCCTCAAACCCCGCCACCATCGCCGTCGCCACGCGCTCTCATGCACCGCTTGAAGCCTTGTTGACATGAACTTTGACCGCCGATTCACGGCGATGCAAGGCGAGTTGACCGTCACCGCCAGCACGTCTGGCACAGTCTCGCCGTCCTCTTCACATTAGTGTGCCAAGATCCGGCATCTAACCATCGGATTCTGGCAAGGGATGGCTGATCGGCGGGCTATCTTTCTGGCAAGATTTTTGGCGATTGGTGCAGCTCTAGTGGAATCTGAACCGATCAGTGTGCTCTCCAACACTCGTACTTTGATGCGGTATGTTTAGATCTCAATTTGGAATGTGTTTCGATAATGATTCAAGGGTCCAAAGTAGGTACCTTGAAATCTAAAAATTTAAGATGTTTGGTGATTTTAAATGCTTAAATCTGTGTTTAGTGGCATATGGACACCATGGATAGTATCTTGACATCGCAAGGATCGCAATGGTATGTTCCGTTCGTGAAATAGAAACTGAAATTTTGTGAGCTAAATAGTATCTGTGAATAGTATTAATGAACAATAACTAGCACATTTTTCGAAAAGATGCCGGTAGCATATGGAAGAGTATTTCAAACATGTATATCCTCTCCGAGATAGCTTTTCATTATCCGCATAAGCACCGGGTGCCCGAAAGTAAGATAATATGATATTTAAATTGTGAAAAAATAAATTTTTATATTTATAATGTTTATAATTGTATAAATGTATATCATAATAATGGTTTAAATTGTAGAAAAGTCTCATTGATGGGGAATGGGCATAATTGTATAATTAGAAGTGTTAGTATCCGTGTTTTAAAAAAAGTATATGTATATATATATAGTTTTAAGCGTAATACCATCATCGTCAACCTGCAGTGCTATATTAGGTATTCTAAAATACCTATACAACATTTCATGTCCCATGTTTATATATATATATTTATATGGTAGGTACAGTTATATATACATGTGTAATTATGCCCATGTGATTGAATGATTGAGCAGATGTTGCACTGGATGTTTTGCAATGCTGTCTGGATGGACATGTGTGTATATATTAGTGTATTATAATCATTGTGCCATAGTAAGGTAATGAGTATAGTTTGACTTGTGACGACATATTGGGATTGCGTGTAATGACATAATATATGATAACTGATTAATATATATTTCTATAGATTTGTATTAATAGTAATTTAGTGTATCCATGTGCTTGGATTGGAATATATTTCTATATCTTATCTTGATAGTATTATGGTGTATTTATATGCCGAAGTAAAATATATTTTCATGACTTAGTACTGCTAGCCTTACAATAAATCCATGCATATGAGGTCTTTTTAGAAGATAAGGATTAATAAATGTGTTTCATAGGTAATTATATTGCCTATTATGAAATCATTAACGTGCCTTTTGATTAGTGTAGGCAAAATGGTCATTTTTTCATGATTAAGTCGACTAAGAATAAATATGTGTGGATAACTGATATAATTGGGATAATTATAGATCGGTAATTTTTCCGTTACACTAGTAGAGCCGCTCAGGATGGAGCAGTATCATTATAATAAGACTGTGGTGCTCTTCGGGGTATGTTGAACCCACAGCAGCTCCGGATTGATAATAAAATTGTGGTGCCCTTCAGGGTATGTTGAACTTACAGCAATTGAGAAATGATAATAAAAACCATGGTGCCCGAAGGGTATGTTGAACCCATGGTAGAAAGCGGCTGTTCTCCATGGCGTCCTTGGGTATGCGCAACCTATAGTAAAACTATTTATCCTGTTGGTTTGAGGGACCCGGAGTGGGCGAATGACCATTATATACATATATTGAAGTGTACGATAGATATCATGACTACGATTCATAATTTACTTAATTATGACCGATCTATAAAGAAATGAATTCGTGTGCCTACGAGATTCAAACTACATGGTAGAATACCTCTATCTGCTAAGAGTTGCTTGTGTTTATGTGAATAGCGATGAGGTAGTAACACGCTGTGTTTCATTTGGTACTGGGACTGTCTTGGTTTTCTTGTACAGGTAGGGTAACTTATATGTATAGGCGAACCCTTACCGAATTTCTATAAGAAATACTATTTACACAGCCATTTGTGACATTCCCTTTGTATTCTAGTTTTCATATGTAGAGGAGGGTTTAGGATTATCTTTATTTGCAGTCACAATCGGATGTTGTTATAATTGTGAATTGCGAAAATGGTTGAAGCCCGATTACACCTTGACAAGTTTCAATTCTTTAAAAGAGAACTTAACCTTGTAGAAAAAGAAAGCTAGCATTAGCTTGAAAAAGGGGAATTAGGATTTAAATAAGATTATGGGTTAGGCAATATATAGGCCGCCTCACTTTAAGTATATAGAATCTTGTCTAACCCACCGATATGCTTGTGAAACGAAAAGAATATGTGTGAGTCCATAATAGATTAAAGATCATATAAGATGTTTGAGGATATTATTGAAAAGGCACACTAGGTGTATTACAGGTCATTCGATATATTAGTCTACACGTTTATACGTGTGGTTGAAAATACGGTAAGGATATGATGGTATAAAAACTATGTTATGAGTTTATGCTTGTTATTATCAGTGTACCTTAACAGACGACTAGGATTGGATTGATATGTGTCCCTATAATGGTATAGTTATGATTTATGTAAGTGAAACAAACCCTAGTATGGGATAAGAAATGGTGGACATGTATTTGTGATTGTGGTATAACTATCAGGTTGTCTTGATATAGTAAGAATAAAGAGGCAATGTGGATGTGTGATAAAATAGAATGGCAATGAATTAATATTGAGATAATTGGGATATGGGGATCAGACATGTATGTTCCCTCGCACTCAATTGAGTTTGTAAGCTAGCTTATAATTGAGATATGATAGTGAGACTGCGGCACCCTGAAGGGTAGGTTAAATCTACAGCTATCCTCTAAATGGCCTTGCGGGCTAGAGTAACAGCTATGGTTCATAATGTTTTTAAGTATGAACGATCACCTGTAAATGTTAAGAATTACTAACATAAACTTTTCGAGAGTGGAAAGCAAATACAGAAGAAGTGTTATCGTTCTTACTAATATCCTCGCTTGTATATATATAGATGTTTAATATATTTCTGTCTTAGGTGGATATTGATTGTGTGCCTAGGATAGTATGGTCATCATAGACCAAGTGTGTGGTTGAAATAGTGTGATCATACTGGTTTTCGATCAACTCCTTCTTATGTGCCTGAGACATTTAGTTGATATCTATACATATATCCATGTATTGATTTTATATGGTCATGTAGGTATTTGTAATAAGAATAGAAAAAGGAATTAAACGAGTACATGTGAGGAAGCTAATCATTTAGAATGCATATTGTTTGAGTCTGCATAATCTGTGGTAGTAAGTTATGAAGAGTATTACTCTGATTGAGACTGTTTATACAAAATTCATAGTTGAGATAGTGCTTAGAGTTCTGGATGATATGACATGATATTTTGTGTACATTATTAAGCATATGCTTGTCTGTACATGTACATTGATATATTGACATGCATTTAACTATGTGTGTGTGATGGTATGAAATGGCCAAGATAAATAGAGATTCAGATAACATGCTCCTTCCTTTATTTAAGTATTATATTAGCTTACTGAGCAATGTGGTCTACTCACTCCTTTGTGAGATTATTATTTTCAGGTAATTATGATACGGTTATAACAGTTCTGAAGAGTGCAATCGAGGCAATGATTTTCTGGTGGGGCATAATATATTTGAGATTTAATCCATTGTTATATAATTTTCTTTCTGTGTAATCTGAAATATTTTTTTTATTAAAATGCATAACAATTCTTTAGAGAAAAAAAAATAATACTATCTTAATTGTTACTATTTATGTGGTTACTTTCCATAAATTTTTAAAAAAAATGAAAACTTCACTTCACTAAAAGAAAGCATTGATTTTTACCTTTTCGACAATTTTAATCCATTATATGCCACATGAATAGAAATGAAAGGAAGGGGGTGTTACACATTTGGTCTATAATTTCTTGCACTTTGATGTGAGAAGTAGAACCAAAAACAATGTCATCCATGCAAATTTGAGCAATTATAATTTCAGAATTAAAATTTTTTATAAATAAAGCTTTGTCAACTCTCTTTCTTTTATATCCTTTCTCACACAAAAATTTGATTAATTTCTCGTACCATACCTTAGGAGCTTATTTTAATTTATGCAATGTATTTTTAAGTCTAAATATAATTAAGAAATTCAAAGTCCACAAAACCTTTAAGTTGTTTTACATAGACTTCTTTATTTAACAAACCACTCAAAAATACATTTTTACATTCATTTGAAATAATTTAAAGCATAGAATACATAAAATGGCAAGAAGTAACCTAATCAATTCTAACCTATCTATTAGAGCAAAGGTTTCATCAAAATTAACTCCTTTAAGTTGTATGTATCCTTAAGCAACTAACCTAACTTTATTTCTCACTATGTTACCAAATTCATTAGTTTTATTATTGAAAACCCATTTGGTTCTAATAATGTTAGAATACTTAAGTTTAGATACTAATGTCCACACATTATTTCTTACAAATTATTCTAATTCTTTTTACATAACATAAACTCAAGATTTGTCCAACAAAGCTTCTTTGACATTTTTTGGTTCAATTAAAAAAATGTTAAACATATTTGACAATATTTATATACCATTTTCTTGTTACCATGTTTTTTTCAAGATTACCTATTATTATGTTAGAAGGGTGATTTTTTTTATTTTATTTTGGATAGTGGTTCTCTACTAATTTGATATGTGAGAGTGTTATTTGATATAGAGTTTAAATCTGTTTCAACTTGTTTTGTTGCAAATAAACTTCTGTGTCTGTTGCAACATCCAAACAGTTTGAATTTCTTTGTTTCTTGTTTTTTTATTGTTTTTTGGACTTTTCCTTGATTTTCCTCTGTAATTCTAGTTACTTTTATCCTCTGGTGGATGATCTACAAAATCTTTAAAATCGTTAATAACTGCATTTGCAAATTTTATAATAGTTTCAATTTTTATGTTATATACATGATATGCTCAACTATTTTATAAATATCCAAGAAAAATACCTTCATTGCTTTTAGAATCAAACAAACCTCTTTACTTTCTATCATTCAAGATATAACACATGCTTCCAAAAATATCAAAATTACTCAAGTTTGGCTTCTTACCTTCCCAAATTTCTTATGGAGTTTTACTTATACTTAGACATAAATATACCAAGTCGATGGTGTAGCATGCAATGCTTATTTCTTCAACCCATAACCTCTTGATCAGTTTCTTTGCATTTAATATAACACATGCCATTTCTTACAAAGTCCTATTTTTTGTTTCTACGACACCGTTTTGTTTAGAAGTTCTGAGTACAAAAAATTCATGTAAAATTTCATAGTTATCGCAAAAATTAACAAAAATAGTATTTTCAAATTCCTTACCATAATCACTTCTTATTCTTCCTATTTTTCTAATTTTGTGATCTTTCTCATTTTCTAATTTAGCACACAAATTTTAGAATGCATTAAAAATATCACATTTTTCTTTAATAAAATCAACTTAAGTATGTATAGAAAAATCATCTACACATACAAAGATGTATCTCTTACCTTCTATGCTCTCAACTTGAACTAGACCCATAAGATCCATATGCAATAATTGTAGTACTTTTGTTGTAGTCGTATATTGTACCACCTGGTGTTACGACTTGAGTTGTTTTCCAAACTGATATGGACCATATATTTCAGGTTACTTTTTATTAAGTTTTAGAATTCCATGCCTAGCACCTATATTCACAATCTTAGTTTGATTTTTATAATTCAAATAGCCAAACTCTTGATGCCATATTTCTATGTCATCACAATTAATTTTGTGATATGTGTAGATGCAATAAAATGTAACAATTATCAGAAGAGCTAATTCCTTTCAAAACATACTTGTCAAATTTATCAAGTACTTGACACCTATCATGTGTAAATTTCATACAAAAATTATTGTCACAAATTTAATTAATGTTAATCAAATTTGCTTTCAAGTTCTCTATATGAAACACATTCTTTAATTTTGAAAATCGCTCTACATTAAGTATCCTTTTTCTAATGATTTGCCTTGTGGCACCATTTTCAAATGTTATATTCCTCGAAACTCTTTTCATAATACACTATGCTCTTACAATTTTCTATCATGTGCTTAGAGCATCCACTATCAAAATACCAAGTATTAATAGCATATGCTTAAAATGAAGTAGAAGTAACCAAACAATTAAGTTCTGATTTCTTTATCCACATTTTTCTAATCCTAAAAGTAATCTTAGATTTAAATGTCAAGTTATTTTTTAGAAATTTTTGGAACCTAAAGTAATTTAGTCGAATATGACCTCTTAAGTCACAATAATAACAACTACAAACAAATTCCCTTATTTTACCTTTGAATTTTTGATGATAAATCAGAAAATTACTTTTAATCATACTAGAAGGTCTATATTCAACAAGTGTAGCCTTCATAAATATTGTTTTAGAATATGATGTCATGCCCCGCTCCACCAAATTGAGTACACAACAATAGCCACACACTTGTGAGACATACCTAATGCTATTACTCCACATAAATGTGTAAGACTTTTAATATCTCTTTTAACCAAAACAAATATAATCTACATACCAAAAATATAAAATATAATATCTTTACAAAAATTTTTGAATTGCTTCTAGAAAATATACATACATACCAATGGAGAACACTATATACCTATAAAAATCTTCAACAAAATGTAAGCCATGAACTATATGGCAAGGGATGTGGATCGATGACCTTCTAAAAATGTGTTAAATCTGAAAATGTTTAGAAGAAAAGAAAAACATTCATATTTAAAAATATACCATTCAAAAAATGTAAATAAATTCATTCATATTCAATCAAGTCATAGAATCTCATGAAAATCTATAGACGTTTCAATAAAATTTAGGTTTGCCTAGAAACTATTCCCCGAGACATCTCAAGATCTACTAACAAGTTATTTCATATAATCATATAGAATAAAGTCATTGAGCCTATTCGTTAATGCTAGCCTAGATAAAAACTACAGTGTTAAACACTTATCATATCCAGCGCAAACTCTTTTATTCCCTCGTAAGTGATAAAGAGAAATTAACCACTCCTATACTCTATCTTGTAACATTCTCAAATTTAGGTATTATCTAAATTTGATATTATATTCATATTGAAGTGGATATAGTAAAAGTATTGGAGTAGAAAAATATAAAAAAAAAAAAGTTTTAGAAATGTCTTTGGAGGAAATTTAGTGAAAATGGGTATATTAACAAGAAATGGCAAAATTATTATTTTGATAAAGTTTTGATTGACCAAGTTAGATGTTAAAGAAGTAAATTAGTATAATAAAGTGTGTTAGAAGGAAAGATAGATTTTATAACCTTAAAAATATCAAAATTACTATTTTAGACGAAAAAGGACAATTTTGTTAAAAAAGGCAAAATGGTCATTGCACCAAAGGTTGAAAGGACTCCATCAAATTTTGATCACCCAAAACTCTTGTAAATATTGTAAATAAGATTCAGAAAAAAATAAAATCGAATTTGAATGTGAATTCCCTTAGAAATGATAAAAAAAAAAATGACTAAAATAACCAATTTTTTTTATTAGGGTAAAATGATCTTTTCACAAGAAATTTGAAGAAAAAAGTGGGATTAAAACTGTGGACTAAAGTGAAAAAATTTTAAAATAAATTGGATAGTCTCATAATTTTTTTGAGAGTTAAATATAAATTTTAGAAAGTTATTGGGTAAAACTGTAATTTTTAAAAATATTAAATTTGATAAGACTCTTTAACTTTTCAAAATTGGATCAATTCATCTTCCTCCTTCGCTCTCCTACTGTGAATCACTCTCTCCTTTCTCTTTCAAATTTTTTTGCTTTCTTGAAAAAAATCAAACAAAATCTCACAATCTACTTGATTAAAAGCATTACCGCAGAATAAAAAATTATTCTACGAGTAAAGAGTTTTAATTTGACGGTAAAAGTTCTTAATTTTATTAAATTTTAGTTTATGAATTTACTAAAAAATAGTTTTGATGGTGATTTTATAGTTTTAAATGGTGATTTAGGTATTTTTTTTAAACTTGAATTTGGTGTAATTGTCATCAATTTTGTATTTAAGGTAAGAACCTTAAACTCTAACTTGATAATTTAGAAATTTTATGAAATTAATATATAATTTATAAAATTGAATGTTTGAAAAGTAGATTGGAGTGAATAGAATAGTGTAATGAGAAAAAATTTAGTTTATGTATATTATGACATATTCGGCTACTGTTCACAAAACACTTAAATGCATGATTTTGATGTATTTTAATATATTTAAATATGTATAAATGTGTTAGAGAATAAAAAAAATTGGTAGAAATTGATTTGGATGTATAAATTAGAAGAAAAATGAAAAAAGGGCAAAATTAAAAATTTTAGGTACTTTTTATTTAGGCCTTGCATGTTGATTTTTGAGAGAATCATGTGTTAATAATGGTATGGTGAAATTACAAAATTAAATGGACTTGATTTGGTTGGTTAAAACGGAAGATAAATAGAAAAAAAGGTAAAATGATAATTTTGATTACTATTTGGGTAACCTTAAATGTTATTTTATGATATGTTTATAAATGTATTATAATACATTAGAATTGATAAAATTTGACTTTGGTGGATAAAAATGGAAGACTTTGAAAAAAGAGTATAATTGAAAATTCAATCATTAGGGAGTATGAATAATCATATAGGTTCTATTATATTATATTTTGATGAATATATTAATTTATAGATATAGTTATAGAATATACTGAATTAAATCTCATTGATGGAGAATAGGTATATTTATGAAATTTAGAAGTGTTGGGATGATTTTGATCGGTTATCAAAAATAGAATGGATTGTATTGGAATGTGTAATATATTCTATTAACATCCATCGCCATATCGAGATATTTTAAAATAACTTCACGGCGTTGTATATTTTAATCATAGTGTATAGTATGGCATTGTAGTATAGTACATATGGGTATATTAATATGTGCGTGTGTGTGTGTGTGTGTGTGTGTGTGTGTGTGTGTGTGTGTGTGTGTGTGTTAATAGCTACTATTATTTTATTATGAATATTGATTATGGATACATGTACTTGTGTTTCTGTGATTTACTAATGTGTATGAATTCCTTTTAATGTTGGTAAGGAATTATGAAAATGTAATATATGTTATTATTATTGTTAATGTAAAATTATCAAAATGTCATTGAGAATAATTAAGGGTAAACAGTGGTAATTTGATATAGGTGAATGAAGAGAATGAAT
>CP135557.1:4261390-4300214 GCA_032402905.1 Khaya senegalensis | reverse complement strand
CTATAATACATATGGATATTTTAATATATATATATATATATGTATGTATTATTATATCCATATGTATTATAGTATAAGGTCATATCATACACTATGATTAAAACATACAACGTAGTAAAGATATTTTAAAATACCTTAGTATGGCGATAGATGTTGACCAAATATATTACACATTCCAATACAATCTATTTTATTTTCGATAACCGATAAAAATCATCCTAACACTTCTAAATTTCATAAACATACCCATTCTCCGTCAATGAAATTTTAATTCAATATATTCTATAATTACATCTATAAATTAATATATTCATCAAAATACAACATAATAAAACCCATATGATTATTCACACTCTCTAATGGTTGAATTTCAATTATACCTTTTTTCCAATGTCTTTCATTTTATCCACCCAAGTCAAATTCTATCAATTCTAATGTTTTGCAATATATTTATAAATATATATAAATATATCATCAAACATCCTTTAAGGTTATCCAAATAATAACTAAAATTATCATTTTACTCTTCCTCCATTTATCTTCCGTTTTAACCAATCAAATTAAGTCCAGTTAATTTTGTTGTTTCACCATACTATTATTAACACATAATCCTATCAAAAATAGCATGCAAGGCCTCAATGAACAGTATCTAAAATTTTCAATTTTGTCATTTTGTCATTTTTTTTCTAATTTGCACATCTAAATCAATACCTATCAATTTCTTTTATTCCCTAACATATTTATACACATTTAAACATATTAAAACACATTAAAATCAAGTATTTAAGTATTTCATAAATAGTGGCCGAATATGTCATAATATACATAAACTAAATTTGTCATCTTTACATAATTATATTTACTCCAATCTACTACCCAAACATTCAATTTCATTAACTATGCATCAATTCCATAAAACTCCCAAATTACTAAGTTAAAATTTAGGATTCTGACCTCAAATCTAAAATTGATGGCAATTACACCAAATTCAAGTTAAAAAACACCTAAATCACCATTTAAAAACATAAAACTACCATCAAAATCACTTTTCAGTAAATTCATAAATTAAAACTTAATAAAATTAAAAATTTTTACCATCAAATTAAAACTCTTGCTGCGTAGAATAATTTTTTTCTTCTACGATAATACGTTTAATCAGGCAAATTATGAGATTTTACTTGATTTTTTTCAAGAGAATAAAAAAATTTAAAAGAGAAGGGAGAAATTGATTCATGGTAGGAGAGAGAAAGAAGAAGAAGAATTAATCCAGTTTTAAAAACTCAAAAAGTCTTACCAACTTAATATTTTTTAAAATTATGCTCTTACCCAATAACTTTTCAAAACTTATATTTAACTCTCAAAAAAATTATGAAGCTACCCAAACTATTTTCAGATTCTTTTACTTTAGTCCATCAATTTTAATGCCACTTTTTTCTTCAACTTCTTTGTAAAAAGACCATTTTACTCCTAATAAAAAAAATTGATCATTTTGATCATTTTTCATTATTTATAGGGGAATTCATATCCAAATTCGATTCCGCTTTTTTCTATACCTTATTTACAATATTTACGAGAGTTTTAGATGATCAGAATCTGACAGAGTCCTTTTGACCCTTGACGTAGTGACCAATTCGCTATTTTCAGCAAAATTGTTCCTTTTTGTTCAAAATAGTAATTTTGTCATTTCTAAGAATATAAAATCTATCATTCCTTCTAACACATTTTATTATACTAATTTATATTCTCAACATCGAACTTGGTCAATCGAAACTTTATTGAAATGATAATTTTGCCCCTTTCTTGCTAACAATACTCATTTTCACTAAATTTTCTCCAAATGTATTTTTAAAGTTTATCTTCTATATTTCTTTACTCCAATACTATTACTATATCCACTTTAATGTGAATATAATAGCAAATTTAGACAATACCTAAATTTGAGGATGTTATAAAGACTAAAGTAGGTATGTATAAATATTATATGATTGATTATAAAATAAATGTTATTTCAGATAATCAGTCTTTGATAGTTGATTCAATCACTATTACTCATATATATGGCTCTTTGCAGGCAATGTAGAATAGTTCTACATTGTAAAAAAATGAGATCGTATTGAGGATGGTTAATAGAGCAACTGTTGCTGCAAAAGTTAGGAGCTCTTACTTTCTCAGACTGGCCACAAGGCACATTTTAAGTTTGGACTATGTATTGTATTTTGTTAGGACCACTAGAAACATCATTTCTATTTTTGTATTATGTAAATATGGTTACACAATATAATTTAATAAAAATAAATGTTAGATATATTTGAGAAATGTATTAGTTGGCAAAGCAGTGAATACAAATAGTTTGTATATTCTTAAGTTAAGCAATACAAGTTATGTCAAATTCATTATCAAGAAAAGAGTTTGAAATGAAACAAATTCTAAAATTCTATGGCATCATAAATTAGGTCATATCAGAGAAAAACACATGATTTACCTTAGAGTCCACAGGTTCTAAACCTTATCCAACCTGTGAATCGTGTCTTCAAGGTAAAATAACAAAATCACCTTTTAAAGGTAAAAGAGAGAAAGCTAAGGAAATATTGGTACTTATACATCCAAATATGTGTGAACTATTCAATAAATATGCTCGACAAGGATTTGACTACTTCATTACCTTTATTGATGATATGTTACTGTATAGGCATATGTATTTGAAAAAGAGTCCTCAAAATCTCAAACTGACACTACTGTAGTTGGATCATCCAATCAGCAGACCTCAGTAGCAATTTCAATTCAGAGATTTTTTAGAGTATCAAAACCTTCAGAACGATACGGGTTTCTTCATGAGCATGAGTATAACTCATACTTAATGAGAGAAATTAATAATACTAATGATTTTATAAGCTATAAGGAAACTATCCTAGATAGAGATTCAAGTAAATGGTTAGAGGTGATGGATTTTGAGATTTAATCCATGTATGCCAATCAGATCTGGACACTTGTAAATCTAACAAAATGAATAGTTTTTATTGGCTGTAAATGGATATTTAAGAGAAAGATTGATAAGGATGGCCAGGTAGAGACCTATAAAGTTCGATTGGTAGTGAAAGGTTATATTCAGAAACAAAAGTTAGATTATAAAGAGATATTTTCACCAATAGCTATGGTTAAGTCTAGAGATGTCTAAAAGGCTAGGCTCAACCTAGCCTGTGAAAATAAGGTCTAGATGGGTTTATGTGCTAGGCTAGCCTAAGCCTATACAATAGTTCTACCAGGCTTACCCAAGCCTGTTAAAAATTTTTTAAGCCCAGCATAGCTCGTTAAGCTTGGCGCAGCTCGTTAAGCCTGACCTTTATGAGGCATGCCTGGCTTGGACTAGGCCAGCCTGTGAGCCTAACTTTTTTTATTTTTTGTTTTCTCTCTAACTCTATCTCTTTGACTTTTTCATTGTTTCTTATTTTGATTTTTCATCAGTCTGAATCTGAACTAGACTCTCTATCTCTCTGTGCTTACGATGGCCTACCCCTCTTTCTCTTATTCTACTTTTAACAAAAACAACCTAAGGTCCTAAGCTAAGTTCAAATTATTTTACTTGTAATTCTTATCGAAGCTTAAACTTCAAAAATTTTCATAGAAAAAGCTCATAAACAAAAGTTGCAGAACGTTTAGGAAAAAGTTGGTAAAAAAATATGGAATAAATAGATGGCATTTCTCAATAGGTATGCACATTTTAATTTTTGCCCTAATATTATTTTCTTCCACTCTCTTTAATCTCTACATTCTTCAATCTTTCTCAAACTAATTTTGTCGATTGTAAGTAAGAAATTGTAACACCCCTCCATTTAAAATCAACCACATAAAATATAATCTGAATTTCTTTTTTTAACATAAAGATATATATATATATATATATATGTGTGTGCGAAAGTTGGATATGTATAATATCCTGGTTACACACATAATCCATAGTATGTAACCCAAAAATACAAGTTTACTGTACCAACGTATATATATATATACATATACATATAGATACATATGCATAATTATGCATTAACACCAAAAAAAATACCCCCATCATCAAGATACTAGCCCTGTTAACGCCTCGAAGAGTTCGCATCCATATCCCGCAGCATCACATTACCTGTAAAAACCACAATCCACAAAGGGTGAGCGAAACAGCTCAGTAAGGAAACATAATATTCTAGTACAGAATTTGTTTCCCTACCATATATACTATACGATACTGATGACGTAGAAGTTATTAACTCATATCACCTTAATATAATCTAACGAGATAAATACACTCCGACCATATACTCTGCATCACTATCCACATAATGCTCATAGTTATTATATAAAATATAAATAAATCTACATGTATTTCGAAATAAAAAACACATGACATTTTTAACAAATTATCGACAAATATATGACCGATCGTGCTAACACAGTTATGGATCATAGCCACAAAGTAAATTCACCCAACCCTCATCCATTCACACCACTCGTCTATCGGGCTGAGCATATATTTTATATATGATCGATCATATAATCTAGCTATAACCAAGCCAGCGGGTGTGAGGGTATCTGAATATTCGGATCCATAACTAATGTAGTCACACAATTAATACCACATGGCCTAAAACCATGAATTCATTTTTTTTTGAAAACTATTGTACCCTCAAACCATGCACAATAAATACCACATATGCGCACCTATACACACAGAAATGATAAATAACGATCACATCTCGATTTTATACGCATATGAAATTCGTTCACATAATGAATGTATAATACACTTGCGAATAGTGATACCTAACCAACAATTCACAATACTTATATAATCACATACACTTGCAAATACCCAGTCTACCAAATTCACTGGGATTTATTCATCACAATTATAATTTCTACTATCACGATAAATATATCGTATACTATCCAATATTAATGGATAACCACATCAATGCATCATTTACTAATAAAGAAAATTTACATAATAATTATAACTACTATAATTATTATGACAACCAACGTGCAACGTCCTGAATATTACAATCTATTCTAAATTCTATTAATCACGCTCCGATCACACGGCCATAATAATAATTCATTTATGCATTCCAACAATCATATAAAGTATTATACATATATAACACATCAAAATATTTCTAAATCTCTACAATAATAACCAAAGTTACCATTTTACCCTTCCTTCAAATTTTTTCCTCATTTTGTCCACCCAAATCAATTCCTACTAATTTCATTTGCTCCCTAACATACCTATACACATTCAAACATAGCATAACATGTTAAAATATATCATTTAGAGGCTCGATAAACAGTACTTCGAATTTACCATTTTGCTCCTCTTTCAAATTTTCTTCTATTTTATACATTATTCTATACCCAATTTCATCTAAACATCATCCCTAAATCCATTCCTACACAAATCAACCACCAATCACAAATTTCATAAAAGAAAATTGCTTTTCCTTACCTTTAAAATATGCTAATTGCTTGATTAAACCTCCCAATACCACAAAATCACCTAAATCACCATTAAAATCCATAAACCACTTTTAAAAACCACTTTTCAACAAATCCATAAATTGAAACTTAGTGAAATCAAGAACTTTTACCGTCAGATTAAAACTCTCGACACGTAGAACAATTTTTTCTTCTACGGTAACGCGTTTAATCAGGTGGATTAAAAGATTTTGCTTGATTTTTTTCCAAAAAATTGAAAGAGAATGGGAGAAGCACCTCACGGCAAGGAAGAAGAAAAAGTGAATTTTATTTCAATTTTGAAAAGTCAACCAAACTTATCCAAATCCATATTTTTGAAAATTATACTATTACCCAAAAATATTTCAAAGTTTCCATTTAGCTCCCAAGAAAATTATGAGACTACCCAAGCCATTTTTATATTCTTTCACTTTAGTCCATCAATTTTAATTACCACTTTTTCTTTTAATTCCTTGTTAAAAGATCATTTTACCCCTAATAAAGAAAATTGGTCATTTTGGTCCTTTTTCATCCTTTATAGAGAAATTCACATCCTAATTCAATTTCGCTTTTTCTATATTTTATTTACAATATTTACAAAAGTTCTGGGTGATCAAAATCTGGTAGAGTCCTTCCGACCCTTAACGTAATGAAATAGAAATTTTGGCATTCTTATGCTTATAAAATCTATCTTTCCTTCTAACACACTCTATCATACTAATTTATATTCTTGACATCTAGCTTAATCAATCAAAACTTTATCAAATGATGATTTTACCCTTTTTTATTTCTGACTTCCCAAAAATATACCAACCGCGTCTCGAATTGAAATTAAATATACCAACATAATATTTATGAAATTTTAAGACTTTTTATGCGATCAAAACTCACTTTGGCCTCAATTTTGAGTGAAAAGACTATTTTGCCCTTACCCGACAAAATAACTTATTTAATCCATTTTCACTCGGTCTCCTTCCAATAACTCCATAAAACATTTTCAAAGATAAGAGATAATAAAAAAATTAGGGTTTATTTATATCTGAGTATCACATTTCCTCCCCCCTTACAAGGAATTTCGTCCTCGAAATTAAGCAAACAACTCAGGATATCGCTCTTGCATCTGCTGCTCCACTTCCCAAGTTGCCTCTTCTACCTGATGATTTCTCCATAAAACCTTAACCATTGGAATTTGCTTATTTCGGAGCTCTTTGATCCTTCTATCCAGAATCTAAACTGGTTGCTCCTCGTAAATCAAGCTCTCTTTCAATTTTACTGTATCAGGTGCCAATACGTGTGAAGGGTCACTAATGTATTTACGGAGTAAAGAAACGTGAAATACATTATAAATCCTGTCCATGCTAGGTGGAAAAGCCAGCTTGTATGCCACCTTGCCCACTCGATCTAATATTTCAAAAGGCCCAATATACCTAGGAGCAAGTTTCCCTTTCGTTCCAAACCTCATTACATGCTTGTAAGGGGCAACCTTCACAAATACTTTGTCCCCTTGAAACTCCACATCCTTTCTCTTTAGATCAGCATAACTCTTTTGTCTATCTTGAGCCTGCTTTAGTTTCTCTCGGATCATCCGAACATCTTCAATCATCTTTTGAGTCATATCCGGTCCAAGGGCTTTACTCAGATCCTTCCTCTCACCTATCTCATCCCAATATAACGAAGATCGACATCGTCTACCGTACAATACCTCATATGAAGCCATTTGAATAGTCGACTGATAACTATTATTATATGCAAACTCTATTAAAGGCAACAACTCATTCCACGATGTCTGATACTCTATACAGCATGCTCGAAGCATATTTTCCAATATCTGATTAATCCTCTCCGTTTGACCGTCTGTCTGAGGATGGTACGCTGTACTGAATACTAGTCGAGTACCTAATGCTCTTTGTAAACTGCCCCAAAAAGCTGATACAAATTTAGTATCTCTATCGGATACTATCGTCTTGGGTACACCATGCAGTCTCACTATCTCTCGTACATACAACTGAGCCAATTGCTCAGTAGTCGTACTACTTCTTACTAGAATAAAGTGAGCTATTTTCGTCAATCTATCTATTACTTCCCAAATAGCATCATATCCTCTTTGCACTCTCGGTAGTCCAACTATAAAATCCATAGAAATGTCCTCCCATTTTCACTCAGGGATACTAAGTGGATGTAGTAACCCAGAGGGTCTTTGATGTTCAGCTTTAACTTGCTAACATATCAGACATCGTGCAACAAATTCTCCAACATCTCTTTTCATCCCGTGCCACCAAAAACCTTTCTTCAGATCATGGTACATCTTTACACTACCAGGGTGCGCAGTGTAAAGTGTATCATGTGCCTCACTCAAAATCTGTCTTCTTAATTCCGAGTCTGTTGGCACACATATACGGCCTCGAAATCGGAGAATATCCTTGACCATCTAAAAATCGGTCTCTCGACCCTCTCTAACCTATTGTATCATCTCCTGGCACCAGGGATCACTCGACTGTCTTTCTTGAATTTTCTCAAGTATGGTGGGTTGAATACTCAATTCTGTCAATCTCCCTACCACAATCGCAAAACTATCATCCATAACTTCCTGAAGTGATCCCATCTGAACACTAGAATGAGCTATGGAGACCTTCCTACTCAAAGCATCTGCCACTACATTAGCCTTTCCAATGTGGTATTTAATATCACAGTCGTAGTCTTTTATCAATTCTAACCATCTACACTATCGCATATTTAGGTCCTTTTGCGTGAAAAAGTACTTCAAGCTCTTATGATCCGCATATACATTACACTTGACCCCATATAGATAATGTCGCCAAATCTTTAGTTCAAAAACCACAGCTGCTAACTCCAAATCATGCGTAGGGTAACATATCTCACAGTCTTTCAACTGTCATGAGGCATATGCTATCACTCTTCCCTGCTGCATCAACACAGCGCCTAAACCATGATAAGAAGCATCACAATACAAATCATACTCTACTCCCTCCTTTGGTAAAACAAGGATGGGAGCAGTTGTCAACCGCTTCTTTAGGTCCTGGAAACTTTCCTCACAAGTATCAGTCCACTGAAACACTACCCCTTGTCTCGTCAACTCCGTAAGTGGTCGGGCAATCCTCGCAAATCCTTGTACAAATCTCCTATAATACCCGGCTAAACCTAGAAAACTCCGCACCTCCTTGGCAGTCTTCGGTCTATGCCACTCAAGTATTGCCTCTATCTTACTGGGGTCCACTGCAATACCTTCATGGGACACCACATGACCTAAAAATACCACCTGGTCTAACCAAAACTCACACTTCGATAGTTTGGCATACAGCTGCTTCTCTCGCAACCGTTGTAGCACAAACTTGAGATGTTGCTCATGTTCTTCCCGAGATCGGGAATACACCAAAATATCATCAATGAATACCACCAAGAATCTATCCAAGCAATCGTAAAATACCCGATTCATCAAATCCATAAAAACTGTTGGGGCATTAGTCACTCCAAACGGCATCACAACGAACTCATAATGCCCATATCGTGTCCTAAAAGCAGTCTTGGGTATATCATTCTCTACTACTCTTATTTGATGGTATCTTGATCTCAAATCAATTTTTGAAAACACGACAGCTCCTCTTAGCTGATCGAAAAGATCGTCGATACGTGGTAGCGGATACCTATTCTTCACAGTCATCTTATTCAGCTCCCGGTAATCAATACACATCCGTAAGGACCCATCCTTCTTTTTAACAAACAGAATGGGCGCTCCCCAAGGAGAATGGCTCGGTCTAATGAATCCTTTATCTAGTAGCTCTTGAAGTTGTTTCTTCAATTCCTACAACTCCGCTGGCGCCATACGGTATGGAGCCTTCGAAATCGGTGCTACCCTTGGCTCTAACTCGATACTAAACTCTAATTCCCTTTTTGAAACCAAACTAGGTAGCTCTTCGGGGAATACATCAGGAAACTCATATATTATGGGAATATCCGCTATCCCTAGGCTCAATATTGCACTATCGCGCACTACATGAGCTAAGTACCCCATACATCCTTTCCTTAACATACGCCTAGCTTGCATGCTACTAATCATCATGCTAAGCTGTCGGCCTCCGCCGAAACTGAATTCATCCCCATTTTCTAACTAAAATCGGGCTCGTTTCTTTCTACAATCAATCTCCACGTTATATCTTTCCAGGAAATCCATGCCTAAGATAATGTCAAAATCAGGCATATGCAATACAATCATGTTTACATCTAGCTCTCTACCCTGGATAACAATATGCTCATTTGGTAGAATGATTTCAATCTCTACCCATTCCCCGTCGGGTATTTCTACTCTAATAGGATACAATGGCTTAATAGGTTTTAAACTCATTCTCTCAATTATAGCAAATGCGATAAATGAATGAGTAGCTCCAGAATCTATCAAAGCATACAGAGGAGTAGAATGAAATAAGAGCCGACCAGTTACTGTTGATGGACTAGCCTCAGCCTGACTTTGGGCTATAGTGAATACTCGTGCCTGAGATCCACCTACACTCTGCAAGGATGGGGCTGAAGGGGGTACTACAGTCTGACTCATCTGAACCCGACAGTCCCTCTTAATATGGTCCGACTTTCCACACCTGTAACATATTACCTGCCGGCCCCCATACTAGCACTCGACTACATGAAATCTGCCACACCTCTGGCATTGCGAAAAACCCTCTTGTGATGGACCAGCTATCCTTTGTCTCTTATCTCGTTTCAATTTTTGACTACCTCGGGGTGGGAATCTCTTCCTACTTGGGAAACTTTGTCTTGAGGATCCGCCTCTCTGTGGTATATTGGTCTGAGATGGTCTAGCCGACATTGTAGCTGCTGTCTGCGGTACTATTTGTAGCACTCTATTCGCATAAACCTCCATCTTCAAAGCTCTACCCAAGGCCTCACCATAAGTCTGTGGAGGTTGTGGACCAATCATCACATATGCAGCTATATCTGATCTCAATCCTTGAAGAAATCTATCTCACCGCATCACTTGAGTGCTCACCATCCCTGACGCAAAGCTCGCCAAGGCATTAAACCGGGTAGAATATTCTTTAACTGTCATGGCACCCTACTGCAACATAATAAACTCTTACACCTTCGCAGCTACCACATCCTTAGTCCTATATTGTGAGTGGAAGATACTTCTAAATTCTACCCACGAAAGTAGTGTAATATCCTGGGTCTCCTTGACTAGATCCCACCAAATCCTGGCATCACCCTTAAAAAGATAACTAGCATACTAGACCTTCTCCCGGTCGGTCATTAGAAATAAATCCATAGCTGTCTCCACCGACCTAATCCACTCTTCTGCAACTACGGGGTCTGCAATACCTCTAAACTCCCGAGGAGAATGCTGGCTGGGTAAACTATAGATCGATCTCAAACCAGTCGAAGCAGTACGAGTCGCATGAACTACTGCCTCAGCTCTTACATTCTCTCTACCCGTACCCGGGACAACAATCGGCATTTCCCCAACCACAGGCCTATCTGAACTTCTAGAGGTACGCCTATCAAGCGCCTCCCTCACTGCTCGATCAATCATACCCTGTAATAAAGCCTCATTAACCGGTACACCGGTTACTTCCGGCGGGATAGATGTCTCACCAATCTCTTGAGGGACTCTTCGCCCTCGACCAACACTCAGAGTCACCCCTGCATCATGGGCCCATCCTCGACCTCGACCTCGTCCTCGTCCTCGGTAACGCCCAGAACGAGTACCTCGCATCTTCACACAATAAATAGAGCTGATGCTAATTGCTCACTCAATTATATACTTATACAGGTAATAAAACAATAAAATCCTTACTGCCATCGGGTTTAGATGCGGCTTCGAGGCGACAGGGCATCTTAATACATATGCATGTATAATAATAATATAACATAACCCACTAAATCCAAGGTCATGCCATATTTAGTAGCTTGAATTTACCATACACTAACTTGTTGCAATAGAATTGAATGTGAAAATAACTTATACATGTCAAATGACTTTGTTAGTACTTAAATTTGTCATAACAATGCACGAAATAAATCCATAGCAATAAATTTTTGCCTTTACCATGCCACAACATAGAATAAATGAAACATTTGAACTAAATCACATAATTTTGATAGTAATTTGTAAATGTCTGCATAGCAAATGGTGAATTTAACTTGCTACATTTAAATACAAAATAAAGAAAGAGTTGCACAAGTTGTTATTTATAATTTTACTTGTTTTCCAGTTTATAGTCTTCAATAGTTTTGCAGCATATGGTTAAATTTGATCTGAACTAAAATAGAAAAAGCACAAACTGAAATAGAAAGAGAAATGGTCGTAAAGATACAAAGTAATATTTAACTTACACAAACTGAAACTGAAAAAGCACAAAGATCAACCAATCCCTATGCAATGGCTAGTGGACATACCAGATATATTAAATTCAGTATCATTGTTATGAATTCATAGAAAATAGCTTATGAATTAAGCATTATTCAAAACAGTTTAAAGTTATCTAATGTTGTGAATTTAGCATTATTCAAAAGACATTATTTTTTATTGAAAGAGTTTACATTCTTTATGTTTTTCTCATATTGCATTGAGTAAGCACAAAATTTCCTTATGCTTTTCTCTTATTTATTCCATTACAATTTGTTAAAATGCTTTTCTTATTCATTCATTGCAGTGATCAATCTAAATGTATTAGGATGCATAAAATTGGATTTAGTTGCAAATTTATAAATTCAATTTTATGACATACTATAAGATGCTTACATTAAGTTTGCATTTAGTTGTAAGTTTTACCATTAGTGATGGGAGTATTTGTGTATATATTGTGATACCCATAACTCTAATAGATATACATATATACCAAGATATACATATATATATATATATATTAAGAGTACATATTTGCAATCTTAATTTTAATTAATGAAAAATAGTGATGAGAAAAAAGAACTTCTTTTAGAATTTTTTTTTTTTGAAATAACGATTTCAATGTACACGTTTTTATATCATAAACATTTATTTTATAAAACAAATTGAAACCTATTACAAATAATAGTATGCCTTCATTTGCACCAATCCAGTCTCAGAGGTGTTTCATGAATTCACTGCTCTACTAACCTTACCTGTAAAATAATATTCAATAACGTGATAAGTAATGTAAAATTACTCAGTAAGAAATACAAAATCCTAACCAACAGTTTAATAAATATCGCGTCCCAAATAGTAAATTAATAGTCAATTAGGATAAAACTCTACCTAGTACCTCTTCATCTTAAGTTATTCACTAAAATAGTACTCCTACCAATATAAATGGCTATATAAATAGTAATTAACCATATGAATAGTATTACCTAACCAAATAAATAGTAACTCTTATAAAAATTCTACAAGAGTTCGCCTATACATATAGACTACACAACCTGCAAAGAAAACCAATACACTCCCAATACTAGATAATTACAATGTGTTGCAGTTTTAACAACTATACACGCAACTACCAACAGATTTAGCATACATAAGTATTTTATTTATCTTCTAAATCTTTTCTCTTTTATACTCTTTCCACTTTATTCATTCCAATCCTATTATTTTGTTCTATTTTCATTTAACTGGTCATAATTAGGGTAACTATGAATCATAACCATAACTCTAGCACAATCCTCATCCTACATACCTATTTTTTTATGTTGGCTTGTGCATAAATTCTCCCATGGGTTCAACATACCCTTCGGATGCCATTAGGAGTTTTATATCATAGTCCCACCCCCATACTCAGGCACGGGTGAGATCAGGCCGTTCCACCTTGGCTAGGGCCCACACTGGAGCCACGTCTTCCCAGTTATAACTATAGCTAAAATAAAATTCTTTTACAAGCTGACTTAATAATACAATTCAAGTGTGATGGAATTCATTATTAATCCACAGTTATCTTAATTATTCAATTATTCATTTTATTTAACTATTGGCTAATTATTACAAATTCTAACCCTGACTATACCCAAGGGTATTCTGGTAATTTTATTAACTTCGTTACTATAAAAAGAAATACACAAGTTATTAAATCCGTAACATGTCTACGTATACGTACAATTAACCAATTAATAAAAATAATGATTACAACTACGTTAATATTATTAACAATCACGTTAATAATAATAACAATAACAACAATAATAAGGAAAATAATAATATAATTATTGTATCAACCATTCTAACTAAAATGGCCAATGCCGGTAAGGTATTTTAGAATACCTGATGTGGTAGTGAATATTTGGCACAGTTATTACCAAATCTATAATTATAAATATTCATCCATATAAATATATATATATACATACACACACATACATACATACATACATACATACATACATACATACATACATACATACATACATACATACATACATACATACACATGTATTCCTTATTAAAAAAATTTTGATTGCTTGTCACATTAACTCGTTTTTCCTCTATATTCTTAAAAAGTATTCAACTACACATAATTATCTTCAATACAACTCATAATTAACACTTATGATCAAAATTACTAGTTCACCCTCATCACACGTATCTCATCATTTACTAAACCAAATTAATTATGACTGATCCCATTACTTCACCATACAATTTCTAGTATAAGAATCTATCAAATTTTACCATTTTTAGGTCTCAATAAATAGTATCTAAAATGGACAATTTTATCCTTTTTTTAAATTTATTCTATTTTAGATATCCAAATCATTCACTACCAATTCTATTTATTTTCAATACAATTATTAACACATAAACACATCAAAATAACATAATATAACACTAAGTGAACAATATTCAAAATCAACCATTTTGCCCTTTTTCTATTTTTCTTCAATTTTACAAATCCAAACCAACTCTTACCAATTTTCTTTATTCCCAAACACATTTATACATATTTAAATATATTAAAACACATTAAAATCAAGCATTTAAGTGCTCTATAAATAGTAACCGTATATGTCCTAATATATATAAACTGAATTTTTTCTCTTTACACAATTCTATTCACTCCAATCTACTTCCCAAACATTCAATTTCATAAATTATACATCAATTTCACAAAACTCCCAAATTATCAAATTAGGGTTTAGGGTTCTTACCTCGAATCCAAAATTGATGGCAATTACACCAAATTCAAGTTAAAAAAATACCTAAATTACCATTTAAAAGTATAAAACCACTATCAAAATCACTTTCCAACAAATTCATAAAATGAAACTTAATGAAATCAATAACTTTTACCGTCAAATTAAAATTCTCAATGCGTTGAACAATTTTTTCTTCTGCAATAACGCGTTTAATCGAACAGATTGTAAGATTTTACTTGATTTTTTTCAAAAAAAATGGAAAGAAAAGGAAGAGAATGACTTACGCGAAGAAAGAGAAGAAAAAATTTGAATTCATCCAATTTTAAAAAGTCAAAGCTTTATCTAACTTTATATTTTTAAAAAATTATAATTTTACCTAATAATTTTTTAAAACTTACATTTAACTCTTAAGAAAATTATGAGACTATCCAAACTATTTTTAAATTCTTTCACTTTAGTCCATCAGTTTTAATTCTTACTTTTTCTTCAAATTTCTTATGAAAAAATTATTTTACCCCTGATAAAGATAATTGATCATTTTGGTCATTTTTCATCATTTATAGGAGAATTCACATCTAAATTTGATTCCCTTTTTTTAACATCTTATTTACAATATTTATAAGAGTTTTGGATAATCAAAATCTGGCGGAGTCCTTCTGACTTTTGGCGTAATGACTATTTCACCATTTTTAGCAAAATTATCTATTTTTCATTTAAAATAATAATTTTCACATTTTTAAGATTATAAAATCTATTTTTTTCTTCTAACATGCTCTATTATACTAATTTACATTCTCAACATCTAACTTAGTCAATCGAAATTTCATTAAAATGACGATTTTACTCTTTCTTGAATTTTTCGCCCAATTTTCGTCCTAACAGATTTCTAAAACTTCTCTTCTATATTTTTTCTATAATCTAATACCTTTATCACATATATTTTAATATGATTATAATAAAAAGTCCACTAAATACTTGAATTTTTAGGATGTTACATATATGTTATGATTATCTTTCAAATTTTAGAATTATATATTTTACACATAAGTTTATGTTTTATGATTTATATATGTTATTGTTATAAATCTATTGATTCAAAATATATTCATTCACCAAACGTACATTATATATATATATATATATATATTAGAATTTTTTTGTTTCTACATTCTTAAACTATGTCAAGTAGATGAAACTTGGATAGAAGTGGATTAAGTTCTATTGCAATGAGTGCCATTATCTCTAAAAGAGCTAGAACACCAAGTATTTGACAAATTTTTTCTTTTAAATCTTGAGTTAATAATACAACTGAAAAATAAGAACAAAAAGTTGTTTGTAAGTTGTGTAAAGTAGTTCTAAATACTGAAAGTAGAACTGAACATTTGAAATGATATATGACAAAATGAATGTAACAATATGCTCCCTTCGAAGACCGTACTCAATCTTTACTTGCACTAAATTCTTCCGGGAACAACATTGTCACTTATTTTTGATACTCACATCAACTAAAAGGGAATGGATGGCTAACTGGATTGCATTGAATGACCATTCTTTCACTCAAGCAGAAGACAAAACATTTAAAAATTTTATGAAAAGGTACATTAACCTTCTTTCAAATTAGTTCCTGGAACTACATATAAAAGTGATTGTATAATACTTTTTCAATAAACCAAAAAAAAATTGATTACAACTTTTTATTATTTTAAAGGTGTTATTTCTACTACTTATAATTATTGGACTAGATGTAATAGATGAGGTTATATTCGTGTTACATTTCATTACATAGATGATAATTGAATGCTGCATAAAATAATTATTGCATTTTGTGAATTAGAATATTTGTATAATATTTTTCTATTTTTAATGCAATGATGAGTGCTTTTAGAGATTATGATATACAAGATAAAATTTTTATTATTATTTTTGATAATACATTTGTCAGTAATCCTACTATTGAATTATTTACAAATAATAGAATACCTGCATATAATTTTGGTACATAATTTTTTTAGAGACAATATATTTGTCATATTATTAATTTGATTGTGTAAGATGGTTTTAGTTTGATTAATTGTCATATAGAAAAAATTAGAGATGCATTACAATACATTTCATCAAGGGTTCCAGAAGTCAAGATTTTAATTCTTTTTTATTATATTATGAATTACAACCTAGGAAATTCGAACTTGATGTGAAAACTCATTAAAATTCTACTTATTTGATATTAAAATTTTATGTTAATTATATTGATGTAATTACTAATTTTTATAATCAAAAATTGGGTGCTATGCTATTGAATTCTAATGATTAGATTGTGACATTTAATTTTATAAATTTTTAGAAATATTTTATAATATTACATTATTATGTTTACGTGTTTATTTTCAATTTCATGTTATGTTTTGAATCATTTATTTGATATTAGTTGTACTTCTACTAGTTATAAAAATATTAATGAGTTTCCACATATTTGTTTTATTATGGAAGAGAAATTTAAAAAATATTAAAAAAATATTCCAATATTATTTATATATGCAGTAGTAATAGATTTTCGAATAAACTTTTCTAGTACAATTAAGTTAGTAGATGCAATTGCAACAAATTTGAATGTTACATGTAATATGGATAACTCTTCTATTTAAAGCTCTTTAAATAATATTTTTTTGTCAATATCAAAGTATAGTTAAAATAGATATACTAATTTATAAATGCAATGATGAACCTATAACTAATAATCTTTCATAAAAAATTTTGAACACTATTACATATAGATCTGCTTATTCTTCTTCTTTTAGTGGCCCTAGTGAATTAGGAAAATATATTTTCACTAACTATAATTTGATGTTTATTATAGATCAAAAAAAAATTTTGATGTTTTGCAACAGTGGAAAGCAAATGAAATGGTGTTTTCTATACTATCCATTATGACTTGTAATCTACTAACTCCTTCAATGTCCATAGTGATATCAGAATCTACTTTTAGTGCAGGAAATAGGATATTGGATGAACACAGATTGAGATTATCACGGAAAACTTTAATATACTTGAAAGATTAGAAGGATGCAGAACTAAAAATTCAAAATCAAGTTCAGGATGATGACCAAGATATTGATGATTTGGGAATGGGGTGTTTTATATTGATAAAAATTAATTTGTAATATTTATAATTTTAAATTTTTAATATTTGTAATTTTATTATAAAATAAGAAAATGAGTGAAGTGCAAATGATAAATGGTTCAATAAATGCCAACTTAGTTAAAATTTACTGTAACTGCGATGATGCAAGTTCAATCCTTTAGTTTAAAATTAATTTATTTAATATTGCAACTTAAATGTTAAATTAATCTAAAATAAATAGACCAAAATTATTTGATGTAGAAATATTATTTTTTTATTTTTTTATTCTAAGTTATGTTAATATATTTGTCAATTGTCATTTGCAAATTATATAATGATTTTTTTTTCTTTTAATACACTCATCACCCATGGTATTTCTTTAATTAATGTTGTAATATTTAAATGATAAAATTTATAATAATTATTTCAAATTAGTAGTAATAATATTACTATTATAATTTATTTATTTATTTTTATAACAACAAATATAAAATATCAAAATACACCCGTGTTACATTTACTTTACACGTATGCTTTAATGATCTTGGTATACATAATTGAAAACATCCACAAAGTTGGCATATTAAAAATTTTAAATTGATAAAATGAATGAAATAATATAAAATGCAAAGTAATATATATATATAATAATGAATTAAAAATTATAAAAAAATTCATGTTTAATGGGCCTGAGGGGCCTAGGTTAGGCTTGAGACCTCATGGGTTTGGGCTTGGCCTAGGCATCTAAAGGGCCTATGCTTAGCTCAAGTCCTTATAGGCTCAAGCTTAGCCCAAACCCTTGAGAGGCCTATGCTTGGCCTAGGCTCTCTTGGGCTCGAAGTTGGCCCAGGCCTTTTGAAAGGGCTAGATTATGGCCGACTCAGCCCTTTAGACATCTCTAGTTAAGTTTATCTGAATTATGCTAACTATAGTTGTATAGCATAATTATGAGATCTAACAAATAAATATAAGAACTAAATTTCTCAATGGGTATTTTGAGGAAAATATTTAATTTGATGAAATGATCAAATCGTATGGATTTGTGAAAAATATTGATGAACCTTGTGTTTATAAATTGGTTAAAGATCATACCATAATGTACCTCATATTGTATATAGATGACATCTTGTTGATAGGTAATGATGTTGGCATGATGACTAAAGTGAAAATCTAATTATCTAAAAATATCTATATGAAAGTCTTAAAAGAGATAACCTATGTCCTTAGAGTTCATGTCTATAGAGATAAAGTGAAAAGGGTAATTAGATTATTTCAAAAATTGTACATAGAAAGAATGTTCAAAAAGTTTAACATAAAGAACTCTAAGAGAGGATTCTTGCCTTTTATCTATAATCTTTATACTTTAAAATATAAAGGTCCAAAGATTGATGAAGAGTAATAGCGGATGTGTGGCATACCTTATGTTTCAGTTATAGGTAGTTTGATGTACGTAATGCTAGGTACAAAACCTTATATAACATATGCTGAAAGTATTACAAGCATATATCAAGTTAATCCAAAGGAGAAACATTGGTTAGTTATGAAATTAATCCTTAAGTACTTGAGAAAAATTAAGAATTTAGTTTTAAGTTATGAATGTTAAAAGTTGAACATTCAATGATACTCAAACTCAAATTTTCAATCCAATATTGATGATAGAAAATCTACCTCATCATTTATCTTTATATGTAACAGAAGAGCTATTGGTTGGAGAAATTCCAAGTAGACTATAACAATAGACTTTAGAATAAAAGTTGAATGTATTGCTGCTTTAGAAGCAGCAAAAGAAGAATCTTAGATGCGAGAGTTCGCATATGAACTTTGTAACATCTTGAAATTTTTATACTCTTAAAACCTTATCATAGAAATACAGTATTTTTGAGAGTTTTGATAAGAGAGAGAGTTGACCGGTATTCGGGACAGCGTACTGTATGAGCAAAAAATACAGTATTTCATTAACGGTATTAAAAATTTGATGACGAAAGCGAAAAGCTGTCATTTTCGTCGTGCGTGCCTGACTATATAAGCGGGACGGGGTCGGAAAACTCAAAAAATCAATTTCACTTTTTTCCTCCATTTTCTCTCTCTTCTCTCTCTCCTCCCCACGGTTCTCTCTCCTATAAACAGTGACTTTCGTCACCGGACCTCGGACCACCTCACTAGTGACAAGTGGAGGACCGCCAGGCCGTCGCGAGTGCAACGCCGCCAACCCCGCCCCAATCGCCGCTGCCATGCGCCCTCACGCGCCGCCTGAAGCTTCGCCGACGTGAACTTTGACCAGCGATTCACGGCGGTCCACGGCGAGTTAACCGACACCTCCGGCTCGTTTGGCACCGTCTCACCGCCCTCTTCACGGTAGTATACCCCGTTCCGGCATTGGGTCACCGGATTCCGGCGTGGGAAGGCTGATCGGGAAGGGGTGTTTCCGGCATGATTTCCGGTGATTGGTGTAGCTCCGTGTAACATCCTGAAATTTTTATACTCTTAAAACCCTGTCATGGAGTTAAAATACCGTATTTTTGGGAGTTTTGATAAGAGAGAGAGTTGACCGGTATTCGAGACAGCGTACTGTATGAGCAGAAATACAGTATTTCATCACCGGTATCAGAAATTTGATGACGGAAACGAAAAACTGTAATTTTCTTCGTCCGTGCCCGACTATATAAGCGGGAAGGGGTCGGAAAACCCAGAAAACAAAAATTCACTTTTTCCTCCATTTTCTCTCTCTTCTCTCTCTCCTCCCCACGGCTCTCTCTCCTGTGAACAGTGATTTTCGTTACCGGACCTCAGATCACCTCACCACCGGCGAGTGGAGGACCGCCGGACCGTCGCGAGTGCAACGCCGCCAACCCCGCCTGGAACGCCGCTGCCACGCGCCCTCACGCGCCGCCTGAAGCTCCGCTGACGTAAACTTTGACTGGCGATTCACGGCGGACGGCGGCGAGTTGACCGACACCTCCGGCGCGTCTGGCACCGTTTCGCCGCCCTCTTCACGGTGGTGTGCCCCGTTCCGGCATTTGGTCACCGGATTCTGGCGTGGGAAGGCTGATCGGGAAGGGGTATTTCCGGCAAGATTTCCGGCGATTGGAGTAGCTCCGGTGGAACCTGAACTGACCAGTGTGTTCTCCGACACTCGTACTTCGACGCGGTATGTTTAGATTTCAATTTGGAATAGGTTTCGATGATGATTTTAGGGTCCAAAGTAGGTTCCTTAACATCTGAACATTTATGACAATTGGTGATTTTGAAGGCTTTAATTTGTGTTTTGTGGCATATGGACACCATGGACAGCATCCCGACATCGCAAGGATCGTGATGGTGCATCCCGTTCGTGAAACAGAAACCGAAATTTCGTGGGTTGAATAGTGTGCGTGAATAGTATTTAGTGAACAGTAACTTGCACGTTTTTCGAGAAAAATTCCGTAGCGTACGTAGGAGTATTTCGAACGCGTATACCCTCTTCGGGACAATTTTTCATCATTCGTGTAGGCACTGGGTACCCGGAGGTAAGATAATATAATATTTAAATTGTGGAAAAATAGGTTTTAATATTTATAATATTTATAATTGCATGAATGTATATTATAATAATTGATTAAATTGTAGAAAAGTCCCATTGACGAAGAATGGGCATGATTGTGCAATTAGAAGTGTTGACATTCGTGTGTTAAATATATATATATATATAAGCGTAAAATCGTTACTGTCGACCTGCAGTGCTAGATTAGGTATTCTAAAATACCTATACAGCATTGTATGTCCCATGTTTGTATTTACATATATTTATATGGTAGGAACGCTTGTATATATATACACGTAATTATGCCCTTATGATGGAATGATTGAGTAGATGCTGCATGCGATGTTTTGCAATGCTATTCGAATTAACATGTGTGCATACGTTAGTGTATTATATTTATTGTGCCGTGGTAAGGTAATGATATATTTTTACTTGTGATGTCATGTTGGGATTGCGTTTAATAACGCAATATATGATAACCGATTAAAATAGGTTTCTGCGAAATTGTATTAATAGTGGTATAGTGTATCCATGTGTTTGAATTGTAATATATTTCTATGTTTTATCTTGGTTGTCTTATGGGATATTTATATGCCAGGGTGGAATATATTTTTATAACTAAGTATTACTAGCCTTACGATAAATCCATACGTATGAAATCCTTTTGGAAGATAAGGACTAATAAATGTGTTTCATAGGTAGTTATACTACCTATAATGAAATTATTAACGTGTTGTTTGAGTAATGTAGGCAAAATAGTCATGTTGTCATGACTGAGTCGATTATGAATAAATTTGTGTGGATACTGGTATAATTGGGATAATTATGGATCGGTAGTTTTTTCGTTACTTTAGTAAAGCCGCTTAGGACGGAGCAGAATCATTATAGTAAGACTGTGGTGCCCTTCGAGGTATGTTGAACACACACAGCAGCTCCGGATTGATAATAAGACTGTGGTGCCCTTTGAGGTACGTTGAACCCACAGCAGCTCCGGATTGATAATAAGACTGTGGTGCCCTTTGAGGTATGTTGAACCCACAGCAGCTCCGTATTGATAGTAAGACTGTGGTGCCTTTCGAGGCATGTTGAACCCACAGCAATTGAGAAATGATAATAAAAACCATGGTGCCTGCGGGGTATATTGAACCCATGGTTGGAAGCGGCTGTTTGTCATAGCGTCCTTGGGTACATGTAACCCATGGCAGAGTTAATTCTACTATTAGTCTAAGGAACCCGATGTGGGCAAATGACTATTGTATACATATATTGAAGTGTACGGTGGATATCATGACCATTATCCATAAATTAGTTATCTATAACCAATCTATAAGGAAATGAATTCTGGTGTCTACTAGATTCAAATTATATGATAGAATACTTCTATCTGCTAGGCGTTGCTTGTGTTTGTGTGAATAACGATGAGGCAGTAACACGCTGTGTTATTTGGTATGGGGACTGTCCTGGTTTTCTTGTGTAAGTAGGGCAGCTTATATGTATAAGCAAATTCTTGCCGAATTCCTATAAGAAATACTATTCATACGGCCATTTATGACCTCCCTTTGTATTCTGGTTTTCATATGTAGCGGAGGGTCTAGGAATACCTTTAGTTGCAGTCACAAATAGATTATTGTTATGATTGTGAATTGCAGAAATGGCGGAAGTCTAATCATACCTTGGCAAGTGTCAAGTCTATAAGAGAGGACTTAATCTTGCAGAAACAGAGAGCTAGCATTAGCTTGAAAAAGGGGAATTAGTATTTAAATAAAATAATGGGTTAGGCAATATCTAGGCTGCGTCACTTCTAGTATATAGAATCTTGTCTAGCTCACTGGTACGCTTGTGAAACGAAAGGAATATGGGTGAATCCATAATAGATTAAAGATCACGTGAGAAGTTTGAGGATATTATTGAAAAGGTGTGTTGGATGTATGGCGGGTCATTTGATTTATTAGTTTACACGTTTATAAGTTTGTTTATGAGTTTACATTGTTATCATCCGTACCCTTAAGCGAACGACTAGGATTAAATTGATATGTGACCTCATAATAGTATAGTCAAGGTTTAATGTAGGTGAAAGAATTCCTAGTATGGGATAAAGAATGGAGAACGTGTATTGGTGATTATAGTATAACTGTCAGGTTGTCTTGCTTTAGTGAATATAAGGAGATAATATGAATGTATGATAACATAGACTGGTAATGAACCAGTATTGAGATAATTGTGATATGTGGATCGGATATGTATGTTCCCTCTCCCTCAGCTGGGCTTGTAAGCCAGTTTCTAATAGAGATGTGACGTTAAGACTGTGGTACCCTGAGGGGTAGGTGGAATCCGCAGCTATCCTCCAAATGGCCCAGTGGCTTAGAGCAACAACCATGATCCATGATGTTTCTCAGTATAATTGATAACTTGTAAACGCAATGAAATTCCTATTACCAATCTTTCGAGAGTGGAAATGGCATACAGAAACAGTTTTATCGTTTTATTAATACCCTCAGTTGTATCTATATTTAGATGTTTGAAATATTTGTATCCTATGTGGGTATTGATTGTATACCTAGGATATTTTGGCTATCTCAGGCCGAGTGTGTGATTGATACTGTGTGGTTATATCGGCTTCTAAGCAGTTCCTCTGTATGGGGCTGCAGCATTAGCCGTTATTTATACAAATAACTATGTAATGATTTTATATGATCATGTAGGTGTTCGTTGATAAGAATAGAAATAGAACTTAAACGGACACAGGTGATAACATGATTCATTTAGAAAATATATTGATTGAGATTGCATTATCTGTATATGGTATATCATGAGGAGTGTTACTCTGATTGAGATAATTATACAGAATTCATAGATGATATAGTGCTTAAAGTTCTAGAGGAAATGATATGATATATGGTGTGCATTATTGAACATATGCTTGTTGGAACATATACCTTGATCTATGGACATGCATTTACTTGAGTGTGGAATTGTGTGAAATGGCCAAAATAAGTAGGGATTCAGGTAACATGCTCCTTCCTTTATTTAAGTATTGTATTATCTTACTGAGCCATGTGGTGTGCTCACCCCTTTGTGGGATCATTATTTTCAGGTGATTACGATGTAGCGGCAGCGGTTCCGAAAAGCGCAGTTGAGGCAAAGATCTTCGGTGGGGCATAGTTTAACTAAGGTTTAGGCCATTGTTATGTAATTCTATTTCTGTGTACTCTGAAGTATTAATTTCATTAAAATGCATAACAATTCTTTAGAAAAGAAAAAAAATAATACTATTTTAGCTGTTACTATTTATGTGGTTACTTTTTATAAATTCTTTTGAATAAATAAAAACTTCGCTTCACTATGAGAAAGCGTTGATTTTTGTCTTTTCGATAATTTCAATGTACTATATGCCACATGAATAGAAATGAAAGGAAGGGGGTGTTACACTTCGGTAGAATCCAAACCGACCAGTATGCTCTCCGATACTCATACTTCGACGCGGTATGTTTAGATCTCAATTTGGAATGAGTTTCGATGATGATTTTAGGGTCCAAAGTAGGTACCTTAAAATCTAAAATTTTAGGATGATTAGTGATTTTGAAGGTTTTATATTGTGTTTTGTGGCATATGAACACCATGGACAGCATCCCGACATCGCAAAGATCGCGATGGTGTGTTCCGTTCGTGAAATGGAAACCAAAATTTCGTAGGTTGAATAGTGCCTGTAAATAGTGCTCGTAAAAAGTAACTTGCACATTTTTCGAGAAAAAATCCTTAGCGTACGTTGGAGTATTTCGAACGCGTATACCCTCTCTGGGACAGTTTTTCATCATTCGTATAAGCACTGGGTGCCCGGAGGTAAGATAATATAATATTTAAATTGAGAAAAAATAGGTTTTTAATATTTATAATATTTATAATTGCATGAATGTACATCATAGTAATGGGTTAAATTGTAGAAAAGCCCCATTGATGGGGAATGGGCATGATTGTGCAATTAGAAGTGTTAATATCCGTTTATTATATATATATATATAGTTATAAGCGTAATACTATTACCGTCGACCTGCAGTGTTAGATTAGGTATTCTAAAATACCTATACAGCATTGTATGTCCCATGTCTGTATTTACATATATTTATATGATAGGAACGCTTGTATATATATACATAATTATGCCCTTATGATTGAATGATTGAGTAGATACTGCATTCGATGTTTTACAATGCTATTCGAATTAACATGTGTGTATTCGTTAGTATATTATAATTACTGTGCCGTAGTAAGGTAATGAGTATATTTTTACTTGGGATGACATGTTGGGATTGCGTGTAATGACGCAATATATGATAACCGATTAAAATATGTTTCTGCAAATTTGTATTAATAGTGGTATAGTGTATCCATGTGTTTGAATTGTAATATATTTCTGTGTTTTATCTTGATTGTCTTATGGTTTATTTATATGCCAGAGTGGAATATGTTTTCATGACTAAGTACTACTAGCATTACGACAAATCCATACGTATGAAGTCCTTTTAGAATATAAGGACTAATAAATGTGTTGCATATGTAATTATATTACCTATCATGAAATTACTAAAATGCTGCTTGGTTAATGTAGGCAAAATGGTCGTGTTGTCGTGACTGAGTCGACTAAAGATAAGTTTGTGTGGATAATTGGTATAATTAGGATAATTATGGATCGGTAGTTTTTTCGTTACCCTAGTAAAGCCGCTTAGGATGGAGCAATATCATTATAATAAGACTGTGGTGCCCTTCGAGGTAAGTTGAACCCACAGCAGCTCCGTATTAATAGTAAGACTATAGTGCCCTTCGAGATATGTTGAACCCACAGCAGCTCCGTATTGATAGTAAGACTGTGGTGCCTTTCGGGGTATGTTGAACCCACAGCAATTGAGAAATGATAATAAAAACCATGGTGCCCGCGGGGTATGTTGAACCCATGGTTGGAAGCGGCTGTTTTTCATAGCGTCCTTGGGTACGTGCAACCCATGGTAGAACTAATTATCCTGTTGGTCTGAAGAACCCGGTGTGGGCGAATGACCATTGTATACATATATTAAAGTGTACGGTGGATATCATAACCACGATCCATAATTTACTTAATTATGGCAAATCTATATGGAAATGAATTCGTGTGCCTATTAGATTCAAACTGTATGGTAGAATACTTCAATCTGCTAAGAATTGCTTGTGTTAGTGTGAATTGCAATGAGGCAGTAACACGTTGTGTTTTATTTGCTATGGGGACTATCCTGGTTTTCTTGTGCAGGTAGGGCAGCTTATATGTATAGGCAAACTCTTGCCGAATTTCTATAAGAAATACTATTCATACAGCTATTCATGACCTCCCTTTGTATTCTGGTTTTCATATGTAGCGGAGGGTCTAGGATTACCTTTAGTTGCAGTCACAAACAGATTATTATTATTAATGTGAATTGCAGAAACGACGAAAGTCTAATCACACTTTGGCAAGTGTCAATTTTTTGAGAGAGAACTTAAGCTTGCAGAAACAGAGAGCTAGCATCAGCTTGAAAAAGGGGAATTAGTATTTAAATAAGATAATGGGTGAGGTAATAAATAGGCTACCTCACTTCTAGTATATAGAATCCTGTTTAGCTCACCAATATGTTGGAAAAATGAAAAGAATATGTGTGAATTCATAATAAGATTAAAGATCATGTGAGAAACTTGAGAATATTGTGGAAAAGACGCATTAGATGTATTACAGGTTATTCGACATATTAGTTTACACGTTTATTCGTATGGTTGAGAATACGGTAAGAATATGATGGTGCAGGAACTATGTTATGAGTTTACATTATTATTGTCGGTATATTTTAGTAAACGATTAGGATTAGATTGATATATGTCCTTAGAATAGTATAGTCAATGTTTAATGTAAGTGAAAGAATCCCTAGTATGGGATAAAGAAGGAAAGACGTGTATTTGTGATTATGGTACAACTGTTCGGTGATTTTGATTCAGTAAAAATAAGGAGATAATATAAATGTATGATAACATAGACTGGTAATGAACCAGTATTGAGATAATTGTGAAATGTGGATCGGATATGTATGTTCCATCTCCCTCAGCTGGACTTGTAAGCCAGTTTCTAATGGAGGTGTGACATTAAGACTGTAGTACCCTGAGGGGGTAGGTGAAACCCACAGCTGTCCTCCAAATGACCCAGTGGCCTAGAGTAATAACCATGATCCATAATGTTCCTTAGTATAATCTATCATTTGTAAACGCAATAAAATTTCTATCACCAACCTTCCGGGAGTGGAAATGGCATACAGAAACAGTGTTATCGTTTTACTAATACCCTCAGTTGTATCTATATTTAGGTGTTTGAAATATTTGTATCCTATGTGGGTATTGATTGTGTGCCTAGGATATTTTGGCTATCTCGGGCCGAGTGTGTGATTGATACTGTGTGGTTATACCGGCTTCTAAGCAGTTCCTCTGTATGGGGCCGCGATATTAGTTGTTATCTATATGAATAACTATGTAATAATTTTATATGGTCATGTAGGTGTTCGTTGATCAAAATAGAAATAGAATTTAAACGGACACAGGTGATAAAGTGATTCATTTAGAAAATATATTGTTTGAGATTACATTATCTGTGTATGGTATATCATGAGGAATGTTACTCTGATTGAGATATTTATACATAATTCATAAATGACATAGTGCTTAGAGTTTTAGAAGAGATGATATGATATCTTGTGTACATTATTGAGCATATGCTTGTCGGTACATGTACATTGATATGTGGACATGCATTTACTTGTGTGTGTGGAATTGTGTAAAATGGCCAAAACAAGTAGGGATTCAGGTAACATGCTCCTTCCTTTATTTAAGTATTATATTATCTTACTGAGCCATGTGGTGTGCTCACCCCTTTGTGGGATTATTATTTTCAGGTGAATACAATATAGCGGTAGCGGTCCCAAAAAGTGCAGTTGAGGCAAAGATTTCGGACGGGCATAGTATATCTAAGGTTTAGGTCATTATTATGTAATATCATTTCTGTGTACTCTGAAGTATTAATTTCATTAAAATGCATAACAACTCTTTAGAAAAAAAAAATACTATTTTAGTTATTACCATTTATGTGGTTACTTTCTATAAACTCTTTTGAACAAATGAAAACTTCGCTTCACTATGAGAAAGCGTTGATTTTTGTCTTTTCGATAATTTCAATGTACTATAGGCCACATGAATAGAAATGAAAGGAAAGGGGTGTTACAAACTTGGTATGGTTCCTGACATAATTTATCTAATAATCTTGTTTTGTAACAATACTAGAGCTATTAGACAAGTAAACAAACTAAAAACACACTAGAAGTCTAAGCATATTCAGTATAAATATCACATTTTGAGGTAGTATGTTAAAGCTAAAGAAATATAAATCCAAAAAATAACTTTAGTAAATAACGTTGCTAACCTACTAACTAAAGCAATAATACAAAAACAATTAAACATCATCTTGAGAAGATGAGTATGAAATACAACAATAAATGGTTTTTGTGCAAGTGAAAGTTTGTTAGGAGATACAATAGAAGTCATTTATGTTACTAGCTTTAGAGACATATTTTGTCTTTTATATATATATATATATATTATTTATTAATGAAAGAAAAAAATTTTTATTTACATATATAAACTATTTCTTTTATTTAGTTATACATTTAAATAAAGTATATATGTAATTTATCATAATAATTCATTTAATCGTTAAATAAAATTATTAAAGATATTATCTATAGAGGTACTATTAAATAGGCAATGACATCGTATAGTAAGTATACTGAATGTTACTAATAAATATCATGAGATGATATTAATGTAGATAATATGAAAATCACATTATTAAGACATTAGTATGGATTACATAGTTAGAGAACTACTTTTTTGGACATAACCACACAACGATAAATCGTATAATAATACATGTAATCAATAATTTATTGTATAATTATACTAGTACGTGATGTTATCCTTTAACCTGAAACATCAAAGCTGAACTAATGTAAATGCATATAGTTCATATGGTGTATAAATACGAAACTAATTACATCTTATATGATAAAATCAATTTGGTCACATGTTATTTACATTTGAAAAGGAATAATAGTTAAGACGAGATCCGTTGACTTAATATATATATATAGAATTAGAGTTGCCGCTGATTCGATATGAATTCAAGTTCCTAAATAAACATCAATAAATGGCTAAAGTAGTAAATTATTGACCAGTATAATTAAATAACACATGAAAAAATTTGTAATAATGAGTTCAACGCATATTAATTGATGGTTTTTATTTATATCGATTGAGGATTTTGACATATTATAAACTCGTACTCAATTAGGATTAAACAATGCAAGTATTTTATTCACATGGTATGTACAATTAGGATCAAGTTTGATGACGTATAACTTCATTATAGTTTTAGGATGATAACACACTACTAAATATTAATCATAGTTGTTGAACTATAAAATAATTCAAAACTCAAAAAGTTTAGAATAAGTTCACAACTATTTCATAATCAATCTATATAGTTATACCAATAACCAAATATAGAGATAAATATTTGAGAGAAAAAATATTATCTGCAATAAGGTTAGCATCTTTGATATAATATTTAAGTCAAAATAAATATTTATAAATGTTATATATATTTATTAATTTTTTAAAGTGTTTAAAGAATTTTTCTTAATTTTGTATTATATTATAATTAATATAAATTACATGGTCATATTAATAATTTATATTATTAATAGACCTAAATGCAAATGTGCAATTATTAAATAATTACACTTAAATCTATAAAGTTATACTTATTTATATTTATTTAATGGTTAAGTAAATATCTTGTAATTAAGTACATGTACTAAAATGTATAAAATAATAATTATTGGATGATTACCATTTTGTCCATGACACATAGTTATCCTTAATTAAAAGTAAGGGTAAATATAAAAAAGTATGGATAACTTTAAGTATATACAGGCTTACTTTACCAATTTTTTTTAAGATTGGAAAGAAAACCCTAATATTTCCTCACAAAATTCAACCAAGCTTCTCTCATTGCATTTTTCGTGGCAAAAATTGTATTATTTTCACAATATTAAAGGTAATTTTCATCACCCATGTATTTATATATGATATAAACTCATCCTATGGTAAAATTTATGCATATAGTTGGCAATTCAAATGTTTATAAAAATACTTGAATGAACCAAGCTTAATGTTTAATACATGTTATTACACATATCATTCATTCAAATAAAAATCTTTGTCTGGACAACACTTAAAAGCATTCTCTCCAAATTTATGAAATTAGATACTACAAACTCATAATATCTACCAAATTATTTTTCCTTTTAGCTCACAAGAGTAACATAAAATAACTTTTAAAACACAAGAGACAAGAAACAAAAATTTGCAGTAATACACTAGTTAAACAATCTCTTTGGCATTCTATCTTGGCTGTTGTGTATATAAAACAAACACATATATATAGTAAAACTCTAACCTTAATTATATGTGATTTTATTTATTAAACCAACAAGGAATGTAACTTCTCAATTAAAAAAAGTTCTTTATTAAATAGAACTCTACTTATTCTTTCCTTTTATTTGTCAAAAACATTCCAAATTAAGTTTTCTAAATTAACAAAAATATTATTAATGCCTAATATAATAAGAAAACTTAAAAATTCTTTCATTATGAAACTTATTAAAATATGGGTAAACAAGTGTCGTAAATAGTAACCAACATTAACTACCATTGCATGTTGCAACAATACTAATAATACAATTTTGCAAAGAATGCTAATAATACAAACTTTAACATCAACAATTGAAAATATATAAATCAAAAGATTAAAATATTGTGTGAAAATTATTTTGCTATATGTCCTATCCATGTATACACACATGCGCGCGCACGCGCACACACACACACACACACACACACACACATATATATATATATATATGTATATGTATATATAATTTTTCTTATACATATTTTAGGCCATTGATTCATAAAACTAGCCACAATATTCAATTTTTATAAAAAATAAAATAATTTTAAAAAAATAAAATAGTGGTAGAGCAATTTGGAAAAAATTAAAGAAAAATTGAAAAAAATAAAGGGACTGCTTGAACGACAACAAAGAAGTTGTTCATGGTTGCTGATTCAAGAGTGGACTGGCATAAAGATAATTTAAGTGATGAGAATTTAGGCTAGTGTTGACTTTTATTGGGTTTAGATTTATTACAAGTGATTGAAGTTAAAAGAAATTGGGTGAGCATACAAATCTTTCTAGATTTAGATAATTATAGAAGTATGCTTACTTCAAAAACATAGTGCTCCAATTGGCATTTTGGGACATGATAACTTACCTTTTGCATAATATATAAAATAAGCACATCATATCAATAATTTTTATGTGAAAATTATTTAAAAAATTAAAATTTATCATACTTTTTGTACACATAATGTTATGGCATGCAATTGATATTAAGGACTGTGGCTTCAACAATGGGACAGCAAGCTATATGCATACATAAGATTAAAGGGTAACAAGCATGTGTGTGTTGAAAATTTTTAGTTCCCACTCAAAATTTTCTAAAACAAATATATTAAACAAGCAATAAATAAAAATAAAAATAATATTAATGAAACAACATAAGAATTTACATGAAAATCTTCATCAGAGAAAAATTATTACTACCAAGGACAATGGAAAAAATTTGAGATATGAAAAATTATTACAACCATAGTTTTAGTGATTTTTCCTCACATCCAAACCCTAATTATACTCAATTATACCTAAATCTCAATACATCTCAATATTTCTCTCAATAGAATTTGTCTACTCTGAGATTAACATTTCATCTCAAAAATACTAAAATTAATACTAAACTTTAATAGACCCTATACTACTAAAAATTATCTATTATTAAATATTATAATATTAATGATATTGTGTAATCTTATTTTACAAGTTATCTTAACCTTCATATGTATAGTAACTAATAACATATTTCTTCTAAGATAAGTATTTTCTTTTCTTATACAATTCATATGTATAGTAACTAATAACATATTTCTTCTAAGATAAGTATTTTCTTTTTTTATATAAGTCGAATTTTACCTTAAATAAGTAAATCTTATAAGAATTCTACTTAACTATTAAAATAGATAGTCTACTAAAACAAGAAAACTAATATAAGAAACATACTTAAATACCTTTAGTTATTTGAAATATATATATATATATATGTTGAAAAAAGAGTCATATCCCAACAATCTCCACATTGGCGAGTTTTTCAACTTGAGCAAGAAACCATGATGAAATAACATCCATAATCGTTGCATTTATACAACTATGTTATTTTCACCTCTTTTAATATACTCTATTAAAATTTTGCAAGATCCACACTCATACATGATTTCTGATAAATGCTTCACCTATGTCTTAGATTTATAAGTGTGAATAAGCATTATCACTTAATAGGTTAGTCTTTTGAGTTAATGGTAAGTATTCAACCCACAGCAAGTAGTATCAGAGCAATATCTAAATTTTATTCACATGTAGGCCCCTAAACACCTACACCTTATATCTTAATAAATGATTGCCACATGGGATGTAGGTCTTCAAAAGACGAGGGGATAAGCAATAAGGGTTAGGTAGGCCTATAATAAATGGGCTCGACCATGATAATAATATCATGTAATTTTGTTGATAAAAATGTCACGTCTCACATCGGATAAAATATGGGTTAATCTTTGTTTTATAAGGGCAAGTAGAAAACATTATATAATAAACAAATCTTTTAAGTTAATGGTAAGAGCATGACCCTGTTGTTAATATGAAAATCCTCTCTAATGGCAATATGATTCTCAACACAAAGGATTACTATATTTTGAATATCTTCAAAAGCGTGATGATCCTGATATTTAACACGGAAAATCATCAACTCCTAAGTTTGGCTTACTTAAAACTTCTTAGCCATATGCATAAATTTCATTACATACCTTATGTTATTGCTAAACTATGTCTTATGTGCAAAAATGATATGGACCATTAATAGTAACACATCACATCCTCTTACATGGCAACTTGGTGGCATGCCATAAATATATCTTCTTTATCTATCTCAAACGAAATCAATCTCTCTATAAAGAAAAGAGATCTACTGCTAGTAACATTACTAATATCTATATTACTAGTTAAGAGCTACTTGTCAAACTTAATCTATGAATCCTCTTTAAAATACCCTGATTATCCACATATTGGGTTAATTTCGATTTCAATATATTGTGTATTTAAATTGGACCAATATACCCATGACTCGCATTTGCTACAAATCAAAATTAATTCTTTCACAAACTCTCTCACATAAAACTTCACTAATATTGAATACCTATTTGCTAACATATTTTCTTTGCCTCAAAACTCAAGGTTCTAATACCACTTGTTGAAAACTTTTAGTTTCAACCCAAAATCCTCTAGAACAAATATAGCAAACAAATAATAAATAAAGAGAAAGATAGAGAAAAATACCGATCATACAATATAAATATTTGCATAGAAAAATTCCTATACCAGATAAAACTGTGATTACAAAGAATAACGAGAGAAAAATTTACTATGTGAAAAATTATTATAATTATACTCTCAGTAATTTTTTCTTACATCCAAACCCCAATTACACTCAATCTTATCCAAATCTCAATAAATCTTACTATTTTCTCTCAATAGAATTTATGTACTCTAGATATTAGCGTTTCATCTCAATAAACTTAAGATTGATACTAAACCTCAATAGACCCTTTACTCTTAGAAACTCTCTATTATCATATATCATATTATAAATGGTATTGTGTAATCTTATTTTATAAGTGATTTCAATAGACTTATATATAGGTAACTAATAATCTATTTCTTCTAAAATTATATTCTCTTTTCTTATACAAATCAAATTTCATCTTGAATAAATAAATCTTACAAAGATTTTACTTAATCATTAAAACAAGAATTCTCTTAAAATAAAAAAAAAAAACTATTAACAAAAAATATATTAAGATATCTCTAATTATTTCAAATATAAATCATTGTCAAAAAAAGAGTCATATCCTAACAATGGGATGGACAAAAATATGTCTTGTTTTCAAAAAAATTTCTAACATCTTAGAAGCTACATTACTATCTCAAAATTTGTCACCATTCTTCTTGTTTTACTATCCAAACTATCCAATCACTCCTTTTATTTAGGCATTCGTGATTGAATTAAACACAAGAAGATATTTAAATTCAAGCTCCATATCTTTGTTTGCGTGTTAATCAATTAATTATGTAGTGCATTATTAATTTCTAGCATTGTTTTGCTTGCAAAGTTATAAGGAAAAAAAAATGTGAATGATTAATTTTATTTAAAGGCAAAATTAAACCTCTTCAAACTAAGGTTCTAAGAAGTTTTGTTTGGCAAGGAAATGGTTATGCAACAAAGAGGCTAAAGACAAAAGTTGTAATTGCTTAGGCTCAATAATTAATTAGATATTATTTGCTTTTAGTACATAGCCTAATATGTGTTTACTCTTATATTTTGCAAATCAAAATGCAATGCAGTTAGGAAGACTTAAGGCCATAAAACTTATAGCCCTAAGTCACTTGTTAGTATTATAGAGTGTGATAATTTTTCCTCTTTAATCTCACATCATTAAGAGGGACCATAATATAATTATTGAAATTCTAACTAGGCAAGTTGGGTATTTATATATTAAAAAATTGAAATGCAACTAAAATTAATAAAAAGTAATTTAAGATATTCAACCAAGAAGTAAATAATATTAAATTCTAACATGATACTTTTACTTAGTTCAACAACTCCAACCTATAACCATGTTTTTAAGCCAACCAAGCTTAAGGATTCCACTAATAAGATATTTTCTTTAACTTTAAGGTGTCAATAAACATTTACAATTCTTGGTGTATTTCTCAAACCCTTTATTCTAAGTTCATACAACACTCAAAGCTTCTACAAATAATATAAAAGAAATAACTCAACTTAAAAAATCTCTACAACTTTATGAATGAAAACAAACTTGAGCTCAAGAATAGCTCTAACATGACATAAAGTCAAGGTTAAGTGCAAGAAAATGATATGCTAAGAATCAACAACAATAAGTTTACAAGAATTTTTTACATGTGCCAATTGGACTAATTATAAAAGTAAGAGCGAATTGTAACTTGTTGATAATATGTATTTGCGATGTTTTAATTAGTTTTTTATGTTATTTTCTTTTCTTAAGGTATTTAGAAATGTTAAATAGATATATATCACAATCACATGCAACTAAGGTTAGGTTTGTGCTATATATATGTAGCTTATTTGTTTTATGCATTAGTCATGAAAAAAAATGCCAAAAGCAAAACAGTGCCCATATTGTTTGTTTCGTTAGTTTATTTATTTTTAAGTTGTTTGCATGTTTTTCCCATAATTTAAAGAGAAAAATAACTCGATGAATATTATTTGTTTGTAATATTTAATTTTATAAACTTAAATAGAGTTCTCTAAGTATTCTCGAGATGTTTTCTTAGTGTTCTTCAAGTGAAAACTTATGCTTGCTAAAGAAAGTTCGATGGCAATTAGTAAGAGTATATTGTTGAGTTAAATTGAAAGGATTTCAACGCATAAAGGAGAAAGGATATTACTGAACAAGTCCTCCTAAAAAAATTCAAAATTGTGTCGACAAATATAAGAGAAAGTCTTTATTTTACTTAAGTTCATTAATGTTTGCAATTGTTATTTTTCTCAGTGGATTATTTTTCACTTGACGTAACCTCGTGGATGTAAAATTAAGAAATTTGAATCACATTAAAAATTGATGGTCTTCTCTATTTTATATGCATTGTACTTACTTGACTTAATTAATTGGTTAAAATTAATTGAAGTTGGTATTGTTAGTGTATGTCTTAAATTCAATAGGATTTTGGATGTTTGATATATTTGGATCATGACATTTTTTTATTTATATATATCATTTTATTATTTTATTATTATATATCTATGTGTTTAATAAATATAATAATGCTCTTAAAATAGTAAGTTCAATTAGTTGGATACCATTCTTAAATATCCTTAATCACACATTATTATGAATATAAGCAAACTAGTACATATATATAGTGGATAATACACAAAATAAACGATTTACTTTTTAAAATCCATGCGACAAATCCTAATGTTATTATATGTATATAATTAAATATTTTAAATACGTATATACCTCTAATTACTTCTGCGTATTTATGGTATCCACACGATCAAAATTTAATCAGAGTGCTAACTCCTATGATTTAAGTGCATGATATTTTATGTGTTTTTTCCTTCTCAAAAGTAACGTTATAAAAAATAAACCCTAAGCTCGCTCTTATAAATGCAAATATCATATATTTATATTACTATTTTAGATTTTTAATTTTGATTTAAATTATTTGGTTGGACTTTCTTATAAATTCTAATTTATTTAGTAAAGTAAATACTAATAAATTTAGTTCAATTTTTACATAATAGGCTTAATTAAAATTAATACCCAAATAACTCAATGAATATATATATTATTCTCAGTCCTAATGTGCAACTTAATAGGTTTTTCTTATGTTGGTAATAATACTAAAATATAATTTTAGTGTTATAAGTAATAAATAGTATCTAGTAACACATCATGACTATCCAAGTAATGAGAATGTCAATGGTTTGATATTATTTTATCTGTGACTAATGTTACTATATAATTCAATCCATTTATCTTAAATATCTTAATTAAATATAAGATATAGAATATGTTATCCTTATATAGTTTAATTTTATATTTTTTTGATATCTTGAATAGATTTATTCCATCAAATAAAATTATTATCACATATTAACTTATTTAAGTATGACCATATATTTTTCAAAGTCTTACTCAATTAAAGAGTTTAAGATATCATTTTCATTATATATAAGAGATAAATTATATCTTAATTTCACACATCCCTCTATAAGAGTTATGATATATTTAATTATTTTCTTTCTAGTCTATATTATTACAGATGACATCTAAAAATATAAAAATATTTCAATCTCTATGTTAGGAATTATAGTGATCTCAAGTTCAAGAATCATATACATTATTGTTATTATGAGAATCACTTATGACACTCGTATAATGATCCACCTAGCGTTTTTATGATGGATTAATTTAATACATTAGTTCACTAACTTGTACCCATGTGTTAACTTAATATCTCATATTATAACACACATATTATTATTAGTCAGTATATATACTAATCTTAATGTATTATTATTACTCTATTCATAACAATACTTAACTATGAATATTTAAGAATAGTGTCCAACTAACTGAATTTATTATTCTAATGGCATTATTACATTTATTAAATACATAGATATGTAATAATAAAATAATTCAATGATATATATAAATCAAAATATCATGATACAAATGTACTAATATTCAAAATACTATTGAATTTAAGGCATATACTAATAGTAAAAAGGGTAACAATAATACATAAAGATTAGTATGTATAGTGATTGATAAAAATATATGTGTGTTATAATATAAAATATCAAGTCAACACATGAGTATAAGTTAATGAACTAATGTATTGGACCTACCCATTATAAGAATATTATATAGATTATTATATATGAGTCATAAGTGATTCTCATAGTGATAATGGTATATGTGATCCTTGAACTTAAAATCATCATGATTTTCAATATAAAGAATAATATATTTGATATTTTTAAATATCATTTGTAATAAGATGGACTATAAAGGAAATAATCAAATATATCATAAACTCGTATAAAGGGATATGTATTATCAAAATAGGATGTGTCCCTTTTATATAATGAAAGTAATATTTTAGACCTTTTGATTACATAAAACATTGAAAAATGCATAGTTATACTCAAATAAAACAATATGTGATAACTACTTCATTTGATAGAATAAATTTACTTAAAATATTAAAGAAATATAAAATTGAACAATTTTAGGATAACATATTTCATGTTTCATGTTCAATTAAGATATTTAGGATAATGGAATTAAATTACATGGTAACATTGGTCACAGATAATGTAACACTCCTCTATTTAAAATCAACTATATAAGATATAATCTGAATTTTTTTTTTTTTAACATAAAGATATATATATATATATATATATATCATGGGTCAAGTATTAGAAACACCCTAAATTTAATTTAAGTCAAGAAACGTATTTATAGCCAAAATAATTAATACATATATATATATATATGTGCGAAAGTTGGATATGTATAATATCCTGATTACACACATAATCCATAGTATGTAACCCAAAAATACAAGTTTACTGTACCAATTTTATTTTGTATTTTCAAATTATATTGCTATAACACCCCTCTATTTAAAATCAACCACATAAGATATAATCTGAATTTTTTTTTTTTTT
>CP135557.1:4220285-4261245 GCA_032402905.1 Khaya senegalensis | reverse complement strand
CTATTGGGTTGCACATTAATGTCAAAAATAATATATATATATATATATGTGTGTGTGTGTGTGTGTGTGTGTGTGTGGAGAATCCTAAATGTTTTTAAGATTCATAAAACTATTTTAGTATTAATTTTTACTAAGCCTATTATATAAAGATTGAATTAAATTTTATTAGTGTCTACTTTACTAAATAAATTAGATTTTATAAAAAATTACAACTAAATAATTTAAGTTAAAATTAAAAACTTAAAATAATAATATAAATATGTGATATTTACGTTTTAAAGGTATGCTTAGGCTTTAGTTTGGCATCCTTATTTTTTAGAAAAAAGAAACGCATGTGTGGATACCATAGAAACGCAGATGCTATTAATCTATATTTGTAATTTGACAAAAATCATCTAACTAGAGGTATATAAATATTTACTGCATTGAATTATATATATATGATAAAACTAGAGTTTATCGCATGGATTTTGGAAAGTAAACCATTTATTTTGTGTATTTCTGTTACATATATATGTATTGGTTTGTTTACAAGTATTTCTCAACTAAAACAAATCTATCAAACAACCCAAATATTGAAAATAACATATCAAATAACTTTAGTAAAGCTGAAAGAACTCAAGAAGCAATTGCAAAAATTACTTGAGAAAGCATTCATTCATCCAAAGTGTTTAACCTTCAAGTGCTCATGTACTTTTGTTAAGAAAAAGTATGGAACAATGAGATTTTGTTTGATCAATTGCAAAGAGTATTAATGTTTCAAAAATTGATCTTGTATTTAAGTGCCATCAATTGGAGATAAAGAAAGAGAAAAAATTCAAAAACTACTTTTTCATAAGATATGGGCATTAGAAGTTTTTAATGATGCCATTAAAGTTGACAAATGCACATTCTACTTTTATGAATCTTATGAATATGAATTGCATGTTCAAGGATTATTTAGACACTTTTGTGTTCATGACATTTTGAGATTGTTATTACAAGTTTTCAAGAAAAAATAGTTCTATGCAAAGTCAAAAAGCGTAAATTTTGCTTAGATTTTTTTTTTTTTTTTTTTTTTGGACATGTTGCCTCTTCTAAATGAATTTGTGTAGATCCAAGTATAAGCAATGGTGAACTAGCCTAGACCAACCAAAGTTAGGAAGGTTCAAAGATTTTGTGGGTTGATTAGATATTTTAGACAATTGTTGAGGGATATTCTAATGTGGCAACTCCTTCACCACAACTAACAAAGAATATTGTTGAGTTTCACTATTAAGATAGTGTAAGAAAAACTTCCAAGAGTTCAAGCTTCTTTTTGCAACCACTCCACTATTAACATGATTCTTTAAGGAATCTCTAATGCATGATTCTTTTGAAGAACTTGGATTAAATTAGTTCAGAATATATGTTGGCATTGTGGTTTTGAAACTAAATTCCTCGTTCCATTTTGTCCATTATTAAATTGTTAAGATAAGATGTAAGTTGCAAATTCATTAAGGAAGAATTTGTAACATTAAAATTATAACCCTTAACTCTCTATTATGTTTTTACTCTAAAATTCAAATTTAAAATTTGTAACTGTAGTATTAAGTGGCCATAAAATTTTTATTAAGTGTAAGAATTTTTTGATAAGAATTCTATAAATTGGAAAGTATTTTGCTTTACTAAAATTCCTAAATTCGAAATTCTTATTAAACACAATTTTGAGAGGATTTAGAGAGTTTAGAAGATTTTGGTAGTATCCAAAAACATCAATAAAAGAAATGATGAGAGGTTGGTTATCTATTACTTTCACACTTGATTTTTTTAATTTTAAAGTGTGTTTTAGTATTATATGTTTACATTTATTTCTCTTAAATAAGTAAACGCATTTTGGGTTGTAAAACTTAAAAACAAACCCATAACAAGTTGTATGCTCAAAACAAATAATATCTACTCAGTAATTATTAGGTCTGGGTTATTACATATCAAAGCATATTACGCATATTAATAATCTCTACCTTACTTAGTTTATTAAGTGTTTTTAAAGAAAATATGAAATGATAGTATGGGCTTATTAAGCCAATTTTGATTTTTTTATGTAATATGAATTTATATGTTTTTAATGTAAATAAATGTTGTAAATCATTTTATTATTGGATTTATGACATTTTAGATGTTAAAAATATTAAAAACGACGTAAAAAATAGTTAAAAATATGATTTTGGGTTCATAGGTCTACATCCAGGTCGACCTGGTTAAAGGTTGAAGGAGACTCTAACCAGTGAATGACATGTCGGTTTCATTTCGATCATTTGTTTCATGTTTAAAATGTAAATATATGTGGTTACTGAGTTTCAAACCCCAAACCTTCTGTGCTCATATCCTTAACCGCTGGGGCACACACCCTTTTCTATGTCATAAAGGTGCATTTATGTAATTTTAATCATTTTCAGTTCTAAATTAAATGCACAAAAATATTACAATATGTTCTAAATATTAAAATATGTTCATATATTAAAATATCTTAGTCATCCATAAAATTTAATATATTAGAAGTAATCACAGCATCCCTAAATTAAATAAAATTTTATATTAAGTTAGGATCACATATAGTTTAAAATATTAATTATAATTAATCATATTAGATGTGATAAATTTTATCTTATAGAAATTTTTATTACGTTTATATGATTAATTAGGATAAAATATTATATATTTTTTTTCAATTTACTCGTAGGAGTTAAAAAATTAAATATAATATAATAATTTTATCATTAAGATATGTGAATCTATTTGAATAAAATGCTTGGCTCACATGTAATATTTTATATTATGTTATTCATATTTTATACTTATTTTATATTGATAAAATATGATAATGATTAAATCTCAATAAAATTCATCATTAGTATGTATTTTTGCAGCAGCACAACTTACAATTATATTTGATATTAACTTAAATGTTTCTAAACTGATAGCAGATAATTATAAGATATGAAAAAAAAATATTGTTATATTTAGAATGGTAGGATATAGATTATACTATACAGAAAAATAAATCACTACTTATTACTGATACTAATACTCTAGCATAAATTAAACTTTATTTACGTTAAGAGTAATCTAATCGCCTTAGTGTAATGTTCATAAAGATTAAAATTTCTACTAGTATATGTGGTTCAATCACTCAGTATGATGATGTCCGTGCTATAATGAAAGGAGGTTAATCGCAAAGATAGAAGTAAATTTTCAAAATGCACATTTAACAACAAAGAAAAAGATTAAGAAAAAAGAGAAAAGCAAAATACATGTCCATGCTAAAATAAAAAAGAATTTAAATATTTCTTTTGTAAGGAAAAATGAAGATATAAAGAAAGATTGCATTAAATTTCAGCAATGACTTACTAAAAAAGGTATTTCTTGTTCTCTTATAAATTATGAATTTAATACAGTTAAAGTTCATTATAACACATGATAGATTGACTCTAGTTCTACAATTTATATTACGAACGTTTTGTAAAGCTTGCAAAACCTAAGAAAATCAATGGGAGTTCAGTGTTTTATATATTCTGAAAATAAGATAAGTTTAATTGTGGAAGTTATTGGGATATACACTTTAGTTTGTAACAGTAATTTTGTAATAAATTTAGAAAAAAAATTTATATTCTTCATTTTTTTAGGAATTTAATTTTTGTTTTTAAATTTGTACCATATGAATATTTCTTCAGTTTTTCATATATTTTTGTAAACATTTTTTATAAATCTAATATTGTTGGAAACGGTATATTGTCTAATGTTCATTTTCATATTAAAAGATGTATTATGAATAAAAACTTTTCTATAATATGGCATCGAAAATTATGACATATTTATATAGAAAGAATAAAACGATTAACAAATGATAAAATAGTTAGTATTTTAAATTTTACTAATTTTTGAAACTTGTATAGATTGTATAAAAGGTAAACAGACCAATAAGTTAAACAAATGTACTAAGAAGAGTTTAAACTTATCAAAAATTATATATATAGACATTTATAGTCCTAATATAAATTCATATTGCCATAAATATCTTATCACTTTTATTGATGATTATTCACAATTTATATATCTCTATTTGTTGAATACTAAAAATGAAGTATTAAATACTTTTAAAATATTCAAAACTGAAGTAAAAAATTAATGCAGTAAGCAAATAAAAATTGTGAGATCTGATATAGGTAGTGAATATTATAATAGATATACAGAAGATAAACAAGCACCTAAACCATTTACAAGGTTTTTTCAAGAATATAGGATTATTACCTAATCATTATGCCTGATTCTCTAAACCAAAATGGTGTAGCAAAAAGAAGAAATTGATCATTGTTGAATAAGATACAGAGTATGCTTAGCAACTCTAAGCTTCCTAAGTGCTTATGGATAGAAACTCTTAAAATAATTTTGTACATATTAAACTGAGTTTCAACTAAGGTAGTTTCTAAAATATCATTTGAGTTATGAAAATGTTAAAAATAGAGTTTGTAACATGTACACATTTAAAGTTATCCTTTCGAAATAAGAACTTACAATTTACAAGTAAAGAAATTGAATCCTAAGATCATTAGTGGATCTTTCGTTGGATATTCAGAAAAGTCTAAAATATACAGATTTTATTATCCATCATATCACATTAAATTTATGGAATCAAGAAATACTAAATTTTTTAAGAATAACTTGATCAATGAGAAGGATCAATCCCAAAACAAAATTTCTAAAAATAATTATTCAGAACCATCCTATTCAGGTACTAAAGTGATTGTCATCAATAATATTATTTTGGTACAAATAGATGTTGATCAAATAATGATTGATATTCAATCAAATAGTAATTAAATTTCGCAAACTGATAATATTTTAGTATATCATCAGGTTGTTGAACAACCAGTTGTACAACATACTCCTCAAAAGAATGTTGAAACAACATTAAGAAAATCTATTAAAATAAAAAGATTACCAATTTCTAGTGATTATATTGTGTATTTGTAAGAGTTATACTACAATGTTAAAGCCGTAAATGATCCAAAAATATTTTCATAAGTTATGAGTTGTTAGCAATCTAACTTATGGTATAATATTATAAAAGATAAGATGAATTCTATGTCAATAAATAGAGTTTGGGATTTTGTTGAGTTGCTTAAAGAATTCAAACCCATATGATGTAAATAGATTTTTAAAACTAAAAAAGATTCATTAAACTACATTAAGAGATATAAGACTAGACTTGTTGCTAAAAAATTCGTTCAAAAATAAGGAATCAATTATGCAAAAATATTTTTTTCTGTATCTAAAAAAAAAAATTTTCATGTAATCATGACATTACAACTTATTTTGATTTAGAGTTATATTAAATGAATGTGAAAATAATATTCCTTAATGGAGATTTAAAAGAAAAGATTTATATGAAATAACTTGAAGAATTCTCTTCTAGTGATAGTGAGCATTTGGTTTACTAGTTTAAGAAATTTATATATAAATTGAAACAAGCCTTCTTGCAGTGGTATTTAAATTTCTATGAAGTTATTTTTTCATTTGATTTTGAAGAGAATATCATGAATCAATTAATCAACTAGAAGGTTAGTAAGAATAAAATTTGTTTCCTTATTCTATACGTGAATGATATATTTCTTGCGACTAATGATAAAAAAATTTCTACATGAAGTGAAACAATTTCTTTCTAAAAATTTTGATCTGAAAGATATAAATAAAGTATCTTATGTCATTGGCATTAAAATGCATAGAGGCATGTATTATATTATTTTATATCTGTCTCAGAAAACTTATATTAAAAAAAATTCTAGAAAGATTTTAGATAAAAAAATGTTCTCCAAATATGGCACTAATTGTTAAAGGAGATAAGTTCAATTTGAACTAATATCCTATAAATAATCTCAAAAATGAACAAATAAACAACATTCCATACGCTTCAAATATTTGAAGCATTATGTATACTTAAGTTTGTATAGGACCTAACATAATTTTCGCATTTGGAATGTTAGAACGATATCCAAGTAACCTAAGTATGGACCACTGAAAGTTGTAAAGAAAGTTTTAAGGTATATTTAAGGGACCAAAAATTACATGTTTATATATACATGGACCGACAATTTAGAAGTGGTTGGCTACTCAGATTCTTACTTTGTTGACTATGATGATTCTAGATAATCAATATCTAAATACATTTTTATGTTAATTGGTGGAGCCGTATTTTAGAGAAGTACTAAGCAATCACTGATTATTACTTCTACTATAGAGACCGAGTTTATTTCGTGTTTTAAAGTTATCTCTCATGAAGTATGGTTAAAGAGTTTCATATTTGAGCTTAAACTTGTGGATTCAATTTATAGGACATTGAGGATATATTGTGATAATTCAACTGTTGTATTCTTGGTTAAGAATAATAAAAGTAGGAGTCAGAATAAATACATCGATATTAAATACTTAACCATTAGGGAATGTATTAAAAAAAATAAAGTGGTTATTAAACATATCAGTACTGAATTGATAATTGTAAATTCTTTAACAAAATACATACCACCATCAAAGTTTAAAAATCATGTAGTTCATATAAGATTTAATTCCAATATGTAAATTTATTGTTATTAATGAAACTCTAATCATTTGTTTTCTAATAAAGTGCATATATTTATTCGAAAAAAAAAATTTGTATTAAACTTAAAATAAATATAAAATTTATTTATTAAATTAAAATTATTATATTAGATTAAGAACAAATATAGGATTTATGTATTAATATTACCACATTAAAGCTGTAGTAAGAAATATCATATATTTGTAATACATAAAAAAAAAGTTGTCAATTTTAATAATATATCGCTATAATTCATATATGTTATTTCTTGTATGTAAGAATTTGAAATTTGTAAGTCAAGTAGGAGAATGTAAATTACAAATTCATTAAGAAAGAATTTATAATATTTAAATTATGACCCTTAACTCTTTATTATATTTTTATAATTTTAAATTTTAAATTCAAAACTTATAACTACAGTATTGAATAAATATAAAATTACTATTTAGTGTAAAAAATTTTTGATAAAAAAAAAATTTATAAATTATAAGGTGTCTTATTTTATTAAGATTTTTAAATTCGAAATTTTTATTAAGTACAATCTTGAAATGATTTAGAAAATTTTAAAAATTTTGACAGTATATAAAATTATTAACAAGAATAATGACGAGAGATTAATTATTTATAATTTTTATACTTAATTTTTTTAATTTTAAAAAATATTTTAATATTGTATACTTACGTAAAACAGTTTGCTTGACTTTAATTCTGTAATATTTCTTATCAAATGCTACCTAGAATTTAACCTTTTGGCAATTTTGCGGACTTTTAACATTTGTACACTTCCGTGGACTGGAACCACACTTCTTTATGTTAAAGTTATTCCCCAGACCAGATTCCCGCTCAGTTAGATTGGTTTCCTGGTCATAGTTTTCATTATTTTTGGGGAAAACAGCACCATAAACATATATTTTCTCAAGCATTCAAAACGAATGCTTCAAAACAAATATGTTGACTTGCTGCCCTCCAAACAATTGTCATGAAGCAGTTTGATCGGAAGGACAGTAGATGTACATGTCAAGTCAACAATTAATGGTTAGGATTTCCCATTCACAGAAAGTCGCATAATTTTTGGACTCTTTTTAAATCTTTTCCAGAAAAAGTTGAAAAGTTACAATTTGCTCCCTTTTCAGCACATGAAAGAACATGTGATCCAGTGTAGCTCAGGATTGATAAAATTGGCTGTTGCTTCTCTGGCTCCTCACTGACTGACCAACCTGTTTCCTGGGCAGTGGTCGTCTCCCCATTGAAAATGTCTTCAAATAAAAACAAAGTAGAAAGTTTCCACTTCAACCAAACCAAACCAACCAACACTCCGTGCCTAAAGTGTAAACATTTGTGGGGTTTGCCTTTTTTATACTTTTTATTCTTCATATCATATGCATTATTGAACTAAAGCTATTGAAAAAGTTTGAGATAGAGAGAGACTTTTACATTGACTTAAAATAATAATAATAATAAATGTCTCAAATTGAGTTAGGTTTGGTATTAAGTTGGGGTAACTTTAAAATTTTAATTGTTGAAAGATAAAAATATTAAACACAAAATATTAATAAAAAATAAGTAAATTTAATTAAAAATTAATAATAATAAATATTTTAAAAAAAAAATTTAAAATTAAATAAAATTATTATAAATTTTAAATAATATTTAAAATTTTATTTAATATCATGGTGTGGTGCCTTTTAAAGAATTGAGCTAGGACAATAATTGGTAGTCCATTCCATATTATTTATGAGTCAATCTCCATTAGAAAAAGCAGTTTTGTAGAGAATTAAGAAATTAAATTATAATTAATAGTTTATGCCATCTATAATAAATATTTTCACCAAATAAAATATTAAAGTAATTCAAATGAAAAGAGTGAAGTGATATTACTGGTCTGGTGTGATGAGTGAAGTTGGTTGTGCAAATGCAATGATTTTACACTGCCACCGGACCTATTACCTTTGACTTCATAGTTGTGATTGATTCTAGTTTTGAAAGCGTGCAACTACCTACCTAGCTAGCTAGCTAGCCAGCCATTTAATATATTTATTGTTTATTGTCTTTCTTTAATATATTAATTAATATTTGGAGCTCCATTCCGAATACAAGTGTAGTAAGCTCTACCTTTTACCCTATTCGTAGCCTCTTTCGACTCCTCAAAGACGAATTCATGCACAGACGTAAACAAGAATCCAATAAAATTTATCGTGGTTGTTGCTAAAATAATTGATTAATAAGCTTAATTTATATCTTCTTGTACTTATATTTTTGGGGCTCTTCTTTCAATGTATTAAAAAGATATAATTTTATTTTTTATTACCGTCAAAAAATAAATTAATTAAAAAAAAACTAAGTCAAAAAGAAAACAATAAAAAATAAAATAAAAAGAAGTAACTTTTTCTTAATATTTTAGTTATTGTATAGTTATTAATATACCAATTCAATTTAATTGATCCCACCATTTCGATTCCATCTATTTTATATTAAATTTAGTGATTAAGTAAATTTAATTAAATTTCTTAAAAAAAATAAAAATTTACTAATCAAATTGTGAATTTGCATTACAAATCTGTTAGAATTTAACTCAATCTCTAAAAAATAACATAATAATAGTTGTAAGAAAAAAAAAATTATAACTCAATTTTGTTTATCCAATTTGAAAAAAATAATTTATTTGTCATTAAATAACAAGTTGTTATAAAGGATATACATACAATTTTCACATGTAAACATTGCCCAATAATCACATTATTTAAAAAAATAAACACTCAAATTTAATTCATCCAATTTAATATATATAAATTATTACATTTACCATTAAATAAACAGTTGTTAGGTAGGGTATACGTACACTTTTCACTTCTTAACATTACCAATAGTCACATGATTTATTAAAATAAAAACTCATTTTAGTTCATCCCAATTTAAAAAAATAAAAAATCTACATTTTCATTAAATAAAAAGTAGTTATATAAAATATTCATACACTCATCCACATCTTAACATTACCCAAAAATGAAAATGCTTTAGTGCAATGAATCACAAGGGGTAGAGAGCGGGCACGAATGCCATGCAATTGAGTGTCTTGTACTACGAGCGGGATTTTGATTAGACAATGGGGACCAGCAATTGTGCCATAATTCCAAGGAAGAGTAGCAGTAGTATTGTGGAGTGGTGACACCGCGTCACATGCAATTGCAATTCCAATATTGCAAAAGTGCTTTTATTACTATTATGGAAACCCTCCTCGAGTGTTAAAAAAAAATTCTTCAAAATTATTATGGGAAGAGAGGTGAAAATTGGGTGTTTCTCTTTGAGTTTCTAATCGTGTTGCTCAGATAATATAAGTCTATATTATGCACTTTCTCTATTATAATGCTTATACATTAAAGGAAAATGACACAAATTTCCTATCAAAAGAATATAAATTAATAAGGATTAAATCTGAATAAATTGGACATATAATCATTTATGAATAAAAATAAATAATTTTAAAAATATGTATTTTAAATGATGTGATATTTTTAAAATTTTATATTCTCTCTAACAACTTATATTCAAAATCATAAATTTTATATTATAAAATTTGAAAATACAATGAATGTATAAATACCTCACTGAAAATGAAGCAAGGACTAAAGGTTGGTGTTTTAGCTTAATCTCTGAAAATTAGGGTTGTGAGCGTTAACTAATCAAATGTTTCAGATGGGCAATAGCAATCTGTTACCAACATCAAATAACAAATTACAAAATTTCCGAAATCTGTAAAAAGAAAGAAAATAATGAAATGGTCAATGTCCCTATATGATAAACATAAATGTGAAGCTTCATTTCATTACATATTTTTCTAATACGGTGGTTGGCCAGAAATAAATCTAACGTAGAGATAGAGCTAGAGATGCTTTCTGAAATTGTTTTAGGTCTAGTAAAAGTAGAAGACCCAAAAGCAACCGTTTCAAATTCAGGGCAAGGACCACAAATAATCCCCATATGTAAAATGTCAAGAAATGGAGTAAAAGAATCAAAAGTCTAGTTCATAAATGGGAACTCGAAAAGGGTTGTAAACAATTGAAAATAATAATAATGGAAAGCAAAGAACATGCCCCCTTTCAAGAGTTTTCTTCCCATTTACTTTTTCTTTTTGGCCATAAAAATGAAATAAAGATATGGCCCCCTCTCTTTCCACAATTCCCTCGCCCGTACTCCTAGTTCAACTACATGAATGTGGAAATGAAACCCTAATTTTCAAATTCAAAATACCCCACTTCACTTGTCAATTTTCCATTACAACCCAACCAATTGTCAACTATCACCACATACCAATACACATTTACTTTCATTTCTCTTTTAATTTCCACACACACTTCCAACTTGCATATATGCATATTTTGTATTTGTAATGAAAATTCAAACTTGTCTTTCACTATAATTTAAAAATTATATATAAATTAAAAACTTTTCAAGTATAGTTTGTCAAAAACATTGAAACTTGTTTAACAAAAGTATAAATAAAAAGAAACTTCAAATTAATATATATAATATCAACACCATGAATTCTTAAAATTTATATTCCATTTCATAAGTAAATTTCACCCATCTTAATTCATGACAGTTTGAAAACAAAAACAAAACCGAAATACCAAATACAAACAGAAACAGAAAAGAAAACACACCATTCGTGTCATTCCCATAAAGACTTAGTATTCACGAGGATAGCGCCCTATGTATGTAATGCATGTATGATGCATGAATGAGTGCATGCATGTAGCATGTAGTATAGGATGTAACCCAGCCGAACGTTGATTACGCTGGCTTCAGTTGTGCAGCCACCCATTAGAGGGAGGCACAGTAACAAAAGCCAAATCTTCCGCAATTGTCGCTAAAACAACAATATCATCAAATTTGCACTTAACAACAAAACAAAACTGCATTCAAATCAAAAACATTCTCTCTATTGATGGATTCTTATCTATCTTTAGCTAAATTGCTATATAGCCCCTTTTAGTCTTCGGTTCTTCACTCCGCAACAATCACCCTCTACCACATTTTTCGCTTTCTTTTTCAAAACCACGTACGACACAAAATTAAATTTATTTTTATTCGGATCCGTCCGTAACTGGATCGATCGGTTTCTTTTTCCCGCCAAAAAATAATAACTACCGTAATCGGATGCTTCGTTGATTCGTTTGCTTGATGGGTTGTGTCAGTTCGAAGCAGGCAGTATCGGTGACGCCGGCTCTCGACCTCTCAGGCTGGTTCAGAGGGGACGGTGCTTGCGAGAATTCGAGTTGGATCCGGGTAGGTAATGGTAGCAGTAGGAATGGTAGGGGGAGTAGTAATAGGAAGAGTAGCAAGTGTGAGTTGGGAGGGGTAGCGGTGAATTGTGGGGGAAGTGAGTTGGGTGAGTCGGGTCGGGCGAGTTCGAACAGTGAGTCGTTGAGTTTTAGGCTGGGGAATTTGCAGAAGTATATTGAAGGTGAGCAGGTGGCAGCTGGCTGGCCTGCTTGGCTCAGCGCCGTTGCGGGCGAAGCCATTCAGGGTTGGGTCCCACTTCGAGCCGATGCTTTTGAGAAATTAGAAAAGGTTTCTACTTATTGAATTTTTTTCTCGATTTGTTAGATTACAATAAAATTACAGTGTATTTTGTTTTGTTGTTGTCTTGGCTTTTGTGTAGATGATGAAATAACTTCGTTGTGTTATGGATGTTTTGAAGAACAAATATGAATAATTTTTTTTTTCGTTTTTTGTTATTGGCAACTATGCAAGCTGATGCTACTATTAATTTATACGTTCTTTTTGTTTCAAGTTTTAAAATTTTTGGTTGTTAAAGAGACAATGTACACTTTTCTTGTGTAATTATTTCTGTTTTGGTTTCATTCAGTCAACTAATCTGTTGTGTTTCCTTAGTAAACTTTACCATTTTTACTTAAATCTACTTTAACGAGGTAATAATTGTATTTGATTTCATTTGCATTAACAGATTGGACAAGGTACCTATAGTAGTGTGTTCCGAGCATGCGAACTTGAAACTGGGAAGATTGTTGCCTTGAAGAAGGTACGGTTTGACAATTTTGAGCCTGAGAGTGTTCGGTTTATGGCAAGAGAGATAATGATTCTACGGCGACTTGATCATCCAAACATCATAAAGTTGGAGGGGTTAATCACTTCCAGATTATCATGTAGCATGTACCTTGTATTCGAGTATATGGAACATGATATTACTGGACTTCTTTCCTGTCCTGACATAAAGTTCAGCGTGTCACAGGTTTTTATATGCCTTTATGGATAAGCATTTTAGATTTCCAGGATGGGCTGTTTAGAGCCATATTCAAATGAAATTATGAACTAATTCTTTCTGAAATCTTCTGTGACTTTGAATGCATAGATTATTATAAAAATGGAGGCGATAGATCACCAAACTACCCAAGGAGACTGAATAAGTCATTTACGAAACCTTAACCTGAAGTAGAATACATAGTTTATTACTTATGGTGATCCTAGAAAACATAATTGAATTTATTACTTATGGTGATCCTAGAAAACATAATTGAATTAAATGGATAATAAGTTTAGGTGAATGACATGACTACTTTTTATTTTATCTTATTTTATTTTTTGTGATGCCCAAATGCCAATTCAACGAGTTGATTTCTTGTTTGCTCCTTTATTGGGGATAAGATTAATTTTATTTTGCAGATTAAATGCTACATGAAGCAGTTATTATCTGGACTTGAGCACTGTCACTCACGGGGTGTCATGCATCGGGACATTAAAGGGTCAAATCTTCTGGTAAATAATGAAGGAATGCTCAAGGTCGCTGATTTTGGGCTGGCAAACTTCTCTAATTCTGCACATCGACAACCCTTAACCAGTCGCGTTGTGACTTTATGGTATCGTCCTCCTGAACTTTTGCTGGGTGCCACAGATTATGGAGCATCTGTGGATATCTGGAGTGTTGGATGTGTATTTGCAGAACTTCTCACAGGCAAACCTATCCTTCAAGGGAGGACAGAGGTAGTCTCCTTAGTACATGGAATTTCATTGTTCTTCATTATAGACATTTTAATTGGTGAGAGCTGATGTCTTATAATTTAACATTTAGATTCTTCATGAAAAAAATATTTGCTTAAGGGGAAAGACTTGTATTGCTTGAAGTTGCCTCGTAAGCATGGTAGACAAAGAGGAAAAGATCTATTAAAGGAAGATGAACAGGTTCAAGAGTGTTTCTACTACAAACTTGAAGCAAAAATGATTTGCATAACAAGGAGAATTATTATAAACTCAAATCTTTTACCGTACACTGTATATTAATGACAGACTGACTTTGATCACAAATTAATGGCTCTCCACCATTGACTAAATATTTTGGTGACTACGTGCTCAGGTGGTAGGTGCCACAACACTATTAGGTTAAAATCATGTTTTAATGTGTAACATTGGAGTATGTGTTAACAAATAACCTCAATTTTTTTTTTTTTTTTTTTCTGGTCAATGTCATGTCTTGAGGTGCTGAGATGAGCTGTTTTAGTAATACATTTCATGTACATATTTAGACTAATATACCAGTAATGTAGTTTCTGCTGAATCCATTTCAAGGTTTAAGTGTGAACTTCTTCCACCAACAGGTTGAGCAACTACACAAAATTTTCAAGCTTTGTGGATCCCCACCTGATGATTACTGGAAAAAATCCAAACTTCCTCATGCAACTCTATTCAAGCCACAACAACCATATGACAGTGTTCTACGAGAAACGTTAAAAGATTTGCCAACTACTGCTGTGAACCTGATAGAAACTCTGCTTTCTGTGGAGCCTTTCAAGCGTTCTACTGCCTCTTCAGCCCTTTCATCTGAGGTAATTTTGCATGATAATTTAGTTACACCATCTCCTCCAAAAATTTTATTTGCTGTGATCCCCAAACTATGCTGTTTCGTTTGGTATATGTGAGATTGCATTTGTCCTATTGAGTTCAATTTTACGTTGCAAAGTTGGAGTTCAGTTTATACATACCTTTAATGATTCTTATTCGTCAGAGATGAGCTCGTTTTTCGCAAACCATTGAATATTTTTCTAGTTCTTACTTCTATCAAGTTCATTATAATTCCTAATACTTATTGCAATATTGATGATTCTGTAAGCCAGCATGTACTTGCAATCGCACCTCTAGGACATTTCTAATACATTATTTTCTGCCCACGATTTTCAGTATTTCACAACAAAACCTTATGCCTGTGACCCGTCAAGTTTGCCAATATATCCACCTAGCAAAGAGATTGATGCAAAAAATCGTGAAGATGCACACAGGTTAGAATTTCAGCCTAGTTTTCTCTTTGGTAACAACAATTTGGGTTTTGCTTGTTCAACAAGAAAAGAAAAATGTTCCTATAAACAATCTTGACGAAATAGGAGCTATTTCATTTGTGTAAGTGCCCATAATCAGTTAAACTCAATATAGGTTTCCATATACTTATACATACAAACATGGCTATCTATGTCTTTATGTTTGTATGAATAGTATCAACTCTATATAGTATTGGCTTTGATGGATATGCCAAAGCATGATCTGCTGAATTGTGTGATCTTTCAACCTATATTGATATCGAGCACTGATATTTTAGGAAAAAAGTTGGCGGGAGAGTTCGTGGAGCTGAGACAAGAAAGCCTGTACGAAAACTCCTTGGAATTAGTAAATTGGCACCAGTAGAGGTCTGTCTGTGCGATTGTATATGAACATTTTTATGTGTTCAGATAGCTCTTTAGGTGCTGCTGACCAGGAATAAATTTCTCATTGCTCAACTTTTTTCCAATTGCAGGATGTGGCAGCCCTAAGTCAGTGTGCTCCAAAACTTAATGGAAATAGTGTTCATATTCTGAAAGAAAAAGTTTTGTCAGGTGGGGAGGTTCGAAAGCCATTAGTGGATGACAGGGAAGAGGCTTCCCATGTAAAAAATGCATCTCAGGGAGACATTCCCTTTTCTGGCCCCTTACAAGTTTCTACATCAAGTGGCTTTGCATGGGCAAAAAGACGAAAAGATGATGCATCCATAAGATCTCACAGTCAATCTGTTTCAAGAGGCCAAATCATAAATGCCTTAGAACCTTCTGCCACATTGCATGAAAGAAATAATTATGATACAAGAAAATATGATAGTGGGGATATTATACATAGGAGTCACACAGATTCTAGAGGGCATGATTCGTATGAGATTGCCAAGCTTGCTATGCTCAAACAATGGAGCCAACTTGAGCTTCCAGATTCATCTGATGCTTCTGATGGATACCGTTCGCAGGAACTATTACTGGCACTTTATCAAAGAGAGGAAATGGCAGCCAAGAGAAATAATTTGGTACGATTGCAAATATTACAGCTACAAATTAAATTGAAATTTTGCATTTAACATCTAATACTGATTTCAAACTTTCTTTAACAAGTGAATATTGGTTGCAATTGGCTATGTTAGTATGAAGTAGCTTGTAGTATTCATAGTTCTTAAATTGTTAATATATGATAGAAATTTCTGAAATAATTCGTGTTTCATCAGACTACCGAATCTGAGGTTTGTGGAAACTGATGATTCACTTGGATAATACTTAAGGAGATGAGTGAAGCTTCAAGCGTTGATGAGTTTTGCCATGACTATTAATAAAGTAGGCCAAGTTAAAAAGCCGATAAAAGTAAATGGTGTAGTTTTCGGAATGAGTATTGGTGCTTAGAAATCGGAATCACTTGTATGTAAGAGAAAACAAAGCATTCAAAGATTAGAAGTATAATTGATTTCTCTGGCTTGGAAGTGCTCTAAGTTAGGTGTGATGAAGAGGATTATGGCAATATTTGGGGGATGTGGTACTGATGCAGATGGTGGTTGAGGCTGTTGCATTGGGGCAGTTCAGCAGTGTTAGCATAGTCATGGTGCTTTTGATGGCTACTGACTAAAATTAGCAGGCAATTGATGATGAAACTCAAGTTTTCAGGAAAATATTCTAAAATCCATACTTCTTTTGGATGTTCAAACTACTTGCCTTGGAATATATTCAAAAGAATTTCTAAAATGTTTACCTAAAACAAGAAATAAATAGTTAAAGCTTAGCATGTGTGATATTTATGCATTTTCCTTTTCTTTTTAAAAAGTAGAAAGATTAAATAAAAAGGGAAAAAGATTGGGAAACATCGACTCAACAGGCTGGAATCAGTGGATGAATAATGATTTTGCATTTTGCTTCATTAGTTTACATGGTCACTTTCTCTAAGTATTAGATAAATAAACGTAATATTGATATCAATGTTTATTGATTTATCCCCTGTTATTATTGGTTATGACACAGGGTTACCAAGATCAAGGGGACAAGGTTGAATTTTCCGGACCCTTGTTATCTCAGTCACACAGAATTGATGAACTCTTAGAAAGACATGAGCGCCAGATCCGACAAGCAGTTCGAAAGTCTTGGTTCCAAAGAGGTATAATAATAGCAATACATTACTGGTTGCTGGTAGTGATTAATAGGAAGCATGCAAAGATTTTTGTCCATATGGAAAAACTAACTAAAATGAAGGAAAGGAAATAATTGACTGTAAGGAGACAAGATATGGCTGTGCCATTGCCACTATTTTCAATTGTAACTTTCAGTAGTGATTTAAGGGACATAAGCATTCTTCAGCTGAAGTTATAATGATGGAGTGGCAGCTATTGCAGCTGCACAAGACTGATTTTGAATTAAATACATAATACAGGCCCTGAACTCACCCTGTGCAAAATGCGAACAATCATAATGTCATTATCTCATGACCAACTTAACTGGTAGAAATATCTTTTGAATTGCAGGTAAGAAGCAAGGCAAGTGATTGACAGATATGCCTGGCTCTTAAGCCAAAGTTGGGAAGAGAAGAAACCTCTGATATGAAACCAGATGATAAGAATGCTGACCACAAAGGGGACCAAGTCTAATGAGTTTTCATTCCCAGCAATCACATAAATGACAAACCATCAGTTTTGTAGAATCACAAGAACCAGACCGAACAAGGACAGAGGGAAACTGAAAGTTCTTGAAGCTAAGGTATATTCTAATTCACAGCCATGTAGAAAAGAAAAGGAAAATCATTGAGGTCCAGAAGGGTGGTTCACTTGTTTCAAACATCCATTTAATCTGTAGTTTAGCTTTTGATTTTCCCTCAAATTAGACTTTTCTCCTCTTTGCTTTCTACTCCATTCTTTCCTTAAGATATTTGGATGTGTTGTATCTCACTCACTCTCATGCTTGTATAGATCAGTTGAAATTGATATTTAATGCTTAATATGTTGTATATATTTTTGTGATTTCTTAAATCATAATACACGTGGCATTGGGCAAATGAGAAAACAAAAAAAGAAATTATCGTTGAGACCCTTCGCCATTAATAACAAATGAAAAATATAAACTGATTTCGACTAAATTGGATGGGAGACAAGTTTACTTTGAATAACAGAGAAGGGTTATAAAGATATTTTTATTATTTTTTTAACTATCTACTGAGGTTCCGGTTATTATTGAAGTGTTACGACTTCAATTTTATAGTTGGTGTGGGCTAGAATTACTAAATAGTTTATATTAAGGGTGAAAAAACTTGACCAATATGTAATAAAATATGATTGACTCCTGGAGAATGTTAAGGTGGAACTCTTGGTTGTGTGCTATTGATAAAGAACATTGTCAAGTTCTATAATCGGGAGTTCGATTCGACACTTATTTGCAAGTCTCTAAGCCCTAAAAGATAAAAATAATAATAATAAAAAAAAAAGTGTTGTTAGAACTTTGCATGCTGTCGACTAAGAATTGCATAAGTCAACGTGTGAGAACGAGTTTGGTTCAGGAAATATAGTGATCAGAAAACGCATGGATGGCAATGTCGAAAGACACCAAGGAGCTGAATTCACCGTTCATAACCAGATTATCGTAAATATGATAACAACTCTATAATTACAATATTATGATTTTGATTAATGAATTAGGACCTTGTAGTGTCAACATGATCCATAGGAATATTTTGTGCGTTGTAACCAAATAGAAAAATAAATAAAACCTAGAACTCCTTCAATGTGAGATTGAGGAATTAAGGATTTTACATAGAGAAATAATGCTGAAATCTAAGAAAGAATATTTTTAACTTTTTTCATGTTGCAAAAGTAATTTATTTATGTAACGATTGAAACGTTTACCTAAATTTATATTACGATGTTTACTTAGTTAAAATGAATTAATTTTTTCTTCAAAATTATAATTTTTAGATAAAAATTAAAAATTAATTTTTTTTTAATTTTTATCCTTATTAAATGTACAAAAGTAATTATGATGTGATTAAAAAATTCTCTAAGTAAATTAAAAGAATGTAATTAAAATAAAATTTTAATTTTAAAAAAAAAAACTATCTTTTACTTAATATTTATATTTAAAATAAGGTTACACTTTAAAAAGAATTTTGTTTCAAGTAAAATATTAAAACATGAATTAGACTTACTTTTGGGTAAGGTTGGAGCTTTTGTTTCCTTTTCCCTAGCTCAGTTATGTAAAAATTCATTTTGGAGTTAAGATCTTTAAGGTAGCCTATCTAAGCTTTTTTTTTTTTATCTTTAAATGCAACTGGACCTCATATGAACCTACTCATACCATCCACACAAGGGCGCAACGACCAATAATTTAAACTCCAAGACTGTGGCTTAAGTCCATCCTACCATACATTACTTGTTAGCAAAATGATGTCATAGTGAACTGTGCTTAGTCTTGGGCTTATGGCTGATTTCTGAGAGTCAAACACATGTTAATATCTCTTTAAAAAAAAAAAAGGATAACTTACTAAAAATTTATTTTAAGAGAAAAATGAAACATAGAATTTATTTTAATAGAAAAATGAAATATTTAGACATATGTAGATATCTCTTTAAGAAAATGTAAGAAAATAAATTAATTTTTAAATTGATTTATAAAAATTATAATTCATCTTACTCTTAAAATGTAAAAAATATTCAAGTTTTAATATATTATTTATTAATAATATATCAAAAATTTTAGCAAACCAAAAATACTTGCATGATATAATTTTCAATTAAATGGAAGAAGTTTTATATTGAAGTACACATTAAAGCACTAAAGAACATGGTTATAAAATCATCAAAATTTCACCTTTAATCTTTTCTATGAATTTAACAATATATTATGTGAAAATTAAAATAAAGAGAAAAGAATCAAGATTTTAAGATGTTAACCAATATGCTTCATACACTTTTTTTTTTTTTTGAAAAACCAATATTTATCATAATATTTTGTTATGTTTTTAGTTCTTATTCATGTGTTTTATCTTAAGATTGTGTTATTTTGAGCTTTTCTTTTTGCTATTTGTGCACTTGGAGTTATTGGAGAAAAGCCCAATCGACAAGCCTTGGAAAAAAAAAAAAACTCACGCATGTGAACAGTAGCAAGAGACGAAAGAAAGATTTTCGAGCCTGAAGCTGCAAGCAACAACGGCTTTTCAGCCGCATCGCACTGCCGCATGAACAATGGATCCGCTGGGCTGGACGAGCAACCTTCTCTGGAAAAGAATTGTGAAAAGCCATGTCACTTGGAACGGAACTGGTTGCTTGCTTACTTTTAGTAATGTTTTTGAAAGGAGGCAGTTTTCTTCTTTTTAAGGGAGTTGCGTGAAGGGCTACCAAAGTGGACCTCTTAGTTGTGTAACAGATCTACTTTGAGAATGAACTGGCAAACAACATCGTACAAGTTCCATGATCAGGTGTTAGACTCAACACACATCTGCAAGTCTCTAAGTCCAAAAACAAAAAAAGAAAAAAATAAAAAAAAAATGTGTCGTTAAAACTTTTATGACTCAAGTGAAGAATTGAATATGTATCTGATACTAGCACGAGACTTGAAATTGAGCCGACGTGTGAGAGCGTGTTTGGTTCAAAAAATAGTGATTAGGAAACTAATGGATGACAATGTTGAAATAACAATTAAAGAGGTGAATTCAACTTTCATATATATGATGACAACTCTATAATTTCAATCTTATAGTTTTAACTATTGAATTTAGGACCTCCTAGTGTCGACATGGTCGTAGGGATGTCCTCTGTGTTGCAACCAAATAGAAAAATAAATGAAACCTAAAACTCCTTCAACGTGAGGTTGAAGAATTAAGGTTTTTATATGGAGAAATGATTCAATATGTCGAGATAGAATATTCACAACCTCATTTATGTTTCAAAAAATAACTTATTTATGTAACATATGGGAGGTTTTTCTAAACTCATTAGAATATTTATTTAGTTAAAAAGAACTATTTTTTTTTTCCTTTAAAACTATACCTTTTAGATAAAACTTAAAACTTAAATTTTGTATTTTCACCTTATTAAATATAAAAAAAAAAAAGTAATTATGATAGGATTAAAAAACTCTAATTTTAAATAAATTAAAAGAATATAACTAAAACATGATTTTAATTTAAAAAAAAAATTATCTTTTACTTATATTGAATTTAAAATAAGGGTACACATGATAAATAATTTTGTTTTAAATAAAATATTAAAATATAAATTAGACTTACTTTTAGTTAAGGTTTGGGCTTATATTTCTTATTCCTTAGTCTAATTATGTAAAAATTTCATTTTCGAACAAAGACTTATAAGGTAAACTTACCCAAGGGGTTTTTTTTTTTTTTTTTTTGGCGCAATTAGTCTTATGTGAACCTCCTCGTACCTTCAATACCATGACCCATAATTTGAACTCTAAAATAGCGGCTTAAGTCAAGTTATAAACAAAATGAAAGCAAGAATTATATGAGAAAAATGAGAGATATATTTTAAAGCTTATTATCTTTTGTCTCTTATCTCTCATTTTTCTCATATAATTCTTACTTTTATTTTGTTTATAGAATGTTTTAATTCCTCTTTTTGAAAACCAAATTTATGAACTAGGTTTTGATTTTAATTAATTTAGATTCAAACAAAAACTTTCTAATAGTTTTAGCAGTCCTTGTGAGATCAACCTTGTTACCATTGGTCATTATTCTAATAGACGTGCGCTTGCAAGTAATTTAAAATTTATAATAAAACATGCAGCAACTCCCAAATTGAGCCTCATACACAAGCTTGAGTGTTAACCAATTTTAGTTTGTGCTCCTTCACCAACTAAAACTTTTGCCATTCTAACATTATTGTATTTGGGGTTGCCCCTTGCAACAATCTGGGGCTAAGGTATGCCCCGTTGCACCCAACAAATTGAACATTAGACACGTACTCAAGTGCAACACACTTTGAATTTGCTTTCCTTCACTAACTAAAACTTTTACTATTATGACATTATTGTATTTCCTTGTGAACCCATACAACAATCTAGTTCGCTTTCACTAACTATAATCTTTGTTATCCTAACATTGTAATATTAGGGGACTCACCCTAGCAACAATCTAGTTCTTCTTCACCAATTAAAACTTCTACAATTCTAATATTGTTGCATTTGACTGTGCACCTTCAAATCAGGTATCAAACGTCAATTACTTAAGTTACTTTCCCTTACCAACTAAAGTTTCTACTTCTGTAACGGTGTTGTATTTGGGTGTGCACCATTATAATAATTCAGTTCTCTTTAACCAACAAAAAATTTCGTTGTTCTATCATTGTTGCATTAGGGTGTTAACCTTTATAAAAATCCAATAATTGAAATTTAGGGTTCAGATCACATTGCTGCCTTAATGCCCTAGCAAATCTTTCTAAAAGAGAAAAATTATTCTCTAAGATAGTGTTCATACGCACCTTGACGATTTATTTATTTATTTACTATAGTTTATGATTTTGTTCTACTTCCTGTTGTTTCCCAATTTTGACGCATAAGATAAGTCACACATGAACTGGGGTGTGGCCTGTTGCCTCCCTTATAACAAAGTTATTAAATTCTAAAGTTCAGGCGTTGTACATTATACTCTTAATGCATATTGAAATCTTCATAGAAGGGTAAAATTTGTTTTATAGGACAATATACTGGCCTTCATTGTCCATTTTTTCCTAGTACTTTCTAATATAATTCCACTTCTTGTTGTTTCTAGTTACTATTGTTGTAGTTTTTTAATTTTAATTTGCTAGTTCTATTCCCTGCAGTTGTTTCAGCTATTGCATCTCGTTGTTCTTATTGTTATCTTTTTCTGCACCTAGTATTGCTTTTATATGTTTATGTTGTTTATTGACATGAAAGGAAGAATAACTAAGGAATGATCTTAATTGGAAAATAAAACGTTTAAACACATGAAATATCTCTTTAAAAAAATATGAAAAAATAATAATTTATTAACTTTTAAATTGATTTATGAAAACTATAGTTTATTTTATTCTTGAGATGTAGAAAATATTCAAACATTCAATGTAACATTTATAAATAATAAATCAAGATTTCTAGCAAACCAAAAACACTCGCAAGATATAGTATTCAATCAAATTGAAAAAGTTTAACAATAAAGTACACATCAAAGGATCAAAGAACATCATTATAAAATCTAACAAAATTTCACCTTTAACCCTTATTATGAATTTAGAAATATATCATGGGAAAAAAAAAATATATATATATATATATATAAGATTTTGAGATGTTAAGTTATTTGGCGTGTATGAAAGGCATGCTTCATACACGCATTTATTTATAGAACAATCGAAGGACTAAATGCCAAAAGAATGGGCTAAGGTCAGGTAAATGTTGAAAGACTTTTTTCACGTGCATCGAATTTTGTCGGCCAAAAAGGCATTGATTACTTTGGAATTTATCTCTACTCAAAACATGATTGTGATATTGCTCTTACATTTCTACAACATCAACAATCAGTCTAAGTGTCTTTAGAGATATGATCCAAATACAAAAACACCTTAGGTTAGATAGAAATTGAAGTTCAATTATGTTGAAACCCAATCATGACAAGTTAAATGCTTGAGTAGGTTTGGCATTTGGCTTAAAATTTTATAAAGGAATAAGTCAATGTTTATTGGTCCAATGATTGCATCAATTGAATTTTTTAATTGAGAAATATACCCACTATACAAAATACGAATAAAAATGATTATTTTTAATAAAATAGGTTAAATCTTATTTTGAAACTCAAGATAAATAAATTGATTATTTTAAGAAAATTAATGACATTTTTAAGTGTAAAAGTGCTTATTTTAGGAAAACACTTGATAAATGTAAACATTTAAGTATTCATCACAATGTATTTACTAATTTATCCTATTATGCATGTCATTTATTGAGACTATGTGAACAAGTTCTAGGTTAAAGAAATGATATATATTTATTAGGTTTCATCAAACTAGGAAACATGAAGTTGCAAGGTAGTTCAATAAGCAAACTATTAATTCTAGTAAATGATTATATGTGATGAGCAAACTCTTTTTAGGACATGTGGATTATATGTGATGAGCAATCATTCATCTTTTGAATAAATGAATTAGAACCTCTTACTGAGAGGCAAATTATTCCCTTGTCCATATTTGAATGGAAAGTTCCTTATTTTGTTTTTTACAACACTAAAATATATTTATATACATATTTTAAAAAACTTAACCCTAGTAAATTCTTGTCATTTTATCAATAAAGTGTTTGTGTATCAAAATTATACAACTGTTAAATTACTATACTAATTTCATTAGTTGTAGAGTATGCAACGTCATTTTGTTTTACAATAGCCTCATCCATTATAATTTGCAGCATTCTTGGCTCTTGTAGTACATTTGGTAGTTTATATCAAGAACTATTAAGTTAACATGGTTAGCCAACAAGCTTATTCAAACTCCTTGTATCTTAAACAATTCCCTTCAAACTCAGGTGTCTGGCAAGACACTGAATTTGCATCTCAAATTTTTATAACTTTCAATTTTTTGTTGGCTTAGTTAGTATGTTAGTCACCTAATCTTGTGTAGGCATATAACTCACTTTTAGTTCTTCATTAGCAATTCTTTCTCTTACAAAATGCACATCTATTTCAATACACTTGGACCTCGCATAAAGAACTGAATTTGCAACTAAAGAAGTAACACTAATGTTATAGCATAAGATTACTAGTGTATGATGAATTTTAGTGTTTAGTAATAACACTCTCTTTGCTTCCTTGAGCTCTAAGGCATAAGATTTTCTACAAGATAAAATTTAAAACCACTGATTGACCTTCTGTTATTGAGTCAAGTTGCCAATTTGCATCAATGAAGCAAATTAAATCAATCCTCTTCTCTTATGTACACAGTAGTCTTAAGTTTGATCTATCTTGGAGGTACCTTAAGATTCTTTTGCACCCCAAACACTTTAAGGCTTTTCATGAATTGGTTGGTTTGTTTACTGCAAAAGCTATTTATGATCTTATAAGGATCTATAGGGCTCAAATTAAGCTTTTGTACAATATGATGTCTTTGAAGTCATTTCAACTTTCCTTGGTGAACTTATCATTTGTGCTCATTAGGTAGTGATGCAGCCAATATTATTATATTGTTAATAAGAAAAAACCAACAAAAAATAAATTAAACTCATGTTTGAAAAATCAAGAAAAAAATTAGAACTCACATTTGAAAAAACTATCTTTTAAGAAAAGAAAAACGACGATAATCTTTTATTATTCAACAATTAAGCCTACGTATATATAACCTCCTAGAACCCTAAATCAAGCAAGAATGAAAATGCTAAATAAAGTAGGAATAAAAATACTAAACTGTGAAAGAATCATAAAGTAAATATAATTTAAAGTAATGCTAATGAAAGTAGGACTAGAAATGCTAAACTAAGTAGCGATCCTAAACTAAGAAGAATTTAAAGTGATCCTAACAAATTAAGAAAAAATAATAAGTAGAAAATAATAAAAGAAAGGTAGTAATCTTGAACCAAGTAGGATTATGCTAAATGAGTTATGTTATTATTGTTTCCCCATCATGTAAGACTTGGTTTGAATCTAGTCACTCCTGATTTCTTAAGAAGATTTTAAATGTACTTTTTGAACTAAAATACATTCCATGTTGATCTATGTTTACTTATATTCTAAGGAAGTAGCGTAAGGATCCCAAGACTTTCAGAGAGAAGGTTTCATCAAGCTTCTTAATGATGTTGTTCATTATTTCTTTTTTATATCTAGTGATCAAAATTTTATCAACATACACTGAAAGGATCGCCATGTACTATTCTTCAGAGAATATAAAGATAACTGTGTTAGATTTTAAGTTTGCAATCCCTCATTGTAGTGAGGCATATCTCATATTCTCATACCAAGCTCTAGATGCTTATTCGAAGCCATATAAAGCCCTTTGGTTATGGCATGTAGATATTTTTTTTATAAGCTTTCATTGAGAAAGGTATTATTAACATCTACTTGTTTAATGTTCTATCTAAAATGCATAGCTAGACTCAACACCACTCTAATTGTAAAAGATCTCACCATTGGACTAAAGGTTTCAAAATTTTTTCCTCTTACAATCTTTTTCAAATTTTAATATTCCAAACTTCATTTTTGTACTTATTCTATTAAACCAAGCCACCTTGTACTCCTAAATCATAAACTTTAGTATAAGATAATTAGGTTCAAAGTTTTACTTGCTTCATGTTGATTTATTCAATGAAGAAAGTATTATATGATTGAATCTATGCAACTCTAAGTTCTCAACCAGCACTTGGTAATGAGATAATTACATTATTTTCACTTCCTCAAACTATTTTCAACTCTTATGATGTTATTGATAATAGTCTTCCCATTTTTATTTAGAAAGACAAAATAATATGACCTAATATCCACTATATCCATTACCCCACTTTGTGTCTTTTGATAAACTATTAAATAATTACAAAACCTTCCTTACACATGTCAAAACCATAACCATTCTCAAAATAGTGCTTAAGGCCTAGTCATAAGAAATTTGGAGATACTATGAGTTTTAAAATGGGTTACTATTAAGTGTAATGCAGATGGATTACTTAAGAGATATAAGTTTAGTTTGGTAGTCAAGAGATATACTTTAATTTATGGAGTTTATTATCAAAAAATAAACATTTGCCTTAATTGCATAAATAAACATTATGAGAATATTATTATCTTTGACTACTAATCTTGAGTGGAGTTTGTAATAGTTTGATGTCAAGAACACCTACTTATATGGCAACCTTGATGAAGAAATCTACATGAAAATTTCTTATGGTCTTTGTTCAGGTCTAGAAGAAAAGAAGGTTTGCAAACTGAAGAAGGCTCTATATGTTATAAAATGATCACCTTTAGGATAGATTTAGGCGATTCACTAAAGTTACGTTAGCAATGACATATGAACGATACTTTGTTTGTACTTTGTTTATCAAGCACTCGATATTAAGGGAATAATAGCCTTATTAGTATATGTGGATGATACTATAATCATTAAAAATGATATGGAAGAAAGAGAATCCCTAAGGACAAGTTCAATCAAAGAGTTTGAAATAAAAGAGTTTTGTACGCTAAATACTTTTTTAATATTAAAGTTGCTTGTTCACCGTATCTTTATTTCATAGTATCTCTTTCTCTATTTTGCAATTGCAACTTTGTGACATTGAGAAATAAGAAGTATTGTTGTAGTAAGGTCTAGTATAAAGGCAAAATTTAGAGCAATGGCTCCAAGAATCTTTGAATTATTATGGTTCAAGTTTATTCTACAAGATTTAGATAGAATGGGAGACATTAATGAGACTCTACATCGACAAAGAGTCAACTATCAACATAGTACACAATCCTGCACAACTTGACCACACAAAATATATAAAAGTTTACAAGGACTTTCATAAAGAGAAAGCTAAACAATGGTATAATTTGTATTCCTTTCGTTTCTATGGAAGGACAACTTGCAAATATGCTAACCAAAAGACTAACTAGTGTTATATTTCAAAAGAAAATTATCAAGTTTGGAATGGATAACATCCATTTACTAGCTTGAAGAGAAGTGTAAGAAAACAAGATTTTCTTAGTAAGGAAATCATATGTGTGATAATAGAAAACAACAATGTATTTATGTGGTAAATTGTTATGCTTTATTTAGAAAAGTTATATAGGTATGACATTGCCTTAATTGTTGGGATTTATGCTAGATAGTTTCCTATTTTAGTTAGTCTCCCTAAATGTATAAATTCAGAAACAATGTGACATAACTTTTAAAACTAAATGAGAATAATTCTTTTTCAAATTCTTCACAAACATAATAGATTAAAATTTGAAAATTAAATTACAATTTTTTGAGATAGAACAATTATTCAACTAACAAGCATATGTAATAACTATGTTGAATATCATGGAAGTTTCAAATAAAAGATATATAAGGTTGTACTCCAAATGTGTTGTAATTGAATGATCTAACAAATTAAAATATTGAGGCTACTATTATATTGCAATAACATGTTTTAAATAACCATTAAACCATGTCCTGATCTAACCATTAGACTGTGTTTACTTGCCTAGCATGATTGAGGATTCATGTTTGCATCAAATGAATTATTGATGATTTAGGGTATTAAATGCTAATAGAAAATCTTCTATTCATCTAAACTTATGGAAGAGTTTTCTAACTATAATCATCATTAAAATAACTCATTATCAAGCCTAAATAGTATTCAAGTATGTCCTAGAAGTCATTTGTATTATCAGTTTCAAATATACATTTGTCTTGTATATATATTATATATATTAATAAAAGAAATAGTTCTTTATTCATAAATATAGGTTTTTTTTTTATTTAGTCATACACATAAATAAAATATATTTATAAATTATTCAGATAATTCATTTAATAGTTAAATGAAATTATTAAAATCATTCCCTTTGAAGGTGATATTGATTGAACAGCGATATCGAATAATAGCACATTAAATATCTCCGATGAATATCATAAAATGATATTAATGTAGGTAACGTAATGGTCACGTTATTAAGATATTAATATAGATTAAATTGTTAAAAAACTATTTTTTCGAACATGACCACACAAGGATAAATCATGTAATATTACATCTAATCAATAATTTATCGTGTAATTATATTAGTGTGCGATGTTATCCTTTGATCTAAGATATCATTGTCGAATTTAATATAAATGTACGTGATTTATATGGTGTATAAATACAAAACTAACCATATTTTGTACAATAAAGTCGGCTTAATCACATGTTGTTACATTTGAAAACGTATAACGGTCAAGATAGGATTTGTTGACTTGATACATATTAGATCGACGTTTTCGTTAACTCGATCTGAATTCGAGTTCCCAAATGAACATTGATAAATGACTGAAAATATAAATCTTTGGTCAAAGTAATTTGATATCACACAAAAGAGTTTGTGGTGATAAATTCAGTGTATATCAATCGATGGTTCATATTTATATGAATAAAAGATTTTAGCATACACCATGGACCCTTAATCGATTGGAATTAGATGATGGAAGAACTTTACCCACACGGTATGTACAATTGAAATAGAGATTAATGAAGTTTGACTTCATTGTGGATTAGGGATTATGACATATTATTATATATTAATCATAATTATTGAACAATTAAATAGTTCAATAAATTGAAAAAGTTCAAAATAAATTCGTGATTATTCTATATTGAACTCATATAGTCATACCAATAACCAAAAGCAGTGAAAAGCATTTGAGGAAAAAAAAATATTATCAGTAACGAGGTTAGAAACTTTAAGATAATATTTAAGTCAAAATAAATATGTATATATATATATAATAGTTATATATATTTATAAATTCTTTAAAGTATTTATAGAATTTTTTTGGGTTTATATTGAAATATAATTTATTAAAAATTATATGATCAAAATAATAATATTAATTATTTAAGGATTTAAGTAAAAATGTGTAATTATGGAATAACTACATATTAACTCATATATATATATATATATATATATACACTTAATTATATTTTAGTTAAAAGTTAACCAATTATTTGCATTTATGTACTTGGACTTAAATGTGTGAAATGAAAATTATGAGATGATGCAAATATTATACATGCCACCTATGTACCTTTAATTAGAAATCAAGGGCAAAAATAGCAAGACTTGAATTTTTCTAGTATATATACAAGTTAACTTTACCAAATGATCAATTTTGCAAGCCAAAAACAAAACCCTCTTCCCTTAGTTTGGCCAAGGCTTCTCTAAGATCATTTGGTGGTACAAATTGTGGTATTTCTATAATTTAGAGATAAGTTATCATCTTTTATTAATTTTATATTAATCAAACTCATCCAAGTTACCAATTTATATATATATATATATGGGATATATGTACATATAGCATACCATGTGTTTGTGAAAATATTTCAATGAATACATATTTTAATTTTATGTATGTTATAAGTATTTCTATCCAACAAATAAGACAACCAAGTCCACCCATGTTATCACTTGTATGAATATTCATATAGAATTCATCATTGTTTGCCTAAATGTACAGTGTAGAAGATGCATTTTCTAACAAACCTTTCGCATTCTTACATGCTTGCTAATTGTTGTTCTTTACACTGTTCTAAAAGCAATAACATAATTTAAAACATATGTTTAACAATATTAACGAACAAACATACTCAAGCAATATCCTTTTATTTGGATATTTTTTAAAGTAATTATATCCAACCTCTGTGTCATACCCAAATAGTAAATACTACACTCAATTCAATATCAACAATGCTAAGCAAAACATGAAAGTGCATCATATTTAATACATTTAACATAGAAAACATTATCAAAACCCTATCCTAAAACAGCAAGTTTTCTCTCTTATCTCTATTCGCAATACCTCTATATCATCAATAATCACATCCCATTTTCCTTGTGCTACTAAGTTGAAGCCTCAGGGCTTTTAACATCTTTGAGGCCAATAGTGAGTTATCAAAAATGTAGATCTAGCCATGTGATTTAACAAGAAAAAAATATGTCTAGAGACATGCCTTTATGCCATCCCAATGATTGATAACCATTGAACCCTATCTCAATGTTCTTCCCTTAGAAAATCTTGTAGAATGTCTAGAGGGAATTATTGTAATGACACATTATATTAGATAACCATCAAACCTTATCTCAGTGTTACCCATTTATTTGTATCACTTGCTAGTATGATTGAAGGTTCATGTTGTTGGAAATTTTTAGAGATGATGGATGCTAGTACAATAAAATAAAAATAAAATAAGATTGAATTAATAAGCCAAAAGCATGCCAAAAGTATTATCCTTAAGGAAAGATTTCATCCCTCTAAAATAGTATTTTTATTCAAATCAAACTCAATGACAGTTTAACCTTTAAAATTCAATGGCTTGATTTTATAAGAGTGCGGTCCTAAATATAAAATTCTAGAACAACTATATAATACTTCATTTTTTTTATATTCAAATAAAAAAAAACGCTCAAAAAATTATCTCATAATTACCCCTTAAGAATATAGGTGACTCTATTTTTACATAACACTAACTATTAGTCACCATTATAACTATAATGTCATTACAAACTTGACAATTAATAAAAATTAGTAACTAACAAACATATAATGGCATAAGTTACAATATCTAATAATGAGTTTGACCATATTTTGTAACCAACAAATAAATTAAATTTTGGTTACATTAATAATATATATAATTGTCACTTAATTATGATATTGTTATATTTTGAAATATACAAAACATCCAACAATTTAACATATAATATAAAGGAAGAGGCTTTACTAAACTCATCATACAAAGATTAATTACTCAAAAGATTTTGAATTATAAAATAATATTCATATATTTATGGGTCAAATATTATAAAATTATGATATTGAACATAAATACCAAAAATTCATAGCAAAAGATATAAATTAACAAGAGATGAAGATATCATGAATAATTTATATTTGGATTCAAACAAAATTATACCATCTTCTTCCTTTTAGTAAAATCTTTATATTTAAAATTAACCACACAAAATACAATCTGAAATTTTTTAAAAAAAAAAACCATAAAGATATATATATCCGCACATAACTATTAATTAAAATATAATCCATTTTAAATAAAACATTCGGCAATATTGATAGAATGCGTACCAAAGGTTATACATTGATATAATGGATAATTCAACGGTACACCGATGTGGTATACCTTTACACACACACACACACACACACACACACACACACTTATATCTAATTATACAGTCACATACTACTTAAATATGCTACCAATTACTTTCACTCAATGCACATATTGAGTATTGTCCTTAGTACTGATGCATGCATACGCAACTACCTTTAGGATGTAGCATGCCACTTGATAGTACGCACCCTATTTAAAAATAATAATCATATAAATATATATATATATATCATGGATCGGGTATTAGGAAACAACCTAAATTTAATTTAAGTCAAGGAACATATTTATAATCAAAATAATTGATACATATATATACGAAAGTTAGATATGTATAATATCCTAGTTACACACATAGTTTATAGTATGTAACCCAAAAACACAAGTTCACCGTACTAACATATATATATATATATATAATTATGTATTAACACCAAAAGTACCATCATCATCAAAATACTAACCCTGCTGACACCTCGAAAAGTTCGCATCTACATCCCATGGCGCCACATTACTTATAAAAACCACAATGCATAAACGGTGAGCGAAACAACTCAATAAGGAAACATAATATTCTAGTACATAATTTATTTTCATGCCATATATGTTATACGATACTGATGACGTAGAGGTTATTAAACCCATATCACCTTAACATAATCTAACGAGATAAATACACTCTGACCATACACTCTGTATCACTATCTACATAATACTCATAACTACTGTATAAAATGCAAATAAGTCTACAAGTATTTCGAAATCAATATCACATGCTATTTTCAACAAATTATCAACAAATATATGACCGGTCATACTAACACAGTTATGGATCGTGACCACAAAGTAAATTCGCCCAACCCTCATCCATTCACACCACTCGTCTATCGGGCTGAGCGTATATTTTACATATAATTAATCATATAATATAGCTATAACTAAGCCAGCGGATGTAAAGGGTATCTGAATATTCGAATCCATAACTAATGTAGCCATATAATTAATACCATATGACCCAAAGTCATGCATTCATTTTTTTTAAAACTATTGTACACTCAAATCATACACATATGAAATTCGTTCACATAATGAATATATAATGCACTTGCAGATAGTGATACTTAACTAAAAATTCATAACACTTCTATAATCATATACACTCGCAAATACCCAATCTACCAGATTCACTAGGATTTATTTATCACAATTATAATTTTTACCATCACGATAAACATATTGCATAACTATCCAATATTAATGGATAACCACATCAATGCATCATTTACTAATAAAGAAAATTTACATAATAATTATAACTGCTATAATTATTATGATAACCAACATGCAACATTAGGAATACTATAATCTATTCTAATTTTTGTTAATCAAGCTCCAATCACACGGCCATAATAATAATTCTTTTACACATTTCAATAAATATATAAAGAATTATACATACATAACATATCAAAATACTTCTAAATCTCCGCAATAATAACTAAAATTACCATTTTATCGTTCATTTTTTCTCATTTTGTCCATTCAACTCAAATGTACTATTTTCAATGTTTCACAATACACTTTTAAGTGTGTATGTGTGTGTGTGTGTGTGTGTGTGTGTGTGTGTGTATTGTAAAAATAATAATTAAGATCATCGAATAGTAGTTAAAATTCGCATTCTACCCTTTTTTTCCATTTTCCTTCCATTTTAACTATCCAAATCAATTCTTACTAATTTCATTCGCTCCCTAATACACCTATACACATTAAAAAATACCATAACATATTAAAATCTATCATTTAAAAGTTCAATAAATAGTACTTCGAATTTATCATTTTGCCCATCTTTCTAATTTTCTTCCATTTTACACATTATCCTATACCCAATCTCATCTAAACAATATCCCCAAATCTATTCCTACACAAATCAGCCACCAATCACAAATTTCACAAAAGAAAATTACATTTTCTTACCTTTAAATAATGCAAAATGCTTGAGTAAGCCTCCTAATATCGCAAAATCACCTAAATTATCATTTAAAACCATAAACCACTATTAAAACCAGTTTTCAACAAATACATCAATTAAAACTTAGTGAAATTAAGAATTTTTGCCGTCAAATTAAAACTTTCAATGCGTAAAACAATTTTTTCTTCTGCGGTAACGCGTTTAATCGAGCGGATTGTGAGATTTTAGTTGATTTTTTTTTCAAAAATTGAAAGAAAAAGAAATGAATAACTCATGGCAAAGGAGAAGAGAAAAAGTTGATTTACTTCAATTTTGAAAAGTCAAACAATCTTATTCAAATTTATATTTTTAAAAATTATACTATTACCCAATAACTTTTCAAAACTTATATTTAATTCCCAAAAAAATTATGAGACTACCCAAACTATTTTTATATTCTTTCACTTTAGTCCATCAATTTTAATTATTACTTTTTTTTCTAATTTTTTGTGAAAAGATTATTTTACCCCTAATAAAGAAAATTGATCATTTTGATCATTTTTCATCCTTTTTAGAGAAATTCACATTCAAATTCAATTTGACTTTTTTCTATATATTATTTATAATATTTACAAGAGTTTTAGGTGATCAAAATCTGGAGGAGTCCTTCTGACTCTTGACATAATGACTATTTTGTCATTTTTAGCAAAATTATCTATTTTTGTCCAAAATAGTAATTTTAGCATTCTTAGGGTTATAAATTCTATCTTTTTCTTCTAACACGTTCTATCATACTAATTTATATCCTCAACATCTAACTTGGTCAATTAAAATTTTATCAAAATAACGATTTTACCCTTTCTATTTCTGACTTTGTAAAATTATACCAACTACATCTCGAATTGAAATTAAATTTACCAACATAATATTTATGAAGTTCTAAGACTTTTTATGTGATCAAAACTCATTTTGGCTTCAATTTTAAGTGAAAAAACTATTTTATCCCTACCCGGCAAAATGACTTATTTAATCGATTTTTACTCGGTCTTCCTCCAATAACTTCATAAATATTTTCAGAGATAAGAGATAATAAAAATTAGGGTTTACTTATACCCGAGTATCACACTTTCAATATAAGGATTATATGTATACTCATCTCAAATTGCTTTAATATCGTAATTTTATCTTCAAAGTCATATTTTTATCCCCACATCATACATTATGTCATATTTAAAATATTACTAAATTTATATTATCATACATGTTTTTCTTTATTTCATAGATACATGTTAACCTTTAAGTTCATATCTATGCATATCAAACATCATAATAAAGTATTATAATATTATAGAAAACATGATATACGAAGAAACTAATAATTTTGTACCTCACATGCCTTATACTTTTATCACATATTATAGAGATTTGGATTCATTCATAGTACTTCCTATATACCACATTATCAACAGGGATGGCAACAAACTAGAGACAGGGACAAGGATGACTCCAGTTCATCTCCATTTTGAAAAAAATTTCTTCATCCTTGCCACATCCCCATTTTGAAGCAAAGATACCCATTCCTGGTCCATTCCCATTTATTAATATTAGATAATAAAAAAATTATAGAAAATCAAATAAAAATAATAGTTTAATGCATATAGATAAATTATAATTTAAATACAAACATTGACAAATTGACATATCAATAAATTATAATCTCAATTTTTAATAAAAATGAAAAAAAATAAATTAAATAAAATTTTTAGAATTTTATTAAATTTTATGTTAATTTTTATAGAAAAAAAAAATTAAATCTCCTTTATTTTTGTAAAAAAAAAATATTTTTTTAGTAGATAAGAAAATAAAATATTAGAAGTTATTTTTTTATTAATTTTACATTAATATACTAAAATCTAACTCAATGATTAAAATTGATAATTTAATTTAACATTAACTAATTACTTTATGTTTATTTTGATAAATTTTTAGTTGATAAGAAAGTAAATTTAATCATATATATGTATGTATATATGTATTAGTTTTATTTTTTATTTTAAATATATTAATAATAGAAAAACCAGAAATCATAAATCAAAGATTGTTCTCGTTCCCCGTTCTCACTTCACTTTGAAAGCTGGGATGGTGATATATCCCTATCTCTACTTCCTTTTCAAATTTGAGTGCGAAAATATTCCGATCACCACATCGAACAAGGCTAGCCCACGTTCTTGCGAAAATTTTTGCCAACCTTATTCATCAACACCAGCAATTTTCTTCTTCTTTATTAAATCTACAAATTGTTTACACTCATCATCCATCAAAATAGACCCTTTTTCCTTTAGATTGTTGAAAAAAATATAGAGAAAATGGACGATAGTACAACAAATCACAAACATAAGTTTGAATCAGTAAGTCAAAACATGCTAAAAATATCATCTTCGAAGAAAAGATTCCACCTCTTTAAAGATAATATCTTGGTGTAAATCAAGCTCAATAAGAAACTAGCCTTTGAGATTAAATGGCTTAATTTTACAAGAATACATTCCCAAATATAAGACCGCAGACTAACTATATTGTATTTCATTTTTTGGTGTCAAAATAAAGGTAATAATAAAAAAATTATTTTTCACTCAAAATATTAATGATCTCCTTTTATAGTATAAGATATTATCCCACCATTAAATGTAAATTAATATAATTATAATATTGACCATTATACTAAAAATTGAAACTAACAAACAAATGGTTACATAGATTATGATATATAAGGATCATTAAAATTATATTTTGTAACTAATAAATAAATAAAATATTAATTAAATTTATTGTATATATCATGATCAATTAATTATGACACAGTATACTTTGAAATGGGCAAAATATGCAACACGTCTGCAGCACCCTCACTAACCATACTCATGCGAAGAACATAATATTTTGAAATGGACATAATTACCGGTTCTCACAAGCAGAGGCTTCAGAACATTGAAGAACATATTTGTCAATCTTTGTACAGGATCAAGAATTTTAATCAAGACTTAAATGAGTTATATCTGCCTAAACTTATAATATCATACATTAAAAAAAATTCTGCTTCCAGAAATATCTAGCACGAAAGATAGCAAGATCAACAAAAGCAAATGGATGAGATATCCCCTAGACAAGAATTCTTTAGAATTTTGTTTACCAATCACTACTAAAATGTTATAAGCAACAAAAACAACCCAAAAGATTAACCACAATTATTCTCATTTTCAAGAAACGAAATCATCCTCCAATTAAACTATAAGCATCGAAACCCAAAACCAGATGGCTTATTGAGTGGATAATAAAGACATAAAACCTATCGTCATCAACCACATGGTTTTCCCACATAGCAAAGCCGGTAGCTTCAACATATATTCAAGGACTCTCTCCTTGCACTCTCCCCATCATTGTTAAAACAAAAAAAAAAAAATCCAATTCAAAATTAAGATTTAAAAAAATTTCAATTCAAAATAATTTACTGCTCTTTAAAAATTTTTCCAACAATATGAAATTTAGATTTTATTAAAATCAATGACATTGATAGCATTCTGCCAACCGAAAAATAAATATTACCATGTGATGAAAAATTTCAGTAACCAAAAATGTTTGATCTCTTCCTTCACACACCATCAAGTAGACCAATGTCAAGCAAATTAAGGTAATAAAACATCTAGACCAATGGCGTGAGACAAGTACTCATTATGCCAGTCAGATTCTGTTAAATATGTTTAGCTGATAATCAATATAGTTCACAGAATTTAAGCTCAATGCCAGAAGAGAACAAGTGAACTCTGCCCATAATCCTCCAATTGAAGTAGCAACTATCAGAACCCAACACCAAAACGACAGTCAAGCAGGGAAAGAATATAATCACTCTTGCAGAAATTAGAATGACATCAACACGGCAAAAGTAAATAGTCGGTGAAGTGAAAAATAATAAACTACATATATTTGACAAAAGTGAAAAAGTGTCACATTTTCCCCAGAGTTTTAAGATAGAAAACAATAGGCAATTTTTTTTCTTTGAAAGTAAGTAATAGTCCAAATCAATTTTAGACAAGACATGTCAAGAGAGGGAGCAGCTGCTAACATTGGACGAACATCACAGGTATTTGACATCAATGCTAAGAGAAATAATACCTGCTAAACTAAGAGAAACATCACCAGTTAAAATTAAGATCAACCTTTTCAAGGAAACAAAAAAGATTTTAAAAAATTAATGCAGTTAATATCTATTAACTTCTATTGGAAGATTTTCAAGACTAGTAAAAAATCAAGGGAAGTATTCCTTCTGCATACTCAAGCGCACTTCTTCTAAAAAGAGTAACAATGTGATATGAAACAAATATGGCATGCTATTGAAGTCTGAGTGGGGAATACCTTTCCCGGGCATCAACCAACTACAATTTGTCTTCAAGATGTAAATCACATCATCACTGGCTGAGGGATCATTGTGTCAAAGCATTCACAGTTGAGAGAAGATGCACAGATAATACAATATAATTATCTCACCTGAAAATCTTGCTGATAATTAAAATAACTTGAAACACTTAATATAAATTTACCGGACAATCCTATTAAAACTGTCTTTTTAAGATTTTTCTAATTTCACAATTGAAACTAGCATTCCATACTTACACCTGACAGAATTTAACTCCTTTTACAACTTCAACAAACTGAACAATTAAGAGAGAAATGAAAAAATAACAAAGAACTGAAATGACAAGAAACTCAAAATACTTTCAAGCTCTCTGATAAGATCCACATTTCAATTTCATACATATCAGATCTGGCAAAGAATGATATTTGATAGTAAACATCTTGCATACACATTGGATCATGAAATATGGGGTAGCATACATAATGCTGTGGTGGGTTGACTACTGTCCTATGGTCGGAGGTGGAGGTGGTGGTGGTGGACGAATCTGCATCTGCAGACCCATAAAACCTTGTGGAGGAGGAGGTATTGTTGGAGGTCTACTCATTTGGGTTCCAGGAGTGAAATTTGCCATTGTACCACTACCACCGGGAGGTGGTGGAGGAGCATGTGGAGCCCCACCAGGAGGCATGGGCCTAGGGCCATTCGCTATTGTAGATGGTGGAGGCCCAGTCATTGGTGGGGGTGGAGCTCTAGGAGGATTTCCTGTAGGCACGCCTGGTGGTGGTCCCTGTGGTGGAGGTGGTGGTGGAGCAGTTATGCTGTTGGCTGCAGTGGCATTTTGTGGTTTGTTCGTCTCCGGTGGTTTGTTTTTGAAATATAGCTGCAACTGCACATTCCCAAATAGAAAAGTAAGATTATATTCACAGTCATCGTAAAAACAAATAAAAATATTTATATCAAACAAAAAAGAACCACAGTTTATAAAAGTCTAATTAATGTCTAATCCTGCCCAAGTGGAAGTTTGGTCCTAAGTACATCAGCTTGTCAGCTATGGTGATCAACTTGGTGGCAGTAAGTCATACCTAAGTAACTAACTGGAAAAATCTACACATAAAAACTCAATTGAAGAGCGGATCAACTACTTGAGCCCCCAATCAGTTTCAAGGTAGGCCAAAGTTTGCAATCCATGTAATTATACACAACCTCAGACGCAAAACCACTTGACCAACAACCAGGTCAAATGATAAATTATCTGAATGGATGAGTCCCAGAAAATGGGAAGAGGCCAAAAAGTTAATAAAAAAACAAAAGAGTAACTATAAACAAACTAACTGTAAACATCTTCGAGTCTGGATCCCAATGGGAAAAGAACTTGGGAGTAGATTTGTCAATTTCTGTGCTAGGAACCTGAAAAAATAAACACAAAGCATTAAATGGTCTCCAAAACTGAATGGTAAAATTAAATTCAGCATGACACAATAAGATGGTTTATTTACCTTAAAAGCTATGATCTCGTATGGTTCTGCAGCAAACAAAAGAAACTGGTATCTCTTATCAAATGGTTGAACTCTCTGCATAAACATAAAATGAAGATATTAGAATATGGTTCTGTCTAGGCAAAGGAAAAAATATAATTCTTATCATTGAGCACAGTCAAATTTTCTCAGTAAGGATTCATATGACTATTGAGCATATAAAAACTGTTAGGCATTAAACCCAAGTAACATAGGGAGCCTACCTGCTCAAAAGATGACATAAACCGATGCCTCGGCTTTGTTAGATCTTCTATCTCAGGATACTCAATCTGCATCAAAACCAAATCATTGTTAACCATAAAAAATATAAGATATGTAGTTGTGGAATCCCAGTCCAAGTACAAAACATGAAACATAAAAATATCATGTACCTGGAATAGAAGAGACCTCTGCTTTGTCTCAGGATCAAACTGTTTTGTCACGCGATATCCAGGCCTACCAATTTTAACTGCATGCACACCACACACACTCTCTTTAGTTGATGAAATATTAGGAATAAGAACTTAATCAATTACAATTCTTGTGCATGTCAAGTAGAGAAAAGAAAGTATCAGTGAGTTATGCTAAAACTTCAAAACAACAATACCAAAAATTTTCACAGTACAAAGTATTCAACCAACAGACTCACATCTACCATAATTTGGTTAATCAGTACACCTCTGTCAGCCTTGTTTGATAATCAAACTCAAACATCCAATCAGTAGCCACAATAACTAAGGACCAAGATTTAGAACCAAGGTCATGGACAAACCAGAACAACTGTCTTGCCTCGCAAAATTGTCATAACCTTTGTTTCTATCAAACAACTAACTTCTGGCCTTAATTTTAAAACAGGCATAAAATATCAATTTATACTTCGTCACATTCAAAATGATAGTATTGTTTCAGCAACAAAATTTGAACTAAATCAGATACTTATCCTGATAGATAACTATGCAACCAGGTGTTTGAAATAAATAATTTGAAGACACAAGAAACTTGCCTGTTTTACGAACGGACACTTTGCGCTTGTGGGGCTGGGGCTGAGCAGGAGCTTCCTTGGCCTCGCGCGCAGCTCTCTTAGCCAAATTGGTCTGATGCCGCTTCCCTTGTGTATGGGCCAAATAATTACCCTCATTGTTGTGCAGTGTTAAACACAGCTTACATTCATAACTACAAAATTAACCAGAAAAACTCATCACAACATATTTAATCACATCAAGCACACACAAGACGGAGAGAGCGAAACAAAGACATACCTGCCCAAGTGGTTGCGCATGAAATAGGGGTCTTTGGCGAGATCTATAGTTTCGAGGGCCAGCCTGCGAAGACGTTCGCGGCGATCGATAGCTTCATTTTGAGCGG
>CP135557.1:4136098-4204952 GCA_032402905.1 Khaya senegalensis | reverse complement strand
GAAGTGGTATCCACAATAAGAAAGGGAACGACAACTGGTTGTAGCTAAGCCTGAGGCTTTGATTGGTATTGGAGTGTGGTGGCTTTTAATCCGCAGCTGCTTTGGAATGGAAGCACTAGATGTCAAATATGTAGGGAAAAATTAGTGGATTTCATGAAAAATTGGTGTTATCAAAAAATTTTTAGCTTTGCTATCAATCACAATAGAATCACCATAATACCAAACAAAGCTTTATTAAGGCATATAGCTTTCTTACCAGTCAGACTCAATTAGTATGATGAATGAGTGTGAGAAATGTTGGGACACTAGGAAGAAGGGAGATCGAAACTGAAGTTTTATCATCCTTTAAATATCTTTGGAAGAATGTAGATCAAAACTGACGTTTGATGGTTCTTTACAAATCTCTGTTTATTGTTTATATCTGAAAGTGAGAGAACCTTGTTTTAACTTGTTCTAAAGTCATTTGCTTGTATATGTGAAAATGTTGAAATTGATTATATTTTTATTGCTTCACTTGCCACTGCAGTTACTGCAACTCTGTTAAATTTTGTGAGGTTATTCCGAAAAGCACATGAAGAGAACATGAAACAGGCTGAATTTGAGAGAAAGAAAGCTGAGAAAGAGGCTGAGATGGAGAAGGCTATAAACCTTACAAAGAAGAACGTGAAGTGAAGTAGCTAATGGTCGATTTCGTTGTGTCTCTACGTGGGAAATTTAGCTCCTGCCATACAGCAGAAGTCGGTCACAATGTTAATATTTAAATGACAGTAAAGACACTGCTGTCAGGACTGGTTTGACAACCTCCCTTTCCCCAGTACTAGTGCAATGAGAAATCTAGCCTCGGAAGGTGATGCAAATGAGGCAAAGGGCTACTTCTTGAGGTCTGCAGACTTAAAACCATGTGAAAGCTCTTGCAGTACATGTTTGACAGGATTCTGTTCAATGCTATTATAAATGACTTGTCGATGGATGCGTTGATCACGGAAGTGTACAAAAGCTGGTACAGATAAGGTAATGCAGGTTCGCTGCACCGCACCCTTCTCTCAAGAAGGTGATAAATTTTTGGGAAAAATTTTGTAGTCTTTTGGCCAGTCTCTTGCCAAGTAGGCAGGCACCATATAATTTTGTTTGGCTAGTTCTTCTTCAGCGCCAGAGCGGCCGAGGGAGGGCCTCTGCATTGTAACGCTTGAAGTCACGCTGTATCAACGAAAGCATGTACAAAGATCTAACCCAGTCTTAGTTTGGATTCAATTCATTTCCTTGTACCATAGAATTTGTATATTTTTTTCCCTTTAGTTAGTTTAGAATTTTGACAGGAGCCCATCAGGAAAAATGTTGTATAGTAGGGGGACGAGTTCAGTTAGAGAAATTAGAAGACGGGCATTCGCTATTGTAATTGGTTGTAATTTAACCGCTGCAAAGTGTAGGCTGCAGCAGGTATGGAACTGATTGTTTCGGTTGATTCAAATTATTCAATCAAAATTATAATTAACTCGGTTTTATTGACCACCTTCTTGTCCTTTTTTGACAACTTTTTTGTGTTTTTCCGCCATTTTTGTTTATGTATTTCTGGATTCCGAGCCATAATAGTTACAGCATTCTGATTCAGAGCAGAAATTCCGGCAATAGATTCACCAAACGCACACGTCTCAAATTTGGCAATTACTAAAGTTTGGGGAAGGTATAATGGTTTATTCATCTGTAAATTAATTTTTAACCGACCACAATTATGTTTTTAATAAAATTAAAATTTTGATTGATATTGAGGTTTTATAACTTAAGCGAAAAAGCAAATAATCTTTACCAAAAATTAGTATTTACTAAAAATGAAGACTGAGAGTGTTTAACCAGACTATTTGGTTACTAATTTTTGTTAGTTTTTAAAAAGCTAATTTCTTTAGTTATTTAAAAGTTTATGTCACTTGACGTCACCGCCATTCTCGTCGTCGTTCTTGCAGCCACCACCATTGATCAACCATGCTAGACACTAGCCATCAAATCCCAACCATGTCGATAACTATTGTAAGTGGATTTCCGGTTTTCAGTTGTCAAGAGATTTGCTCTTCTCAATCCTTAGTTCTTGTCAATAAATTTTGTTATCCTCAGTCTTCCATTCTTTAATATTTTCTGTAAAATCACTAAGGTGTCAGATGAGACTATCTGGCAATAACTATCTACTGCTTAAAGTCATAGTAGTATTTAAGGTGAGAAAGTAAAACAAATAAAAAAAGTATGAATTTTTTACCAATTTCCTTACCCTCTCGCTGTGAAGCAAAATCTGCTCTTATAGGCTTCAATATAGATTATCTTAATTAATGATTGATTACTTCAGTTAATAGACATTTAATGCACATTTCATTGCGGCTACTAACTAACATATGCAAGTGGCATTTATGACTTATTCTCAGCTATTTTTAGTGCTTTGCCTTTGGCATTAATATCGATCAACATGTTTTTGGTTATACTCTGTTGGTCCTCAAGTTCTCAGTTATATTTTGTTGGTCATCAGGTTTTTGGTTATATCCCCAAAAATAATCAAACTCTCAGAATTCTTGCAATGAAAACAAATTCACACTAGTTGCCGCATTAAATTTCATCCTTGTTTTGGACGATTTAGAACTTATCGTTGCCAATCATCACCGTAAGTTTTTGCTTTTGTTTTTTATTTTCTTTATACGAGAGAAAAAGAGATGGTTGGTAGTGTTTCTAGGTGGTGGTTGTTGTCATTTTTTTCCCATGAAATTTAAGAAAACCTGTAATGAGATTAGGGTTTGTTGATGTTGAAGTTTGTACTGAGCCAAGCTTCTAACATATATGAAGGTCGCCTAATTTGCAACCACAATAAAATGCTTCGTGAAATGGAAGCAGTTCCGCGATGCTTACAAGTTTTCTCTATATTGAATTATAAAAGGGATGGGAACTCTTAATGTGTCATAATTGTTCGTAGCATTCTTCTCAATCTCTTTTCATAATCTAAAATGAAAACTAATTTTTGCATTATCCATAATGGGTTTTATTTTTCTATTTTTTTCAGTTTCTTGGTCTAAGTGGTTGATTATTCGTTGGTAACGGATTGTTTTTGTTTACTTTCTTGGTAGTAATGTGAATAAGTAGTCCCTTATATAATAATAGTTCCTAAGCTTGAGTGGAGTGGAATTTAACTTAAGATAGGATCATCACTCCCTGTTTTGAGGAAAGATGAATTTGTATTTAACTAACCTTTTAGCTAAACAAGCTACTTTTGTTGACCTTTAATATTTTATTATTATTATTATTTAATTTTTACAAATTACTTATTATTTATCTAAACATTAGCCCCAACCGTTAAATTTAATTGATCAATTAATCAGATAGGCTAGATTGAATTTTAGAAAAGCATGGCATATATGGCTTTCCACGTAGCTATTGTTAAGATTTGAGGTGTTATTTTCTTGGCACTTTTGAATTGTTTTAGGTCAGGCTTCCGCTTTACTATTTTCGCTCCTCTAATTTGCTTAGATAGTTGGGTGAGGTCACTTGCAGATTTTAAACCTCCCAGTAACTATCGAATTATCACCATGTAAATAAATATGGTAGCATAGTTAGCCCAGGAGCACCTATGTTGACGACAAGATAGGATAAGGTAGGTCACTTTTAGGAAATTTTTAAATACTTTCATTAAAATTTAGTAAAATTATATATAAATATAAATTTTTTAAAATTTAATAGATAATATTTTTTAATAATAATTAAAATAATAAAATAATTAAAATAACTTTATATATTTATATTTTATATATTAATATTTTTTACATACTTTTTTTAAAATTTAAAAAATTAACAAAAAATATTCTTAAAAGTAATTTAATTTGATAAATATATATAATTGAATTGTTAATTTTAACAAGCTAATACTATAAATTATTTAATTGTATAAAGTTATAAAATATTTAATTTGATAAACATATGTAAACGTATATGATATGAATATATATAAATTGATATTATAAATTTTTTACTCATATAAAATTATTTTAACAAATATGAAATATTTTTATAACCATTGAAAATATTGAATTACAAATTTATGAAATATTTTAATTTTAATAATCATAAAAATATTTTATAATAGCTAAAATAATTATACGCAAGCAAATAATTTGTAATACAAATTTGCATATATTTATTTTACATAGGTTTATATAAATTTATCAAATTAAATATTTATAATTTTACATAAGCAAATTATTTATAGTCTTATTCCATCAAATTAGCACATCATTTATATATATATTTATCGAAATAAATTAAATTGAATGTCAAAATCTTAAAAATAATTTTCAGAAGTACCTTTTGTTAGTCTTTTAAATTTTAAGGGAAGTGTATGAAATATTAATACATAAAATATATACACAAAATTATTTTAGTTACTATTAAGAGGTACTATTTATTAATTTTAAGTAAAATTACATTTTTGTGATTTTGTTAAATTTCAGAGGAGGTATTTAAAAATATCTTGATTATGTTTTAGTTGTCTTAGTGACATGTAAGCGTAGTTGGTTTATCTTGGGTAGGTAATGTTATAATCATTATAGAAATATGGCAGTATATTAAATTGTGAGTTTATGCTAGCTTTAGATTATGTCATATTGTGACCATTTTAGTGTGACATTATAATTAGCTACAAGGGCCTATTTTGACATTAGGTTAAATCATTTTATGACCATAAGAGTAATATGACAGCATAGTTGACTACAAGGGCTATAATTAAATTTTTATAAAACCTTAGCTTGCAATGAAAACAAGAGAATAGAAAAGATGAATATTTCATGTATTGAATATCTTGTTTCAAGCTTATACACACAGCTTGCAGAATACAGAGACAAAAAAAATGAATTTATAAGGCTAGAAAGAAAACAATGATAACCTAAAATCACAAGCATAAAAAACCAAAGAAAAGACTCTGCTATAAGATATGGCTTTACATTCTGCTGAAGTTTAAAACTGCTCCTTTTAACACTAGTGATGCACACAACAAGAAGGAAAGACAAAACTAAAAATAGTTGACTATACAAAAAAGATATTTGGGCTTTAATGGACTTTACTAGAAGTAAGAGACTTGAAGAAAGAAAGGTCAATTAGTTTGCATCCTTCTCAAGTCCTTCCTTCAAACTAAACTCTTTTCTTACAAGGTTTAGCTTGCCCATAAAGAAGAAAAACTAGTCTATGCTCAATGGTTTTGTAAATGCATTTGCATTTGCTCATTTGTTGGAACATATTAAATTGCAATTTCTTTATTGGTGATTTTGTTACACATAAAATGAATGTCTATTTTAATATGTTTAGTTTGAGTATGAAGATAAAATATGAAGTGAGAGTAGTAGCATTTTGACTATCAATCGATATGATAGCAGGCTTGTTCATTTCAACTTTGATCTCACTTAACTAAAAGAATGATTATGGTTTCAACATACAACAATCACAAAATTTGCAATAACATGAACTGTTCATGATTGAAAAACTAACATATATCATATACATATATATATATATATGTATGTATGTATGTTGTATGAATAGCATCCATGGGATGAGTTTCTCATCTTATTTACTTGATAAAGCGATGAATAAAACCTTACAAATACAAGATCTCTACAATTTACAGCTAAAGGAGGAGAGAATGCCTTGGTCGTATTTTGGAAGAGAAAGACTAGGTTTTTCAGTTTTCATCTTTTGAAAAATTAATAAAGTTATCCTTTTATACTTAATCCTTTATCCAAAATTACAATATTAACCTTTAAGTGTATTAATAGATAAATATGTACTAAGGAGAAAATGATAATTATCCAATTATTTATTGTATTTTGGTATTTATATTTGTATATAATTATATTTACTTAACTATTAAATAAATAATTAAATATAATTTTAAGAACTTGATTTTAATTTTTTAACAATTGAGAATATGCATTTAGATTCTTTGATAATCTATATTATCAAAAGTGGTATATAATTTATACTAAATTATATGAAAATAAAAAATTACAAAAATTCTTTAAATATTTAAAAGAATCATAAAAATATATGATGCTTGTATGTAATTATTTCAACCATTGTATTATCTCAAATGTATTAGCCTTCTTACTGATAATATATTTTTTTTAGAATATTTTTAACTACTTTAGTTATTGGTGTGATTATATATGTTCATTATCGAATAGCTGTAAACTTATTCAGATCCTTTTGGATTTTAAACATTTTAATAGTTTAATGACTATAATTAATATCTAATAATATGTCATAACTCCTAAGTCATAATAAAGTAGTACTTTATCAAACTTCATCTCAATTGTACATACTTTATAGGTAATATTCTTTTATTGTTTAATCCTGATTGAGTAAGCGTCTATAGTGTGTCAAAACCCTGTACCGATATAAATACGAACCATCAATTAATATGCGCTGAACTCGTCATCATGAAATCTTTTATATGACATTTAATTCATTCTAGTAAAAAATTTATTGTTCCAGCTATTTGTCAATGTTTATTTAAGAACTCAAATCCTGATTGAGTCAATGGATGCTTCGATTATATGTATATTAAACTAACAGATCCTTTCTTAACCATCATTTATTTTCACATGTGAACAACCCATAACCAAATTGGTTTTAACATATAAGAATGATTAGTTTTTTTTACTTATATACTATATAAACCATGTGCATCTATATCAGATTCAACTATGATATCTCAAGTCAAAAGTTATATCGCACACCAACATAATTATACAATAAATAATTGACTACATATATTACCATATAATTTATCGTTATTTAATCATGTTTAAAAATTAGTTCTCTAACTATTAATTTATACTAATATTCTAATAATGTGATTTTTATCGTTATCCACACTAATATTATATTATAATATTTATTAAAAATATTCAGCATGTCACTATACAATATTATTATTCATTCAATATCACTTACACAAAGAATAATTTTAATAATATTATTTAACAATTAAATAAATTATTCAAATAATTTACAAATATACTTTATTTAGATGCATGACAAAATAAAAGAAGTAGATTATGCTTGTGAATAAAGAATACATTCTTTCATTAATTTTACACATACACACACACACACACACACACACAATAATATATTTTTAAAGCCGATAACACGAATAATTTTTAAAGCATATCCTAACATTAATATGGATTTAAACCCCCTTATCTCAGCTATGATAAGTACCATAGGTCGATATTTTAACCTAACAAATAATCTAACTACAACTGATTGTTTTCTTAAACTCCATGAAATCAGATTACCACCTAAGCAGACACAATAATTTGTGGTTGATCTTCTATCATTAAAGTCAATAGTCCAATCAATATTTGAGAATCCAATCAATTATAATGAATTTGTTTTGCTGAATTTTTGTAAAGTGGGGCGTGATGCATCATGCATCAACACCCCAACTATGACATGTAATTTTTTTTATTTTTGGACATACATTGAACATTTTCAAACTTGTAATTAAAATTTTAAATACTTTTAGAAGAGTTTTCAAATCCAATTATTGCATCTCAATGTCAAAATACAAAGTTTGATGGTCTACTATTTATCTAGTAATTTAAACTATATACATATTTTTTCATATTAGATATACATAAAATTTTACAAAAATCTTTCTATTGGATAGTATCTAACCTACTTCAATAATTTTCTACTTTACTAAATCTTCATAATTTAAAAAGTAGGAATGAGTTAATACTCAATAAATATTTATATGCAATAAAAATTTTAAAAAATTAAAAATAAATAATAAATAATTTTTTAAAATTTTAAATAATATTACAATAAATAATATTCAAGAAATTACAAAATAAACATTTATAAGATGTCGTTATAATATCAAAAATAAATTTTAATCTCAAAATTAATTTTATTTGATTAACTCTCTACATATTTTATGGATATTATTCTCGGTGATTGTCACTACAATAATCACCATATTTTAGGGGTATCATCCTCAATGATCACTGTGCCACTTGATTTTCTATTTGCTAATTTTTATCGCTGAATAAGAATTACTTCCATATCACCTCATTTCTCATTTATGGACTTTCATTGTAGGAGAGGAATTATATCCATATCAAATTATTTATCAAAATATTTTAAATTTATATTTAATAAATCAGTTAATTAATAAAAATAATAATATTAAAATTCCACAATAAAATACAAAAAATTAAGCTTATTGATCTCAAATAGATACTTAAACAATTCTTGTATAAATATAGCACATGAAATTAAAATCTAATTGCTGAATTTATAAAATTAAAATTAGTATAAAAAGTATACATAAATTTAGCTTAATAATTAATCAATTGAGTCAATATGTACACAATAAAAAAATTTACGTATATATGCTTAAATTTTCAAAGGAAAATAAATATCTTACTTTTTAGTTTTCTAAAATTAGAATTATTCTAATTACGTATAAATACTTACCTTAATATATAACTAGTAGAAATCAAATTTTTGCCAATTTATCTGCTATTTTAGAATCAATTTCTAATATCAAACAACAATATAAATACTAATTTAGATATTAATAAAACTAAACTATTAAACATAAATTTATATTCTAAAATTTTATCCTTAAATTAAATTTGTAATATTAAAAATATTATAACAAATAATATATATCTAATATCTAAAATCAATTCTAAAATTAGTAGAAATAAAATCAACATATATCTCAATTTACTCCATGTACCCTATATTTCTCTTTTTTTTCCGTCCTCTCTTTCAATTTGCTTTCTCTTCTTTTCTTTGTTTCTTTTTTTCCTCTCTCGATTTTTTTTCTCTTTTCTTATTTTGTTCAAAACTAAAGCAAGTAGGAGAAGTTAACACACACACACACACACACACACACACACATATATATTATATACATACATTTAATGTGGTGGCCACCTCTTCATGAAGAGACAAGTAGCAATTCAGTTACCTTCTTCATGTTTCCCTTATCTCCATTGGCTATAGGTTACAATTTTAGTCCTAGCTGACCAATTTCTTTCAAGTATCTCAGTACTCCTTTGTAGGCACTCTGGTATTCTTCATTTGGTTCATGAATGTATTTATTTAATTTGTTAATTTAGGTAATATCTAGCCTAGAAAGATTTGCATACTGAGGATTTCATCACTGGCTTGTAAAAAGTTTTATGTTTGACAGGTTTGTTATTATATTTACTAAGTTTGTTTCCTACCATTGGTGCTTTTAACGTTTTTCTATCTAGCATGTTATTTTTTATGTACTTAGTTTAAGATATATGAAAGCAATTTTTATATCTTAATTAAGGCCTCCTAAGTTTTTCAATGCAAAAACTTTATTTAATTTCTTAATTAAGTCTTTGATTTCTGAATTGTTGTCCCAATGATAATTATATCATCCATATATATATAAGCAACAATATTATTCATGAATTATCAATTTGTGGAACAAGGACACATCTAACTTTGAATTAATGAAGTTCCATGCTCTTAATGCTAATGTGAGTTTATCAAACTGCTTGAGACTATTTATCGCTTTTTTTAGCCTACAAATATGATTTGGTGCCTTTTTATCTTTAAAACCACCTTAATTGTTAAGCCTTTGACTGTAGGGTTGAATATTTCTGCAAAATCAACTCTCGGTGTTTGTAGAAAACCTTAAGCAATAAGCCTTGCTTTGTACCTTTGCATTGTTCCATATGAATTTTGTTGTTTTGAATATCTGTTTGTAACCAATCACTTATATATCTGAAGAGCATGGTTGTAAATGACAAGTTTGATTTTTGGTTAATGCTTCAAATTCTTACTTTATTACTACTTTCCACTTGGGATCTCTTAAGGCTTGAATTTCATTGACAATAATCTCTTCACAACATTAGAATTATAGCTCATTGGTTTAAAAATTCCAATCTTACTTTTAGTGATCATGGGATGGCCAAATTTGTGGATAATTAGGTTGAGTTATTTATGACAATGGTATTGTTTGTTTGGTATCTTGAGTTGAATTGTTTGAAAAGGTAGAATAGGGCAGTATTTCAATGTGTTAATGACTTTGCTACTCATAACTATTACAGTAGAACATACTGCAATAGGTTCCATACTTGTTGCTAAAAGGTCCATATGCTTTTTTAAAATTTTATTGTAAGGTAAGAAACATAAGCATTGGTATCTAACACTTAAGTTAAGTGCTTGTTTTAGACATATAGATCCAAGCAATGATTTGAGTCAATTTCAGCAAATATTTAAAAAAGGCTTCAATAATCAACCTTCTAAGACTAATCCTTAAAAAAGTAGAATAGGATGCCATTTAACCCACAATATGACTTTAGTTCAATGATCATCGATCTTATTTTTATTATCGATTCTACTATAACTATTGTGCAAGCTATTGTCTTATGTTATATGACATTTCAAACTCTCGTAATGAGAACTAATTTAAAGAGCAATGTTGCTTCTTTATCATTTGTACAACAATGGAAGAGTGTACCTTGTTAGATATAGAACAATGACTATGGGATGCTTATGTGTAAATTATTTTAGCCTTAACATTTTTTATTTTAGTTTATATAATATTATTTAGTGCAAGTATTTATTCATGTTAATTGATTTGATTTGTTTAACTTCAAATGTGTAGTACACAACATTTGTAATATGAAAAATAATAACATTTAAATGGCTATTAGAGTGTCATAAATAACAACTTAATTACAATGTTTATAACATTAGTACCAATGGCTAGTGCATTGTCATAATTTTAAACTATCTAATTGTTCAAGCTTTCTCTTCTTAACTTAAAAAAAAAAAAAAATTGCGTATAATACAATTAAAAAGGCCTTTACAAATTGAATTAACATTGTCATAAATAACAAATAATAACATATTATAAAATTTAAACAAATGAAAATAAGATAATAACAAATTAATAATACAATGTCTATAAAATAAATTCATACTAATGGCTATTACAATGTAAAAATACGAAGTTTAACTTTTAAGTTAAATATAATAAAAAGAACATAAGTTGACTTATACTTGATTGTTTTATGTCAACTCAGTAAGAAGAGTAATCAGATTCTAACACTTTGTCTGAGTGTGGCCAACATGCTTACAAAAGAAACACATTATTCTTATAATTTATTCACCAACAAACAGTATTTATTATTTTCTTGGTCAACCATTTGAAAAATGTCCTATTGGCAATTTTAGTTTCATGGCTTGTACCTCGTTTAGGATTACCTAATCACACTTATCACCAACAATGTAAGCCATATTCATGTACACTATCAAGAGTACATTGTCCAAGTAATGTTACTAGCAAAGGAATTATAAGAACCTTAGGTAAATCTTGTTATCACAAATGCATGAGTATATGGTTTTGTTATACGTCAAATAGTTAATAACTGCATGTTTTTGCTCTCAAATATACAACAATATGCTTTTTCCCATCCTTAATTCAAACTTAAATTGTGGAAATAATAAACTGTCATGGTAAGAAACATCATTTCTTATTCATCAATTTTTTTTTTTTTTTTTTTTTTGCTTTACTTTAGTTAGGTGGGATATATTTTTGAAACATTTTTCTCTTCTATCGTAAAATTATTGTTACAACATATATAATCAACCAAAGCTATAATAGGGAGCGTTTATGTGTCTTTCGACAATGTGTTTGCAATATTTATGATCATCTTATCATATTTTTAATTCAAAAAAAATCAATTTTACTTATAAAATTCGACCTGTATCTTTAACCATTTATTAACCATGGGATGCATTACTTGCAATTTTATCATGTTTATTGAACTTGCTAAGTTGATACACCTATACTCCAAGCAAATATCATGCCATTAACATATCTGTCTTCGCTCTCTCATCTTGGAATACTATAATTATCCCATTCTTGATGTTACTATAATAGTTTGATGAGAATAATAACTTTAGCAATGACCCATTTTCATCCTAAAGGTTGCAAAAAGACCTCTCCCAGATATATCATTTCCATGATCCTCAACCCTCAAGGTCAACGAATGAATTGGATGATTTTGATCATAAATGGTTGCCGAAGGAATGATTATAGGCTAACATGCAACAAATCACAAAAGTTTTGCCAACAACATAAAGCATCTCATGTTTTTTCTAACATATATCAAATATATGATGAAATACCAACTAAGAAGGAGTTTCTTATTTACCTTGTTAGGTTAATGAGTTAATAAAAAATGCTCTCAAATTTATAAAACTCCAATAATCTACACCATTTAAGTTTTAGAGAGAGAAATTTACGAATTTACAAAGAAAGTTAGGTTTTTCAACTTTTCATCTTATAAAATTTGGTGAAGTTAGCTTTTATATACTAAGTCCTTTATCCATAATTACTAAATTAACATTTATTTTAATTATGGATAAATATGTACTAAGGATAAAATAGTAATCATTCAATAATTATCATTTATTAAGCCTTGGTCTTTATACTTTTACATAAATATATTTACTTAATCATTAAGTAAATAATTAAGTAAAATTTTAAAGGTTTAATTGTAATTATTTAATAATTGATAATTTACATTTAAGTCCATTAATGATCCTTATTATCAAAAATGGAATATAATTTACACTAAATTATATGAAAATGCAAAATTATAAAAATTCTTTAAATACTTTAAAGAATCATAAATATATATAACTCTTACATATATATATATATATATATATATTTCAGCCATAATATTATCTCTGAATGTGTTAGCTTTTCTTTAGATAATATTTTATCTCTCTAGAATTTTTCTCTCTACTTTAAATTTATTGATATGATCATGTACATTCATTGTGGAGCAGTCATGAACTTGTTATGACCTTTTTGAATATCGAATATTTTGAAAGTTTAATGATTATGGTTAACATCTAATAATGTATCATAACACTTAAATCACAATGAAGTTATATTTTATAAAATCTCGTTCTAATTGTACATACTATGTAGTTAAAATCTTTTCATTATCCAATTCTAATCAATTTAAGGCTCATAGTATGTTAAAATTCTATGCCGATATAAATACAAACCATCAGTCAATATTCACTGAACTAATTACTAAGAATTTTTTCGTGTGATATTTAATTATTATAACTAAAGATTTAATAATTCAGTTATTTATTGATGTTCGTATTTTCTCTATGAGTCATCTTAAATATTTCCTAGAATGTAAAGTTTACTAGCTCTCAAAATTTTTATCATTTACTACTTCATTAATTAGTCAATTGCTTGTGCTTGGCCATGCCTAACTTTCAAATGATCAATTTGATAAGTGTGAATTGTGTTAATGTGAGTAACTAAAAAATATGCATCTATATGATTTTTGATTGGCCAAATTATCATTTACATCTATCTATTATGCATTTCACATTGAATTGATCTATTGTGGACTAATGAATTTTGAATTAAAAATGTTTCTTCACCCATTATATTCAAATTACAGCATAACACTTGTTTAGCACTAAAGATCTATCCAACATATGTAATCGGATCTAAAACTTGAGAGTGGATCAATTGTTGTGGTAAACGATGATGTAATTAAAGGCAAAAATGATTTGTAGGAGATAATTTTGATGGAATATTAACTACACAAACTTTCAAGTTGCTTTTTTGACTTATAGTAGCACATACACCATTTATATCATCAGCTGCCTCATTGTAATAATAACTTTGACATTCTTCAATTAGAATGTTAGTGCTTTGGATGACTAGTTTATTGTCATAATAAACTTTAATGGGTTCAGGATTATGATATGGAGAATATTCTCCACAACTTATTCACCTTTTCTCATGGTGAACTGGAAAAAAAAATACAGTAAGTAATACCTTAATTATACATAAATAGCGAGTTTTGAAGTGGAGCATTAAGATATGGAAAGTAATTTTCAACAACTCTTTCATATCAAATTGTTGGTTCATTGTAGGTAATGTATTGTTGACTTAATTGCTTTCATTAGAAAAAACAAACAAATATACATTATCGTTTGCATTAGCATCAAGCATGCTACATTCATGGAAAAGCTGCAAGACAACTATGTTATTCACATTGATGAACAGTGGAATATAACCCCTCACACCAACAAGGTGTTCATTGTTAGTGCTAATAAAAGCATAGAGCTTAGAGTCACTCGAAATGTCCACAAGCACTACAAGTGAAAAAGATGAGTCTATACACTCTTTAAATACCACTATCAGTTTAATAATGAATCCTAGTAGATTTATTAGTAACTCATTGTATAGCACTTGTAAAAATTCTTCATAGTTGATATTTTTGGTGCACATAAGAATTGGACTTTTACTCTACGAGTGTATTTTTCTTCATCATTAAATGACATTTCCTATGAGCCTCCATAATATATAATTCTAGTTACAATATCATCCATACTTGTATCAAAATATAATGGAATATACTAAACATAAGTTTAAATATAATAAATGTATCAAAAAAAGAAACCACGTTGCAAGTTTTGAGCACATCAAAACCAGACAATGAACAAAGCAAAGCTGCAAAATGCCCAAGTTTCGAGCGTGGATAAAGATTCCCTCATAATCTTTTCTATCCTTAATTTTTAAGAATTTAGTGACACATAAATATAAAAAAGAATGAAGGGTAAGATTTTATTTTGACTTAATTTTTTATTATTTTTTTAATCTTTTAACAATTAAAAATTAGTTAAAAATAGAAAATGTGCTCAAAACTTAGAGGTTTAGTAACTATATTATTTCTTATTAATTAAACAAAATCACATAAACTAAGCACCAAAATCAATAAAAAAAACATCACAAACACATAAATAAAGTAACATATTCATCGTAAACCAATTATTTCTTGTCATTTGAGACAAAAATCAAAAAAATAAAAAACTTATCTAAACTAGCTACTACTTGGTTTATTTGCTCAAAATGTTGTGGCAATACTATTTGCAATTGTCTCTTTTTTCAAGGTTGAATGAAGATGCAAAACTTTTGACTGGGACCAAAATGAAAGTTAAGCTTTGTCAAGTTTTTGGTTATGCATGATATTTTTGTCCAAATTATTATTTTTTTATTAGTGGTAAAAAAAATGATTATTTCTGTAAATTACCTAAAAATCATGGGTATTTTGAGAAATTTTCCAAAAAATAAATTTCGTAAAATGGGTCACTGCATCCAATTTTCTCAAGTTTGTTTTATGTGACAATAATAAATGGCCCCACAACAAGTTTCACATTTCTCTAATTTGTCATTTTGTATATTATTATTAGTAAACTTTTATATGACAATAACTTTTTATCTCATATATATATATATATATTTTCTGTTGTATTTCATGGAAGAAAAAACAGAAAATAAATAAATGATGAAAAATAAACTATCTGTATCATTCATACTGTAGTTTTAACCAATCTACATGGGGCAAAATTAAAATTTTAAATACAAGTATGTAATGCAACAAAGAAATTTTCTATTTTACATTTTACATTTTCTTCAATGCCACCCCCAATAATCCAAATGTGTATGATCTCTTTGTAGTTTGCCGAAGCCTCAAGCCCCAAACAACAAAAACAAATCTTGCAGATAAAATCTTAGTTCTTTCTTTTTTTCAATTCATGTGCAGCCATTTTCAAAAATGCAAAAAATGACTTTCCTCTATGTTCTTCACAATATATCCCTCTAAGGATTTTCTTGAGAATTCTTTGAACTCTTATAAACTTGTGTATATTCTTCAGCAATTTCAATCTGATAAGAATATCTGTCTTCTAATTCTTGTTCCGTGACCGTCCAAGAACCAATCTTGCAGCTTTTGTAGAACATACAACTTACAACTGTATCAAGAACAACACAAATTGAGTATAAATAAGCGATGAACATTCCCTCAAAACCCAATGACGCAGCTGCCGCTGTAGGCATTTCCCCATGGCCAAGACGATAAGCTCTTACAATTCTGTATTGGAACAATGCTTCGATCCCAGCCAATGCCAAGTTGATTGGCAAAGCCAGTGATAACGCCGCCGAAGTTCTTCCTCTTATTAGAACACACGCCTTCAGAATTGCCAGATATCCGCCTGATCTTTCAATGCCAGATAAAACCAACGCCAAATTGCATACGATAAAAGCATTAGCAAGAATCAGCGAGTAAACAACTGCTGCAGATGCTGACAATAAAAGGAGACAATTGGGTGAAGACAAACCAGATCCTTCAAGAAAGTTGAAGGCAAAGAATAAGAGACAAAACACTGTTGCGTTTGCTGATAGGATCAAGACTGAGTTGCATGTGTAGGTAATTAGGAGAGGATTGAAAATTGAAAAAATAGAAGAAAAAGAATAAGGAAGATGATTCGGTTTGAAAAGGGATTGAATTATTGATGCTTTTGAAATAAGGAAAAAGGTAAGAGTGAAAGGAAGCGTAAAGATTGAAGAAGAGATGGTCTGAGAAAGCTTGATAATGAGAAAAGTGAAGAATGGAGAAGAGGGAGGGAAGCCAGCAGCATGGAAGAGTGTGCTGAGACGATTGCAGAATATTGATTTAGGAACAAAGGAGGTTTGTGAGAGGAGAATTGAAACAGAGAAAGGGAAGGCGAGAATCGCAGCACTTGTGGTTAAGTAATGATAATTTTGTAGGAAAGTGTAGATTGATCTTCTGAAGATCTTGCTTGGAGAATTCTCCATTGGCATTGGAATTGCAATTCTTCTTCTTCTTCTTCTTCTTGGCCTGTTTGAGATCAGGAATTAAAGAAAACAGGCATGAAATGGGTGTTTCACCTGCAAAGGATGGTATATGTGGAAATGGAATGGAAATGCAAAAGCATTGAATTTTCTTCCTCCTCTTATGTTTTTAAAGTTTTTCGCTTGAGGGTTTTGCTTGTGGGTTTGGTCGTACGTATAAAATGTTAAATGGAATGGGATTGGCCAACAACTAATAACAAACAAAGTTGGAGGAGTTGTTTTGACATTGTTTTTACCTAGGCAACTGAAACTCTATTGGACTGATTATAATTTAATTTAAGCTTCTCTCTTTGTTATCATCAATTCTCAGTTGTTTAATCTATTGGTTCGTATAAATAAATAATAGAAATCTATCAGAAGAAGTAAGCTGCACTTTTTTTTTTTTTTTTAAAGGGTTATAATTTTGGTTAGCTTTTAATATACTCTTGTACAATTGTTAACGTAATGATTGCTATTGCCATTGCTAGACTTAAAAAGACTTATCATTTTAATAATGTTACGTCTTTTATAATCACTTCACAGTTAAAAAATAATACATGTGGGTTATGGAACCCTTCAACTTGAAGCATAATTTTATTACTTTTCAGATTTTCGTTCAAATAATGAAATCTTCAAACAAATTTCTGAAACCAAAAAAAATTAGTTTGACCTCACTTTCATTTATTTTACAAATTAAAATAAAGATAAATTAAGAATGTAAATGAAACTAAATGAGTTGATTTCTTCTGTAAATTTAATTCTTGGATTAGATTTAAATTAATTTAATAATTGGAAAATTATTTAAATATTTTAATTTTAAAATATATATTATTATCCTCTAAAATTAAAAAGAAAAAGAGTGTGGACAATAGCTGCTTCATATTTAGATTTTAAAGTGTGTGTGTGTGTATTTTAATCATTCATGTGGTAAGTGATTGATTCTTAGCTTCGAAGGTAGTTTTTAATAACAATTAATAAGAGAAAAGGAAAAATTGGAGATATCTTTAATCTTACAAATACAAAATGAATAATGAGGAGGACTTATAAATCAAACAATTATTAATTGTTATTATAATGATGATAATATTTACACCAGATCAAGACCCTTGCTTTATAAACATGGACCACCCCCCTTACATAATTCATTTTACATCAATATTTTTAATGCTCAATCTGATGCTTTTGTAATTTTATAATCCTACTTTGACATAATAAACTTTAACATTAATGAATCATGCGGTTGTTACATTCTTTTGGTCTAATTGGCTGGCTAGTTAGAAGGATTCTCCATATGAAGTGGCATTTTATTTCTTTATTTTCTTTCCTTTTTTTTTTGGATTTTTTATTACTAATATTGTTGCTTCCATTTCACGGGCGAAGTGAATGTCAATGTATTACTTGTTGACATTTCAACTATGAAAAGAAGAAGAAGAAGCAGAAGAAGCATCAAGCATGAATGAAAAGAAAGAAGAAATAAAATTAAAGTTATTATTGAATAATCAATGAAAAAAAAAGTTCATAGGCTCAGTTCCAATAGCAAATAGAGTGATTTTTTATTTATTTTTTAACTCGATGGCTCAAATCATTCTGTATATTTTAATTTTTTTTTTTTAACTTATCAAACTTTATATATATTTCATATGGGTGTAGGAAGTTAATATTTTTTATTTATTTAATTTAAAAAAAATTTGAATGACCTTTCTAAATTGTGTTATAAAAAATATATATTTTTAATTAATTAATTTATTTATATTTGTATTTATATAAAATTATTTCTTTTATTTATCATAGTAGTAGTTTATAATTTTTATTTAGAGAATTTTTTTATTTTTTTAAAATATTTTATTTTTAATTTCAAGAATAGCATAATATTTTAAAAATTATTTTTAGGATATTATTATTTTTTAAAAAATAAAGGTAAAACATTTTGAAGCAAAGGTTGTTTATATGTGTAATTAAGAGACGAGTGGAAAATTGCAAGAACATTCAACAGAAGACATCAAGCTTCTTGTAATAGCTAAAGTGAATTGAATATGTAAACGAAGGTGTTCGGGCAGAAATCAATTATGTAGGTGGAGGTTCCTACATTAATAAAATAAATAAAATAAGAATGATTTTTTTATATGTTTATAACTAATTGATAAAATAATAAATAAAATAACCAAAAGCATAGAGTTGAAGTGTTATTTTCATATGTATGCGTGTTTGGTTTGGAATGGGGATGGTTCATCTTCTAATTAATTAGCCAAATTCCAAACCAAAGACTGTTCTTTCTGATTGATTATATTATCAAAATCAATTGGTATGCTTAATTCACATTCCCACTTTAATAATTGATTCATTACATATGTAATCAATGGGTCGGTTTCTCTCTGAATCATTAGATTAGATTGGTTACAACTTAATTTTCAATACAGTGGACTTGACTCACCCAAATCATACATTATATTTTCCATTGATATTGCTGCTCCTTGTGGGTCTTATTTCTAATTTTACATACATTCATATATGTTGGATTATTTTTCCAGAAAACCTTTAGAAGAATAAATAAAACATCTTTAAAAAATTATGGATACCCTTAAAATTAGAACATTGCAATTTTAAAATTAAGCTTATTGTGAAATGTGTTGAGTAAATAATAAATAAAAATAAAAAATATATAATTTTTATACAAATTGATGAAATAATATTCTCAATCAATATTACCGATTATATAATTTTTATGTGTATGTGTGTCACGTGTAATATATTTTTCAAGAAGTAAATAAAAATAATATAACTTTATCATTTGTACGACTTTACTGATATTTTCTTTTATGTAAATGTGTATGTTTAAACACTTTAATTATTAGTTGAAAGTAATGCACTCTAAATTAATTATATTAATAGAATAGTGGCTCAAATAAAAGATAGATATTTTTACTATTTTATTTGATGTGTGATGTCATATATAATAAAATAATGGATATCAAAATGATATGACCAATATAGGTACTATTTTTTTTTTTAATCAAGTTTGAGTACAAAATTTAGATATTAAATTTTAGTTTCGTTCTATTCACTTCTACTTTCATATTAAAAATTCATTATGATAGTTAAATTTCAAATTAATTGATTAAAAATTAATATGAGTAAAGTATCAAAAGTTTGAGTGATAAGGAAGAATATTGATATGGCACTTAAAGTTGCATTTGTTATAATAAATGAAATTGTGTGGATTTATTTGGTTACAAATATATAGATTCGGGGAATCAAACCCACTACTTCTCTTAAGGGTTTTTTTTTTTTTTTTTTTTTTTTTTTTTTTTTTTTTTTTTTTTTTCAGTTCAAAGAAGTACGGTGGTGTGACTTGTATGGCTTCTAAGTCTTCTAATTAAAGCCAACGCGCAAGAACGAATATGACCCAACAAAAAATAACATACATACACAATATGATCTAAGGTAATGCTCCAGGGAAAAAAATTAAAAAAAAAAAAGAGAAGAAGATAATAAGATAGTATTTAAATATAGTATAATATTTAAAGACGTTAATTTTATTTCTAAATTTATAAATTTATTAGTACTAAATTTTAATTAAATAAATTTAATAAGCCTCTTAGAGAGTATAAAAGGAATATAAAAAAAATTAAAATTTGTAATAGATTTAGTGTGAATACATATTAAAAAATAAAAAATAAAAAATTAAATTTATACAAATATTTGTTAGAATATTCGCATAGATTTAATTTTTTATATATTATTATTTTATTTTTTAATATGTATTTTTACTCAAAATTTATTTTATTTAACCTTTAACTTAAATTAAAATTTTTGAAATTTTTTATTAAATTATAACTCTAACACAATAAATAGACAATTTATGAAGGAATAATTAATAAGAAAATAGATAAAATCACTTTAATTTATACATCATTGTTGCATGTATATGATTGTTATCGGTTTAACTAAGTAGTAAAGAAATATTTTTAAATAGTAATTTTTTTTAAATTATCATGCATTTTACATGTAATTTTTAAATTATTTCACAATGAGGTAAGACTAAAAAAAATTTAAGTTGGATTATCTAAAGCAATACAATGTAATTAAGAGTATAACTTAAAAAAATACAATAAAATTTAGTTGGGAGTTAATTTATTTATTTAAAATAATACCAATTTTAAAAAAGTGACAGAATTTTGATTATAAGATTATACTTTATTTAGATAACTAAAATATAATTTTATAATATAAATTTTAATACTTTTTACAAAATTAGTATTATTTTAAAATTTAACTTTAAATTTAGAGTAAAAATTATTTAAAATTTAAAATTTTTATTTTACTATTAAGACACGTCATTAGAATAAGTGTGCTTTATAATTATTTTTAATAGCACTTGTTAAATATATTGTTAAATCACTTTTTAGATACTGTGTAATTTTTATATGTAAATTTGTAAATAATTATGTATTCTTATAAAATTATTTTGATGAATTTTTTTTTATATTGATGAATTTGATATTTTATGTGAATTATGTATTTTATTTTGAATTAATATTAAAAATTTATAAATTTAATTAAATATATTATAAATTTAAATTTAATATTTTATAGTAATACAAGTGTAATTAAAAAAATAAAAAAAAATCTCTAAAAATCTACTAATATTCGCTCGAGATTGATAAATATTAAGTGCTCATTTAAACAAATTTGATAATAAAATATTAAATTTATTATGAATTTAGTGTAGATTTATTATTAAATTTTGTTAATAAATATAAATATAGATTTAACAATATCCATCTCAAATTTGGCCTACTCTCATCCCTAATAATGTTTCCGTGATAGCGTGTAATATTAGTCATATTTATGAAAACTGAAATTTTAATATGGATATTGTTGGTTACCAACCCTCGTAACAGTGGCCCTTAGATAATAAGATTGAGAAGCAAGTTAATTAGAATCAGGAGTGGGCTCGGTTTAATTTGGCTCAGAGCTAACGTAACCAAACCTTAAAAAAATACGGGTTGGTCATATAACAACCCTACCCCACCCAACCCAACATAAATTATTGGATAATCCAAATCAAACTAAATCAATTAAAATGAATTTGGTTTGATTGAGTTAAAGCGGTTTCTATTTAAACCTAAACCATATCATTTTTATTTGTTAATACTGATAATAATAATGGTTAATTATTACTATTGGATATTTTTAAATAATTTTTTAAAATTTGATAAAATTATACTAACATAAGTTTTTATAAAATTGGTATAAATTACTTTTCAATAATAAAATTATTATAGTTAATTGTTAATTAACTAATAATAAAAAAATATTTTTATTATTTTATTAAAATGAAGTGTTTATTAGATAATGACATCCGTAGTTCATAGAATTAGTCAAAATAGATCTGTAGCATAGTAATTAAAAGACAAAACATCTATTGCTTTTCAAAGGGCCAACTTTGATGCCTATGAAGTCCCTCAACCCAAAAAGAAAAGGGTAAAATTTAGGTTTTTTGGCTAGACACAAGGGTGAAATGATAGAAATATATTTTTTTTTATTATTTGTTAACTAATAGTTAAATATAATAATTTTATTATTAAATAATATTTTATGTTCAATTTATTAACACTTACCTATATGTGTAAGGTTTTATCAAATTTTAAAAAAAAAAATATTTAAAAATAATCCTTTTCATTATTTATAAATTAAATTGATTAACAACATATTAACTAAATAGATTAATTGAGGTCATGTTCAATATTGAGGTATTCTAACTTTAAAGAAACAACTATTGTAATTTCAAATCATTAAATATTAAATCTTAATAAAAAAAAGTAGATGGATTTTATTAAAATTTGATCTTGCCAAATACTATTCTCAACTTTACTTTTAAAGTTAAATATAAGCCAACAATTCCAAATAAATTCTGAAGGGCAAACTAAAAAAATTTAACATGATAGTATAACAAATTTAAAAAATTAATTAAATAAAATAGATATGTTTAGTGAATTTAAGATATAATTAAAAAAATTTGATATAATTTAAAATTATTGTAAAAAAATAAACTAAAAATAAAACTTAACCTAATAATAAAATACATATTCTATATATACAATTTGAATTTAGTTATTGGAGTGGAAGAATCTCAACCTAATCTAATCCAAAGTATGTAGTTTTATTTAGGTTGCAGGTTATGAATTTTCTTTTTTTTTTTTGGGTCCGCCCTTGTTTGAAGCATGAAAGGATAGTTGCTACAAAAAAGGAAGAAAAAGTGCTCTCGAAAAATGGCACTAAAAGGGTAAAAAGATCTAAAAGAACCAATTTTTTTTTTTTTAAAAAAAAACAATGATTTTATTTTTTAAATAATCTCAAGTCATTTTATAATTCTTTTTTTGGGAACAAGACATAACCTTTATTTATTTATTTATTTATTTCAAGTAGTAATAAATATGAAAATAAACTTTTCTTGTTTAATCCATTTAAAATACAGTAAAACAGATTTAGTGTAACTTAAATTCCTCTTATTTTAATTAAATTATTATTTATGCTTCTTATTTTAATAAATTAAAATAATTTAACTAAAGCCAGATTTTGTCCATCAAAGAACCACTCATATCTTTATTTTAACAATAATATGGAGTGAGAGAGATAGCCTCAATTCCTCGTGAACTCAAAATAAATTACCAAGGTACTTAAGTTTTACATATTTTCAATTTAAATGAAATTGAATGCATGGTCAATTATGGCCTTGCATCTATAAAATGAAATATTTATATAAAATTCAAAATTTATTAACAAATTTTAACTTTTGTAAAAATCTATCATGACTACATTATACCTCTTTAATTTAATTTCTAACTATACTTGTTGCAAATAAAAAAAAAAGAGATAATTAAATATAGTGAGAAAATACTTACTCTTTTTTCTTTTCCAAAAGTTACGAGAGAAAAAGTAAAAAGAGAAAGAAAGAGATCTTATTTTGATTATACAAAATTTCATTTGACTTTTAGAATTATTATAAAATTTTGAGGAAACATGCAAAATATATTAAAAAATTTTAATTCTCACATAGATTTTTTTAAATCAAATATAATAATCAAATAAAACAAAAATAAAGATGAAGAATAACAATAACATAACATAAAGTTTTACTAAAAACTCTTGTATCCGAAAAAAAACCACAACCACCAAGGATAACGAGAGGAAAGTTACTATATAAAAATAATTACAATCACACACTCATTAATTTTGTTCTCACAGTTAAAATTCAATTATAATTTATCTTAATAAATTTTATTATTTTTCTCAAAATTATATTTTTATAAAAAATTATCTAATTTCAGATATCACTATGTGTATTCTATTATTCAAGTGAATCCAATCTCTCTATATATAATCAATAAAAATATATTTTTATTCAGTTTTTTTATAAATGTAATCTTTAAAATAAAAATTTTAGAGAAACAAGAAAACTACCAATAGGAATAGATAAGGAAATCCATTAAAGATATATATGTCTTTTGAAAAAGGAGGTCAATTTTCTAACAAAATTTTACAAAAAGTGTCATTAAAAATGAGATTAAAAAAATGTGCAATTTAATTATATCGATTGTTGCAAAAATTAAATTTTTTTTTAAAGTTTTTTGGTCGAATTTCTAGATGCATATCTATAATTGAAAATGCATAAAATTTCATGAAAGGAGAATCATGCAAGGATCTACATGAAAAACTTAAGGATCTGTATGTAATTTATTTTCAACTAAGGTTAAATTTAAGCTATTTTTGTCAAAATTACAGAGATTTATTGTTATTTTAGTATAAAAAAAAATGAGATAATAATAAAGAGTTTACTGTATGCTTAAAACTCAACTTTGGGTTTTTGGTTAACATTTGTAATTTTTTTTTTTGGTTTAATTAGAATTATTTATTTTTTATTTGTTTTTGACATAAAATCTCTTAACTAGGCTTAATTACAAGTCCAGTCTATATTTAAATTTTATTTGAACAATTTATTCTTTCTACATCACAGTCAATAATTTAAGTTTCAAAAGTAGTGGACTTGGATCCACCATCGTTCATATAGCGCCTTATAAGAAAATTGTCATAAATTTCTTTATACTTAGAGGGTGTATGTGGTATGCCATTTTGGCTTGCATGAAACAAAAAATTTAAACAAAAAATGAGTAATTTAATATTTGATGAAAAAAATAAACAAATATCTTAATTGTATTAATTTTAAAATTAATACAGTACAAAACATTAAACCAAAAAAAATTAAAAAGACCTGCCAATGAGTAAGACTTTCACATGCACCGCACTGCTTTTTATTTTCTTCTATTAACTTTTAATTACCTATCTTCCTTTAAAAAATTATATTAAATATAAATAAAAGTATATTATACTAATAAAAATAATATTTTAATAATATTAAATATATAAAAATATTTTTTATATTTTAATATTTAAAATTATCTAGTACTAATAACTAAATATTATTTTATTATCATAAAATATAATATTTAATCTTATTTAATATTAGAAAGTTTTTTTTAATATAAATATTTAAAAATTATTAAAATATAAATTTAATACATTATTGCACCAAAAATGTTATTTTATTAACTTTAATATGGTATAATGTAGTATAATTCAATGTAATTCTTTTAATTTATGAGAATATCTATTTAAAGTTGTTACATACTAATATCATCTAACTAATATTATGTATTATGCACTATTCATTTTTTTCTTCAAAATTTTTTATTTATAAAATACATATTTATTTAATCTATATGTATGTATGTATGCATGGATTATATATTTTTTATTTATTGTTTAATAAATATTAATTTGATTTTTAAAAAATTTAAATTTTAATACAATCCAATATATTACTACACTAAACACATATTAACTTATAAATAATTTGGTGCATTGCTGCACCACACATAGTATATATTTCATTTAATTTATTGTAGTACAATTTATTATAATACAAAATAATTTATTTAAAATAATACAATACAGTACTAATTACCGTACGAGGTAAAAGTGTTTTTATGTAATGAATTTAGATTTGGACCTAAGGTTTGTTTTTGTGCAACAAAAAGATTCAAATAGTATGTAATAATTTTATCAAAGTAAAAAATAGATAAATAAAGAAGAGTTAAAGTTCTTTCCTTCGCATGATTAAATATTTTAAATATTTCAAAATTGATAAGAATACATCACATAGGTTGGAGTTTTCTTAATTTAAATGTTTTGACTTAAATTAAGATATTAATTTTGAGTCATTGATTCAAGTAATCTAAATGAAAATATAAATATCGAGTCGATAGCATTAAATATTATTTTTTAACTATATATTCTAACATTTAGATTTGAATGAATTAATTCAAATTTTAAGTTAAGGAAAACTCACTCTCTCTCTCTCTCTCTCTCTCTCTCTCTCTCTCTCTCTCTCTCTCTCTCTCTCTCTCTCTCTCTCTCTCTCTCTCTCTCTCTCTCTCTCTCTCGTTGTTNCTCTCTCGTTGTTGTTGTTGTTGTTGTGTGTGTGTGTGTGAAATGATACCTATATCAAATTTGTCGCAATTTCAAGTGTTAGATATAATTTTTTTTTTGTTACTATTGTTGATGTATATATATATGAAATGTTACCTATATTAAATTTGTCGCAATTTCAAGTGTTAGATATAATTTCTTTTTGTTACTATTGATGAATTACACGTGATATATGACTATATATAATTAGAGTTTGTGGTATTCTCCATTTGTATCCAATATTGATAAGCCCAAGACCAACAGTGTTCTACGTACTGCCAATAATACTTTGATTTGGGCGGAGTTGGGTCAGGCATGTTGTTTGAATTAAATCATTTAGCGAGCATTTGATATAGAATTTATGTATATAAATACTAATTTAAAAATCACATCTACAACTAATAAAATTGATAAATGCTTATACTACTTCACAATAACAAATTGCGTGGCTCTTTTTACACCATAAAATACAATATGCTTGTCCTTTTACTTGGTACATTTATCTAAAATATTTACAATTTAAATGTTACTCTATACATGCTTATAAATATCTAAATAATCATTTGTTAATATCTTCCACATGTTTCTTATTGTGTATATCCATAATTATATTCTGGCACCCAAGTTTTTTTGTCATTTGAAAAGTCTAAAAAATAATTTAATTTCTTTTGAAAAGTATATTTGTAATTGTTACATATTAAAAATAATTATCTATATAATAAAATATTAAAAAAAAAGCACAATTGATAGAAACAAATTAAAATTTCAAAATTGAAATAACAAATCAAAATTTGGTTGATTCTAAATATATTTCAAAGTTGCATATTACGAATAAAGTCTAAAATATTTGTAAAATTACGGCTTTTATCAACAAAGAAATTCAGCTTTAGTTGATAATATTTCATGTAAAATATTTTTTAAATTATTAAAAATAAATTTTTTTTGATTTTTTTTTTTTTTCCATAAATGAACACTTATGAGTTGATGAATTTTTTTTTTTTTTTTGAGTTTTTAAAAAAGAGAGAGAAATGGGCTGCATTAAGATATCTCATCCAATGACGTGGCCTCCTTTCTATCTCTCCCAAATAAACCATCCGGGCACTCCCTCCACCTTTTTATTTGCACTTTTTTCTCTCTCACACTGTCCCCACTTCCCTACCCTCCGCGTCACTCTTTTTGCTAACATACACCGGGAACAGTACTACGCACTCCCTTTACCCCGCAACGTAAACAATCTCTGCCTTCCATTACCGCAATTTTCACAAACCCACGATGCCTCCGTCTATCTAATTTTGTTTTTGTTAAAAGCTGAGAATTATCTCTATCTTGCTGTCTACATTCGGCCGATTACAGTTCGCCTTTTTCTTCCCCATGGCCTTTGATTGACTGTTTTGGTCCCACCTAGTCTTTGATCATTGCCGTTTAGCTCCTTCTGGAAACTTTAACAGCTCGCTTGTCTTTTATGGCAAGTGACGGACTTGACGCTTTGTTAGAATATAGAAGCATTTGACAACATCAGCAAGCTTTGTTTTCTGTTTTTCTTTTAATTTCTTTTTTATGAATAATTTTTATCTTTGTATTTGTTTCCTACGGTTTTCTCTGAAGAAGAGGAATTGATAGGTGTCTGCACGGACAGAGTATGATCTGATTTCTGAATGGAGTATTTGATCGGAACAGTGGAATTTGAAACCCTAACCCCAATTTTGGTCTCAACCGAGGTTGCACACAGTATATTTCCCATGGAGGTTCTCTAGTAGAGCCTTTGATGTAAATCGGATCTGAAGTTTATCATGTCTTATCTGGGTAATTTAAATTATTTAAGCATTTCACTATTGGTGCTGTCCTCGTTTAAATTAAAAATTGATTGATTTTTTTTTTTTTTCTTTCTTATGTGGATGTTCTCTGTTTTTGTGTCGAAGTTATGGAGAGTAGGGAGCTGAATTTGAATAGAGAGTGCGGTGGTGGTGTCAGCAATAGTAAGAGTAGTGGAGATGGGTTTATTGATAGAAGTAAAGTGAGGATTTTGCTGTGTGATAACGATGCTAGTAGTTCTGAGGAGGTTTTTTCGCTTCTTTTGAAGTGCTCCTATCAAGGTATTTTTTGAGTTTGTTCTTATATTGAACGCTATTTTCATGTGTGGATGTTTCGTTGGTAAATTCCATTTTAAGTTTGTGGTGTTTTGTATGGATTTGCCAATTTATTTGGTGAAACATGGATCTTGTGATGTGATATTATTGATTCATACTCTGTAGCTATTGGATTATATAATAAATAAGTGTTAAAGTTCTGTGTTTTGTACTTAGGAAGTTGAGTACATATTGAAAGGCATATAGTTAAGACAAATACAACTTAACTAAGCTAAAATATTTTTGTTAGTCTTCGCCAGCTCAGTTTGACTGTCTACATATCTCACCCCGTGAACAAATCCTTAGGCTTGGTTATGTATTTGGTTTCATTTTCTATTAGTTCTTTTTTCCTTCCTGTTCTTCTGATACTTCAGAGTCTAAATTCCCTTTTTCTTCTAAAAAAGCAAGAATCTACTTGAACTCTCAATGTGTCTGAAAAAAGAAGAAATGGCTGACTTATTAGGTTGAAGCAAACAAGTTGGAGAACGACCCTTCATATTTCTCTTTTCGGTGAATCTTCTGAAGCGGTTTAGTTGCAATTAGTGGATTTTGTAAGTTCCTCTAGTCCTGTCTTTGTGGCATTCAGTGAAAATTCTTGTATAAATTTTTACTACGGTTTGATAACTATCAGTGTTGCCTGTTTGGTTGTGTCGTATCTTTTTAGAATCATTTGCTTCAAATTCATCTTGATCTTCTATCTTTATTTGTTATGTTTCATCTTCACTAATAATGCTCCATGTTAACATTACTTTTGGCATGCATGTTTTAAAAATTCACCTCCCCTTGTCTATGCTAACCTGCTGTTATGTTTGTTTAACAGTGACTTCGGTGAGGTCAGCAAGACAGGTTATTGATGCATTGAATGCCGAGGGATCTGATATTGATATCATACTTGCTGAAGTTGACCTCCCAATGACGAAAGGCATGAAGATGTTGAAATACATCACAAGAGATAAAGAGCTACGGCGCATACCTGTTATCAGTAAGATTGTCTTTCTCTGTTTTCACCTTCATTTTTCCCAACGGTGAATTATAATTTAATCATCATGAATTATTTTCTCATTTAGTGATGTCGGCACAAGATGAGGTCTCTGTTGTTGTTAAGTGCCTGAGGTTAGGTGCAGCAGATTATCTTGTAAAGCCTCTACGAACTAATGAACTATTGAACTTGTGGACACACATGTGGAGAAGAAGGCGGATGGTTTGTTTTCCATGGAATTCGCTTTCTTGTTGCTTCAAACTTTTCTTTTTCTTTACATTTTGATATATTTTATTTATTTTTTTGGGTTATTTCAGTGTCCCCCACTTCATTTAAATATATCAGTTAATGTTGGTGCTAATCAGCAAACACATGGCTATAATACATTTTATAAATGCAAGTAATTTAAAATTCATTGAGTTTTCATTTTATTGGGTACTGATACTGAAAAGTGTTTCAGCCTCTAAATACTATTTGTTTGAAGTTCTCACTCTGTATGGCACATTAAGTGGGAAACCAGAAGAATGCAGAAAAAGTATACTATTTGTGCTCATCTTATATGAAACACAATTTTGTTGATTATAAGTGGCCCACCACATTTGATTACTCTTCCACTTGCACACAAGATTTCCTTGAACTTTAGCTGATAGCATGCTTCTGTTTAACCAAAGCGTTTTAGTAATATTCAATCTATTTTTTATTTTTGCAGCTTGGTTTAGCAGAAAAGAACATCTTGAACTATGACTTTGATCTGGTGGCATCAGACCCTAGTGATGCTAATACAAACAGTACTACTCTGTTCTCGGATGACACAGATGATAAATCTTGGAGAAGCACAAATCCTGAGATGGGAATGTCAACTCATCAGGAAAATGAAGTGAGTGCTGAATTTTGGTAACTTGAACATATGAGATGATTTGTGAACTGCAAATGGCAGAGTTCGGTAATATAAATGAACTAAACACATTTTTACATTTTTATTCTATTTTGTGACTCTGTTGGTGTATCTTGTTAGCGCTTTTTATGTTTGTTATTCTATTCAACTGGCATTTTATTATTAAATTAGCACATATGTATAGAAGTTAGCCAAAAATATATACCTATACGACAATTTATGAATCAAAAAGAACATCCTATATGCAATGACCTGGTTTAAGTAGAAATTTAGCTTCACTAGTATAAACCCATAGTCACTGCACTTCAATTTTAAATATACCTATTTCAGCCAAACTTTGTGAAAGAAAATGTGGAATTTCTATAATCTTCTGAGGGATTGGTTTCCTGTTGGTTGATGCTGTATGTAAATGTCATGGGATTTCTGGAGCAATGATTTCTTGATCATGAAGTGGGTGAGCTTTACAATGTTTGAACAAGTTTTTCATAAACATACAATTGCTATATACAGAAACTGACCATTTGAATGAGTAGAAGAGGTATTTAAAGAGCTTTGGAAGTTAGGATGGTGGGAACTGTATTGACACTAACATTATCAAAACCAGACCACTGTTGTTTGCTCATTCATATCTCGTTCTGTCTCAGTCTGCTGCTGCTGCTTCTGCAACTACTGCTGCTATAGAATCTCCTCAAATTGATTTATGTGAATATAGGCCTGATGTGCCTGGAATAAGTGACCGCCGAAAAGGTGAGCAGCCAATTTGTCACCTTTTAACTGCTGCTCTATTAGTATCATGTTTGGTTCCTGTTGACATGTCATTTTTACATTTTATTCAGATAACTAATTCAATTCGGTTGTGTATTCTTAATACTTGGCATATTTTCCAGGTCAGTTTTCATCTGGTCCAAAGAAAAGCGAATTGAAGATTGGTGAGTCATCTGCCTTCTTTACTTATGTCAAATCAAGCATGCCCAAAACCCATTCCCCAAGGATTGTCAATGTTGATGATACTTCTGCTCAAAATGTGAGCATGGAAGAAAAATGTCAACCATGTTGTCAACAAGTGGTCAATGATGCACAAATACATGAAAATGGAGAGGCATGTGAAAACTATTTGCAAGGAGACGACTTTCCGAGCAGCAGTAGTTTCCCGAATTCTGTTTCTGTGGAGAGGTCCTCTACCCCACCTGTATATGGGGACTGTCCTCAAACTAGGAATTTCAAGGATGAAAAGTTCTTACAGGCACATGTGCCTCCTAGAAATGAACCTCAGCTTGATAAATCAAGTTTACCTCCGCAAACCACATACCGATATTATATGTCAGGAGCAGTGAATCAGCTTATGCTGCCATCATCAGCACAATTGTATCAAACGAACCTGCATGAACTTCAAAATCATGCTACTTCTGCTATGCTACATCAGTACAATCACCTTCCTCAATGTCTCCCTCATGTAACTGGGATGACATCTTTCCCATATTACCCTGCTAGTATGTGCGTACAACCTGGTCAGGCTTCTGCTATTTCATGGCCATCATGTGGGAATGCCTCTTCCACTGAAATAAAGTTGAATAAAGTTGACAGACGAGAGGCTGCATTAATCAAGTTTAGACAGAAAAGGAAGGAGCGCTGTTTTGATAAGAAAATTAGGTATGTTAATCGAAAACGGCTTGCTGAGAGGAGGCCTCGTGTGCGGGGACAGTTTGTGAGGAAGGTAAATGGTGTAAACGTGGATCTTAATGGGCAACCTGCTTCTGCTGATTATGATGAAAATGAAGATGAAGATGAGGGGGAAGAGCAGGCATCAAGAGACTCCTCATCTGAAGATGATACTTCAGGGTATTGATTTCAAGTCATTGGTTATTGACCAAGGATTTTGTCCTTCAACATGGCTAGCTTGGCAACTTGCAGCTATAAAGCTTTTTGTTCAGAAATCCCGTGCAGCTGTCTGGATGAATGAGAAGTAGTGCTCCATTGCTTCGTTGTGAATTGAAAGTATACAGATCATTGGAACGTTACCAAATGTGATGTTGGATCAAAATGGTCTGGATAATGTTAATGCGGGTGGGTGTCGCTTTCTTCACCTTGTCCTAGTGGTTGTCACCCACCAGTAGCTTTAAAGGCAGGCATATCGTGTCAGATGGAGCTTGTCAGTTACAATAGTCCACTTGAGGGAAGAGGCAATCAATCAATCCTGCTTTTGCATTTTACCATCTTCATGTCTGAATCACCAACGGTAAAATCGCCTATGCAATTTTTGTGCAGAAAGGTTGACCTTCGGCAGAAAGAATTGCTTTGGAGGGAAATGTAATCTTGTATGGAGTTAGTTTTACATTGAAATGAACAGCACTCAAGTTATTTTCATTTTTATATTCATCTTCTTCTGTTAATTCTGCAATTCTGAATCAATTACTTAATGATAAATCCTACCCTTGGATACAAACATTGCTTTGTAACTAATGTGATAAATTATGTTATTGTGTTAAAAGAGTTTTATTTATATAAAATTATTATTGTAGATAATAACACAAGTGACTAATAAATATTCTTGCATTAGTGTTAAGACATTCATTACTTTAATTTAGATTTTTTATATTAATTAGAATGTATTTTTTGTAACGCCACACTAATTAAGATTTTATTATATTAATTAGGATAAACTAAAATAATTAATTACTTTTAACTTTTGTAAATTAACCCATAAAACGATGCAGGGATTTCGTTGGTAATCTGTAAAATTCACCATAAGAGATGACCAACTACAATAACAGTAGGGATATCATACAAATAAGTCTACAATGAACCCAAAGACATTGCTCCTAGCATTCAAGTTAACTAGACAAAAGATAAAATCATAATTGTATAAGGTTAAAATATTCAAAGATGAATGCCATTAAAAGTCTTCTTAATTTTTTTTAAAAAAATAAAATTATATCTTTATTTTGTCTCGCCCTACCACCCACTAAGATTCTTATGACCGAAACTTGGTACAATAATCTTATCAAACAAATGATGAATGCATCTAATGATACGGAAAAACTAAGCCGTGCACAATAAGTCTTCAAGAAAATATCCTTCAGCTTTAAGAAAAATGTCCTGCTGCAAAATACACTCGATGGTTGTCTGATGTTCAAGAGTCTGACACGGCCAATAAAACTCGAGTTACATAAAGCTGGATTTGGACTAACTTGCGGGCATGAATGAACTTTTCTAAAATTAAAAAAATATATATTTTAATTAATATTATAAATTTAAAATAATTTAAAATAAAAAATTAAAATTATATAAATAATTTAGTATTTATTTATAAAATATAAATTTAAAATATTTATAATTAAACTAAAAAATAATAAAAAGAATTATAAGTTTGGATCATGTCTTTATTGTTTATAAGTTGGAGTCGACATGACTGTTTTTCTATCTCTACTTAAAGATTCAGTAGTTTAATTATATAATAATGACAATAATATTTTTAAAGAAAAAATTTCCCTATCTAAAATTTATCTTAATGCAAAATAAGTTTTATTACTAACTTTTAAAATTTAATTATTTAATTTTAAAAAATATTAGAATATAGTCTAAAAGTCATTTGTGTTATTAGTATCAAAGATATTTTGTCTTCTATACATATTCATTTATTAATAAAATTTTTTTTTATTCACAAATATAAGTTATTTTTTTAATTTAGTCATACATAAAAATAAAGTATATTTGTTAATTGTCCTTATAATTCATTAATTGTTAAATAAAATTATTAAAACTGTTTTATATGAAAGTAATATCAAATGGGCAATAATATCGCATAATAAGTATACTGAATATTTCTAATAAATATTATGGGATAATATTAGTGCGAATAACGTAAAAATTACGTTATTAGAACATTAGTATGTATTAAATAATTAAAAAATTATTTTTTCGAACTTGACCTCACAATAATAAATTACACAATGATACATATAGTTAATGATTTATAATATAATTATACTAGTATGCAATATTATTTTTTAACTTGATATATTATAATTAAATTTAGTATAAATGTACGAGGTTCATATGGTATATAAGTACGAGATTAATCACATCTTGTATGATAAAATTAGTTTAATCACGTATTATTTATATTTGTAAACGAATAATAGTTAACATGGGATTTGTTGGTTCAAAATATAAGATTAAAGTTTTTGTTGACTTGATTTGGATTCGAATTTTTAAACGAACATCGATAAATAATTGAAACACTAAATTACTAGTCAGTGTAATTAAATGTCATAGTTTGTGGTGACAAATTTAGTGCATATTAATTAATAGTTTATATTTATATTAGTAAAAGATTTTGACATACCATAAATCTTTACTCTATCAGGATTAAACGACAGAAATATTTTACTTATACAATATATACAATTGGGATGAAGTTCAATGAAATAGTACTTTATTGTAGTTTTGAGTTTATAATACATTGTTAAATATTAACTATAGTCATTAAATTTTTGAATTGTCTAAAACTTAAAAAAGTTTGAAATAAGTTAATGGCTATTCTACAATGAATCTACATAGTCACACCAATAATTAAAGAGATTGAGAAATATCCAAGAGAAAAAATATTATCGATAAAAAAGTTAATACTTTTAAGATAACATAAATGTTAAAATAAATAAATATATATATATATATATAAATGTTATATATATTTATAATTTTTTAAGTATTTGAAGAATTTTTTTATAACCTTATATTATAATATAATTTAATATAAACTACATATTCAAATTGATAATATAGATTATCAAAAGATCTAAATGCAAATGTATAATTGTTAGATACTTACACTTAAGTCCTTAAATTTATATTTAATTATATTTACTTAATAGTTAAGTGAATTTATTACATTTAAGTATAATGACTTAAATGCGTAAAATAACAATTATTGAATGATTATCATTTTGTTCATACTAGATATTTGTCCTTAATTAAAACGTAAGAGAAATTTTGAAAAGGTATGAACATGTTTAAGAATAAATATGAACTTACTTTACCAAATTTTTTTAAAAAAATTGTCATAGATCCTAATTTTCTCTTTCATATTTGGCCACTCTTTCTTACTTTGGTTGGTATAAATTGTGAAAATTTCACACTATAAGAGGTATTTCTTTATCACTCAAACATTTATGTATGAAATAAACTTATTATTTAGTGAAAATTTTGCATATATATGATATATGTTATTATGCCACATTATGTGTTTGTCAAAATATTTAAATAGTTTAAATTTATTATTTAATGTATATTATTCCATAAATTATTCCTTTAAAAAAGTGCAATCTAATATAAAATCTTAAAGTAAATAATTTGTAAATTCTCCGGTGATCCCTTTATGACCGAAGCATAATCTTAATTTATAAGCATATATGTGCCCCTTCATTTAGTCCTCCTCCCCATGATACCCTTTTATTTATATTCATTATATTATATTTAAATTTGATAAATGATACAAAATGAACTAAAACCATTTCAGTTTGATATAAAAGTTGTTTCTTTTTATTATTGAATTAAAATATATCTTTTTTAGTAAGACAATAATAAAATATATTAAAATATTTAATATAATATATAACAATTTTTCTCTGTTATGAAACACACATGTATACTATTATTTTTGAGACCATGAATGAACAAGTTATTAAATTTAGTGGGTCTCACAAGAATTTGGTGAACTATAAAAATTTTAATGAATCGATTTTCTCTTATGTGAGTCATAAAATTAGTGACTTATGTTAAATTTTTAATAATGAATTGTTTTACGATTTTGCATTTTAATAACTTTGTGCTTACTAAAAATTCATGAATACTTTATATATGCATGTCTAAATTATTATAGGAATAGATCTAATTTTGGATTCATGTAGGTGAATCTTCAAAAAGAAAATGTTTCACAATTTAAACACATTATCAATGTAAAAACTGAATTATGAAATTCATTAAGAGGATAAAGACTCGTCATTTTACTTCACTGTAGTTAAAGCATTATTTTGTTATATGGAGCAAAGTCAATGCACGTAGGTGTAAGCATGGATGTATCCCAAAAAATTCATTTTCAATTGGCTAATATTTAAAATTAAAAAAAAGAATCAATTCATAAATTCCAATGGCACATATATTTATATATTATATCTTAAAGGGTGACATTGAAATAAAAATATGCAATGCCAAAATGTAATAAATAATAAAGAGGTGCTCGACGATTTCGTAAAGTAGTAAATTCACTACTATTGCATTGATTCTAAATTTGGCAAGCTCCTTTTCAAGGTAAACAGGCAAGATGAGTAAAAAAAGATTGGGAGTTCGAGAATCTCCACCGAACAAAACAATTTCAAAGATGAGGAATTGAAGAGCATTAGTGAAAAGAGTTACGAGCAACATGTCTGTTTATAGTATTTTAATTTGGTCTCAAAATAGAAGATATAAATTAAATATAAGAAAAACTAATGTAAATAAGGAAAATTAAATATTAATTATTCTTATCTTATTAAGGTAAGAAGAGATACTACAAGTCTTTCCAAACAAACTGATTCAAGAAAATAATAATTAAAAATTTTATTTATAAAAAAGTTTCTTTTAATAACATAACATAATTATTAATTATCAACTAAAAGTGAATATTTAGTAAACAATTCAGTTGTCATGCTTCAAATTCACAAAAATTGCCAATCTCTTATAATGATCCTTTTTTGTGTTCGACAAGAGATTCCCTCCCTTGGGTGTCTGAATGGAATTAATTTCTTTCCTCCAAAGTTAACTTTTTCTTTCAGCACAAAAAGGACATAATTTTTTTTTTTTTTTTTTTGAGGGGTTGATGAATGGTTAACTCCCAACTCCAAGAACCAAAAAATTCTTGTTCTTGACACATTGTGTGGCACTAATAACGCAGACAGATGCAGATTTGTAAAATAAACCTTTTGCCCCAGTTTAACGATGCTCTTTCTAGGAATCTATCAAATTGTAGAAATACACAACAAAACGCTGGAAAAATTAGATAATACATTTAGCATTATTAGCTTTCAATGGTGAAAGTTCTAGTTTTTACACAAGTAGTTCAAATGCAGCAACCGGACAGACCATCTACAGTTGAACATTTCTTCTTATCGGGAAATTAGTAATAGGGCAATCAAAATTATTAAACAAAATTTTGTCAGAGAGCTTACCAAACTAATTATTTTGAATTATTGAATAATCGAGTAAGTTTTTTAACAAAAATTCTAACTTACAGAGAGAAAATTGGTTTAGAGTAAAAAAATTCAACCATCGTGACTATCTGATGGCATCAAGTAAAAGGAAATGTGTCTCCATTTCTTCACCATTTACTGCAATTTTAAATTCTTATTTCGGCCTCCCTGCCCCTGGACGTGGGTCACAAAACCAAGGCCCGTATCAATGGCCTTTCAGTAGAACAATAATAAAGAAGATTATCTGCATTTGTATTTATTGCCGACCACAAGACTTGTCTTGGAACAAAATGGGATAGAAAACAAGAAATTACTGTAGTATCCCAGTTGCTTCAATTTGGAGAAAAAAAAAAAGATCAAAATACACGAGATTGAATGCGTGTCATCCAGCAAGAAGCACCCGCTTGAAATGTATTCAACAACATACATGCCACCAATACCTGAAGAATTCTAAGCATCAAAAAATTGGACTTGCATGACAGCCAAATCCAGCAGGCTAAAACACGACACCAATTCCTGAAGAATTCTAAGCATCAAACAATTGGGCTTTCATGACAGCCACATCCAGCAGGCTAACGACTGAGTTTAAAATAAAGGATAAACAGAATGGAAAGGACGAGGACCGTGATTATGGAGCTCACAATCCACTTGTTCCTGCTCATCCTTCTAGACATTGCTGTAAGGATCTTCTTGCTTTTGCTAATATTGTCATCCACTCCATGAAGCTGCAAAAGTGAGAAACTAGCTTATAAAATATGAGCTTTGACCATCTGATTACACCATTATACCAGGATATTTCCCAATTCATAAAACAGAAATTCTCCTAAAACAAGAAAACTACGCATAAGAAATGAACTAGGAAACCTCATAAAATTTGGAATATAAATCATTGTTTAAAAGAGTCATACGAGCCAACAATAAGGAAAAGGCTATATGATGCCTTTCTCTTTTTAAGAAAAAATGTAAGATTTTAGTTAGTTCCAAAAATAAGAAATGTTGCTTAAGACATCAAATGAAATATGATCAATATAAACAACATATTAAGAGCCAAAGTGATGTAGGATGAGCTAGGCCAGTTTTCCCTTATTTCTATTTTGTTAATATTAGACTTTACTTTCTTATCAGAGTCATGTGAGGGTCACTATCTTTAATTGATTTTGGCTTTCATTGTTATTGAATTCTACTTCTTATTGGAATAGATTTCTTTACAAGGGGTAGCATTTCCATCTCTTGTTGGAAGCATATTTTTTTGGCTTTTTGTTTAGGTTTATGGCCATTATAAATATGAGTTTATTTTGATTTTAGAATTAGATTTTGAACATTATTGAATGAAGATTATGAGTTTTTTCTCTTATATCTACCCTTTTTTCTAACTTTCTCCCCTTTCTTCATAATTCTCTCTTTCTATTCTTCCTATTTGGAGCTAAATCAGAAAGTCAAGGCTGACATGCAAAATGAAATATAAATAGGAACTCCAGAGAACACAAAAAGGTATACTGTTTTATGGGCATGCAGAAGAGACTGGCGTTGTTGATGCAAATCTTGCAGGATTGACACTCCAAGCTCTTCTGTTTCTAGCATCGTCCTTCTACTCTCCTTTATTCTGTCTGTGGACTGGTTTAGCCTTTCTGTTGACATCAACAATTTTCCTCTTTGATTCCCAGACACCTGTCCATCATCCATACAAAATAATCATTCAAAAGATTAATTTAGAGAACTTCTGAAATTAAAGTAAACTACAAAATATCATGTAGATTAACAAATGAACATACAAAACTGAAAACAAAATATTAATGCCTTGTTGAGATCCAAACATTATGATTAGAAATATGAATTGTACATTCACAGGGAAGCATTGACTTCAGACACATAGTAAAGACAAGGTTTACATTTTGTCATGCCGTCAAATGAACATGGTCAAGTCTTAATTTCTTCAAACGTCACTTAGCAAAACACTAGATCATAGAGTAACAGTTCTATTTAAATTATTAATGTTTTAACAAATAAATGAACTGAATAAAACCTATAACTAATCAGGGTTTTCTAAGAATGTCTTTCCAAGGAAGACCAAAAGCTCAAAGCAAAATGTTAATTTAAGCATTGAAAATTGCATACAGATGTATTATGACTAGAAAGTACATACTCAATAGATCAAAAGAGTGAATTCACATAGCTGACTTAACATGAATGCAATATTGGTTTTTAGGTTCACAGTACCTTAGGAAAACACACATGGATATAGATAAACCTTGAATATCCTCTCAATAAATTTTTCTATTTTAGAAGAATATCTTCCATACCAAACTTCCTAATCTTACATGCTAACTCTTTTCTTTCCCAACTTATGTACATACACCATGAATTAATCATAACCAAGACATTCAAAGCAAAAGCGAATGAAAATTATGAAGTGGTATCCTATATAAAGTCAAGCTAATAACAAAGAGATACAATAGTTAAGTCCAAAAATTAGGTTCACAGAGGATGGCAAAAAGAATTAAATTGTGAACGCATATGCATATTCTAAAAAGCATTGTCACACTTCAAGGAAATTAAAAATTTACAACTTAGATCTACTTACTAGCCACTTCACAATATTAACCATAAACTATCATTCAAAAAGAGAGCAACACTGATCAAGATGTACACACCGTCGTTGCATCTGCCATTCCTGACTCCAACAACTCATCTTGTGCAGCTTGGTTGGCACTACCTGGTGCAATTCTTTTCACTTCATTCTTCAAATTGCTCAAGTCTGTTTTATATTCTCTTAACTTAGAAAGAAGCATTGCTTTCACATTTGGCTGCAAACTCCTTGCCTCAAGGTCCATTTTACGAATCTAGATAATTTCAGATAAAAGTTGCTTGGTAAGTTCAAGATATAGGAAGAAACTTAAAGCCACACAAAATAGCTTCCAGAGTACCAGAGCATCAGCATCATCCAATCCGGTTTTTATTTCAGAAAGTTTCTGCATTTTCAGCTCTGCAAATCAAGAGAAACATCACTGACAAACAAAAAATAAAAAAGGGCGAAGCAACAGATTCAGCAATTAAACATAGTGCAAGAGATGTAAAATTACTAAGTTGTTTTTTACAAGAAAATGAATCATCTGATAAACCAATGTCAAAAGGAAAAAGAAGAAATGCAGAGACATTGCAAATGAAAATGTGCCAAGAAATGCAGACATTTGAAATGAGAATATACCAACACAACTTTTACCTAAGATCAGGATAAATTGGTCCATGCCACAAAGTAAAGATTCATACAAGTAAAGAAAAGACTAGCAAATGAACAAAAAAGATACTCAGAAAAGATTGTTTGAAAATGCTTGTTTGTCATTCTAATATCTTAAAGTTTACACCCCACTTTCTCTATACTAAAAGCAAAAGTGCTAGAATTGGATAAATAAAATAGTAAAAACTGACCATATAGCCACTTTCCTCTGACTTTCTGTGAATGAGTGAAAAGGCACTACAAGGGCAAATAAGGCTCAGCCAACATTAGATGTTTTAATTTTTTCCACCCTCAATCTAACATTTATGCTGCAATGTATAGCATATATAAATCAAGTGACGTTATATTTCATCATTAAATGGAAGTAATGATTGCATCTACAATTTACAATCCTGTTGTAAGAATGTAAATCAAGAACCAAGTTCAGATAATACAGCAACAATAAAACTAATTACCAATAAAGGAATTCATACTATGAATGTAACCATACATTATATTGGCAATGGTGCAGGATCTGGGAGAATGTATAACAGCGTGTCAAACCAAATACTAGAAAAAAGAATTGGCGTACACAAACATTATATTGGAATTGGTGAAAAGGCTGCGAGAAGAGATGATAAGGTTGAAATGCTATGGCAATATCATCAACTTTAGCTTTAAAACAATTTGAATTATGCAATCATCCGCAATGGCATTATGATTATTCATGCATAGCAAACAAAAACGTGTAAACAAATTAAAAGACTTGATTTGATCAATAAAAAATAATTATGTCGAGAGGAACTCGGTTACATATAAGTTGTTTGTTTTTCTACCTGCATCAAGAGCACTTGCCGCGGTGCATTTTCTTGATAAACTGGCTGAGAGCTCGCAGTACTGGCACTCGTATCCTTCAAACACCTGACTCATTGTTGGTTGCTCGAATTTCTCACCAGTGTTTTCTAACCATCCAGCAAATAAAAAATGTATCAAATATGAAAAAAAATTTAATTTTAAATTCAGATTTCTGTTAAAAGCTTCAAGCGAAGATTATGATGCAATTAGAATAGATGGGTCAAGTTTGAATTATTGAATACATAGATTAATTTATCAGAAATAGAGATTAGAGGATACCGGCAAGCGATCGGAGAGTTGGTAGATGAGATAGGAAAATGGGAATGGGAGGACCGAGGTGACAAATTTCTTTCAATTTTCTTCCAGGTGACAAATTTGTTTCTTCAGTGTTGGCTCCACCAATTTGTTGATATTCACGTAAAATTGCCACGGAGTAATACCCTTTCTGTTAAGTTTGAATTACCGAGGTTGCCCCGACTCCCTCCTATTTACGGGACAATTATACAGATACAGTAGATCGCACCTGCTAATTTAGTTCGTCACCTTCGTGCTTTACGCTTGGAGATTATAATATTTCTGAAAAAGAAAAAAAGAAAAACCACACTCTGTGTGAGTTTGTGTAACCATTCATAACCAATCGCACAGCTATGAAGTTAAAATTTTGGAGCCAGTACGAAGCAGCACTTGTTCAACGAATGTTCCCAAAGAAGATGTACTTTATGTGGAAAACCAAAGTAGCGAAGCATTTTGTTAAAAGACGTCGATAGCAAAAATCCAAACATCTAATACTCCCTTTGCACTACACATTGCCACTTTCTGATCAAGTATCACCTAAGCTGCATGAGCTCTTTAAAACTGCATGGATCTAAATCAATTTACAGATTCTTTAACCTCGAGCTTGTAACCCCGGTTATAGATTCTTGCAAATATGAAGCAACCCACTGGAAGACTATTGCGTTTTTCTGTGGTCGCGTAAGAATTTGCATACTAGTTTGAATGATTATTATAATCACGCAATGCAATTCGTGTCTTTGCTAGAAAGATGGATCATACGTCTAAGAATATATTAATTTCAGATCTAATTAAGGAGGGTAAAATAACGGAGTGAAGAAATTTAAAAGAGCATCAAGTACTTGCCTTTTCAGTATAGAATCACATGTTTGAGTTCAATCACATAACCGGAAAGAATATTTTCTAATCATAATGTAAATGCTCTTGCATTTTGTTCTTGCATCACCTCTTTTTCTATTTTTTTTTTTTTTTTTTTTTTTTGCAGTGAAAAAAAAAATCATTATCTTTCCTTATTTTCTCAGTTTTATTTATAGAACATGAAAAAGTACAACTACTTGAAACAGTTGCTTGATTCAAATGTGCAACTTGCTTCAAATAGTTGTATCCTCATGGGCTAGACTGGATTATTGGACAGCAAATTATGGGCCGTTGATCTAAGTCCGATGTCTCCCACCCGCATATGGCGAAACGTCGAATAGCAACAAACAACGTAAAGAGAATTGACATTAAGTTATAATAGTCTTCATGTGAGCAAATAAATAGTATAACTTATGAACACATACAATAATATATGTATAGGAGTTGATATTCTCAATTGTAAGTATATACAAAAGATTTTTAAATTTTGTTCATTATATCTTAAACTTATTGTTACATTAGTTATAACATATTCAATCTATTTATTAAAAATTATACTTTACTCATAATACTCTATCTATTCTCAATTGTTTCTAACTCCATTGTGAGTCATACAACTAGCTCACTAGTAAACACGTGCTTGATGTAAGAACTAAAAAATAAATCTTTCATTTATATCTTTCAATTTTAAGTCAATTGCTTTCTTAGACATGTTTCATATATTACATTGTGTCATAGTTATAAATAATGTACTAAAGTAGCAATTATCAATTCAATACTTTAAAATATGACGGATAGTAACATATGATACATATGGAGATCATTCTTTTTCAATCTTAATAAAACATACACAATGGAAAAATAGGGATTACTCACCTATTTTTCATATTGCCATATAAAGAGTACATATGGTCATAGATAACATACTAAAGTAACAATCATCAATTCTCATCCTTGATAACATAAATAATAATCTGTAATACCCTTTAAATGTATTAATATTCTCTTAATAGTATTCTAATATTTTTATCCAAGATTTAATTAGTATCTACTCATCAACCCTACAATATAACAAATATCGGACTTTGTACACATTATAGCGTGCACGAAGGTTCTTATAGTTTTGATATAAGAATCTTTTGTGGTTATTTTTTTTCTTTTCTAGACTTTTAAAGCACATAACTAGGTAAAATGATTATTCTTTTAAAGTAGAAGTATCCAAAGACTTACAAGTAACCATATTAAATTGTTGAAGGAATTTTTTAAATATATGTCTCTTGTGATAAAGTTAGATATTTTTTTGAATAATTTATTTGAGTTTTGACTCCTAAAATATAGGTTACTTCAATTATATCTTTCATCTCAAAATATGAAGATAACATTTTTCTATTGTTAAAAAAAGTTTTTTATTATTTTCAGCCAATAAAATATTGGCTTCATGAAAAGATAATATTACAAAATTATCTTCAAATTATTTATTATATACATAATTATCTTCTTTAATTACACAAACCATATATTATTATAGTTTGATAAAACCTAAGATACTAAATTGTAAACTTTGCACTCTTGGCATTTGGTAATGAAATATTTTAGTTGAACCATTATATCTCTTCCTCTAGTTCTCTATTGAGAAATACAATTTTTACAACCACTCAATGTAATTCAATGTCTAAGTGTGTGACAATAACTAAAATTAGTCAAATTGAATAAAAATCTTATTATAGGATAAAAGTTTCTTTCAAGTCTACACTTTCTTTTTGAGAATAGCTGTTAGCAACTAATTTTTTTTTTCAATTGTATCTTTAGACTTACACCTGACCTTTAGAACCAATTTGTTTTTAATGGCTCAATGATCAAATGATAAGTCAACCAAGTCTTAAACATGGTTGGTTTTTATTGATTCTATTTTACCATCCATTACTTTCATATGAAATTCCTTAGCATTTGAAATGAGAGTTTCATTTAGTAATTTAGGCTTATCATTATCATGAGAAGCAACCATAAATACTTCTCCTTCGATTTCAAATTAGTAATGTGGAGCTGATCCTTGATTGCTTCGTCATATTGAATGATTTGTCTGAATTAATTTAACAAGTATATCACTCCCATTAAGAACTGAATGTTCTAATAAATGACTATTTACTATTATTTATGAAACTAAAATCATACCACTATTGAAATTATCTAGTTCATAAAATTGAGTTATTTTATCAATATCACGTGTAATAAGGAACTCATTTTCTAAAAAATTAATATATCTAGACTTTAATTCAGTTGCTTGACCATTTATATGTTCACCAATAAATATGTATGCTTTAGAATACTCAACATATCTTATAAAATATATATTTTTTCCTCTTGCACCCATTTTTTCATGTTTATAAGATGGATGATGATATAAATTGCAGAGCCCTAAGGTCGCATGCGATTTAGTTTGGATTTTTTGCCCCTTTATTATTTGTATGAAGTGGAAGTAATTGATTTGAAAAAAAAAAAACTCAATTAAAATATATAAGTGGTAATTAATAAAGCATATCTTTGATATGATATCGGTAGATTTACTTGTATCATTATTGACGTAACTATTATGAGTAATGACCTATTCTTCTTTTTTACTATGCCATTTTGTTGCAGAATACTAGGAATGGTCAATTGTTGTTCTATATCTTTCTTGTTACAAAATTTTTTAAACTGGTTAAAAAGATATTCAAATCTATGATCAATTCACAAAGATTTAATTTTTTTTTCATCTAATTAATTCTTCACAAAATTGAAATATAATTTGATACAATCTAATACCTTTAATTTATGTAAAATCAAATAAACATAACCATAAAATATAAAGTCATCAATGATTATGATAAAATATGAGACTCTATGTCTAAGTTTTACACTCAATAGACCACAAATATTAGAATAAATTAATTATACTAAGTTTTTAACTCTAGCTCATTTACCAAATAATTACCTAGTTGTTTTTCCAACTAGACAAATATCACACATAACCATTTTAATTTGAGCTAATAAACCCAATAAACCTAACTTGGTTAATCTATTCATTCTTTCTTCTCTTATATTACCTAGTTTGTCATTCCAAATATTAACATTTATATTATTAGATCTAATAGAAGTAATCAAGAAAAAACAACTATCATTATAGTTAAAGCTGTTCATATTCATATCTAATACAATAAAAAAAAATCATGCAAATATCCATTACCAATTGAAACAGAGTTAAACATAATATTCATAAAAACACTATGAAAATTTAATGAGTAACCTAGTTTTAGAAGAATGATTATAAAGACTAAATTTCGTCAAATACTTAGAGCATATAAGACGTCACAAAGAAGAAAAATGCAGCTACTATGCAAATTCAGTTTGCAAATTCATACTCTTTTAACTTCAACTTTGAAGTTGTCTTCTATATAATCACATTTTGATCCTTACTTATTCAATAATGCTCCATGTATGCTTCTTAATCCCTAGCTATGTGGTCAATTGCTCTTAAATCTAAAGTCCATAATGAACAAGATTAGGTAAGAAAAATAGAGTTAGAGACATAAGTATAAGTTAAATATGTAGAGAAGGATTTTATCTTTTTTGACTTAGAGCATTCACATGTGAAATAACCCATTTTTTCACAATTGTAGCATTTGAACTTAGTTTTGTTCCTCATTTTACCAGTATGTTTGTTTATTTAGCAATTCTTTGTTGAGATATTCGATTTCTTGTTTTTTTGAAAAAATTTCTTTCTTCATTTTAATTATATAGGCTTGGCAAGAAGATTTGGCTACCTCAAATTGTTAATCTTCTAACTCAACATGCCTTTAAGCATAATTAAAAGTTTTGATATTGTCATTGTGTGTTATGTTGACTTTCATATGCTCTTAGCTATTAAGAAGACATCGAATCAAGACCTAAACTTTTTGCTCATCAATTAGAGTATACCTTCCATTTTTTAGTTTACATATCATGTTTGACATTTTCTCAGATGTTGTCTCATTGTATGATTCAAACGCTTCTTACATATATCAAACTCAATAGTTAGTTAGCTAAGTTTAATAGTCAAAGTACCACTAAACTTCTTTTTCAAGGCAAATCATAATTCTTAATGGGTACACTTCAAGCTCATATATAAGATGATTATTCATACTACTCAATAACATCATATGAGTAGTTTTTTTTTTTTCCTTAACATAGGACTTATAAGTCTCTTAATCTCTCATATATTAAATAATGGTACTTTATGGTGACTCAACTATAATGTTACTTAGAGCCTTAAGAACCTCTTGTTCTTCCAATATATATTGAATCTCTTGGTGACAGCTATTAGAGTTATTTTCACCATTTAGTTATTTTAACCTTTATTTAACTCAGCCATAATATTTTTTTAATGTGAAAGTTATTTAATCTTAAAGAAACAAAAAAGAAGACATTATCATAAATTTTATATATACATATTTAATTTTACAATAATAACAAACTTTTATACCAAAATAAAGCTTTTTAAATAGACTTGAAATCTACACTAAGAATAAAACTTTGAGGCAACCAAATTGTTGGGCTACCAAAACAAAAAAAAAAAATTGTCCATTGTAAACTCTGATACTAATGATGCAATTTAAAAAATGATCGAATATTTACCTTTTTAGTATAGAATCACAACTTAGGGTTCAATCACATAATCTAAAGAACACTCTTTAATCACATTGTAAATGCTTTGTTGTTATCTTCTTATACTGGCTCTTTTTATCTTTGTTTCTCTTTTTGTTTTTCCTAATAAAAGGAAAAAAAAAACCATCACGTTTCTTACTTTCTCGGTACTGTTTATAAAATGTGAAAGAGTACAACTGTTTGAAGTAGTTGCTTGATTCAAATGTGCAATTATTTTTAGTAGTTGCATCCTTATGGCTACTAAATTGAGTTATTACACAATCTATTATAGGCATTTTTAACCCAAATCCAATATGAAGAATAAGAGTTTTGCTATTTTAGCTGAGACTTTGGTTAAACTAGTGAGAGAAGAGGAGGCATGAGGCATTTTCAAGAACTTGGAGAAGTTTAGATGTGCAAAAGATAATTTGTCAAGCTTGTGAACCATATTTAGTAATCCAAGGCAAGGTCTCGAGGGTTGAGCTCTTTTGATACCAAGAGGCATGATAGAAAAACAAGAGTTGCTTGTCACCACAAGGATAATATATTTAGTCTAGAACCTTTTATTTATGAGAGTTATATTTACTAGTGGTTTATGTAAGAGAATATAACAAAAGCATGCAAAATTGTCAAAAAGATAAAGTCCGTTAGATTTATGCCAAATTTCTTTTTTTATAACCCATTTCTTTAAGGCCTGTGTGAGAGAAACCTTGACTGTAATTTTCTTGTCATGTTCTTAAAGCTTCGAATGTGATGATGGAAATGATGTCAAATAATATTGTTTCAATATCAATTAATCATAATATATTGCTTTCTTGTTTCAAGAGAATAGGAAAACCAAATGAATCTTATGTAGTTTTTAAAGTGATGAAAAAGTCAAGTAGTGCTGCAGGTTGGTTTAACTATTATCTTGTTATAAGGTCATTATATCTAACTAGGAGGTTTGGCATGAAATGATGGATGATGGTCTAATGTCAGATTGTAAATTTTTCTATAATTTGATACATGTTCTTTGTAAAGTAAAAGGGTGAACTTTGTGTTTGAGCTTTTTGAATGAAAGAAAAGAAGTTTATTGAATGGCTATGATATAGTTTTTTATGAACTCAATCCAAAGCTCTGTAAAGGTGAAGACTTTGAAAAGGATAAAGAGCTATGGAATAAGGCAATGGCTATGGGTCTCACATTAACGGCTAAACCCTTTTATTATTAATGTGTTTAAGCAAACAAGGAAGCATATTGAAGTCTGCCTTGAAACCAACACACCACCTAAGACACAACTAGATGTTAAGAAGAATGTTATACAGGTTAAAAAAGATGAAAAGTAAGAATAAAAAGAATCCCACTTAGTTGTTCTTATTTCTACTTCAACATATTAGGAATTTATATTTACTTTTATTATTAGCATAAATAATGCAAAAATCATGCACTTAAAACTCCTATTTTTACACATTAATTCACATAATATCATTAATTTTAATTATATTTTTGCTTACTAATGACTTTTTTTAAACTGAATTGATGTACTCTTTTAAACAATGTAAATTATTGAAAATATATAATATGCATTGCGTGAAGTCTTGTTCTCGTGATTCTTTTGTGACTTGTCAATAATTATTATTTGATTTCTTCTAAATGATGTAAAATTGGAAACAAAAAATATTCTTAAAAATGATTATGCCATTGCTACTATCAATATCATGACAAAGGTACAATTCAACTACTACCACACAAATTTAAACCTAAAAGATAAAACAAACAAAATAAATGGAAGGTGCTTTTCTATGAATTCAAAATATAGAGAAAAAGTATGTCCATATATTTCATGTATAAGTAAAGTGAGCAAAATCAACATAGTTTATCGATAAAGAGCAATGTGTGTTGGTATATGATCTAAATTTAATAATATTTTAAATATTTAACATATTTGTATAATGATATTTTTTTATTTATATATATTATTTAATTATTTCATTATTATATATCAGTGTATTTAATAAATATAATAATACCCTTAAAATAATAAATTTAATTAGTTGGATACTATTTTTAAATGTTCTTAATCAATTATTATTGTAAATAGGATAATAATAATATATAAAAATTAGTACGTGTAGTGACTAATAATAATATATGTGTATTATAATATAAGATATCAAGTCAACACATAAGTATAAGTTAGTGAACTAATATATTAGACCGACCCATTATGAGAATGTTGCATGGATTATCATATGAATGTTATAAGTGATTCTCATAATAATAATAGTGTATATAATCCTTAAACTTAAAATCACTATAATTTTCAATATAGAGAATGATATATTTTAATATTTTCAAATATCGTCTATAATAAGATAGACTATAAATGTTGTGTAGAGGGATATGTATGATCAAAATAGAATTTATCATTCCTATATAATAGAAGTAATATTTTAAGTCTTTTAATTAAATAAGACTTTAAAAAATATATGGTAAAATATATGGTAATATTCAAATAAGTCAATATGTAATATTAATCTCATTTGATAAAAAAAGTTTACTTATGATATTAAAATATATATATATATAATTAAATTATACAAGAATGACACATTTCATATTTCGTGTTTAATTAAAATATTTAAGGCAAAATAATTAAATTACACAATAACATTAGTCACAAATAAAGTGATATCAAATTACTAACATTCTCGTTATTTGGATAGTTATGATGTATTACTAAATACTGCTCATTACTTATAACACTCAAATTAGATTTTATTTTACTGTTAATATTATGAGAACCTATTGGGTCACACATTAAGATCGAGAATATAATATATATATATATATATAATCTTAAATGTGTTTAAAATTTATTGAATTATTTAGATATTGATTTTAACTAAACTCATTGTGTAAAAATTGGACTAAATTTTATTAGTGTCTACTTTACTAAATAAATTAGGTTTTATAAAAAAAAATTCAACCAAATAATTTAAGTCAAAATTAAAAAATTTAAAATAACAATATAAATATATTATATTTGTGTCTTAGAGGTGTTTTTAGAGTTTGTTTTTGCGTCCTTACTTTTGAAAAGATTAACACATAAAATATCACACACTCAAATCATAGGAGCTATCATTTCTAATTAGATTTTTTATTGTATGGATACTATAAAGACGCAAAAATAATTGATGTGCATTTGTAGTTTGGTAAAATTGTCTAATTAGAGATATGCACATATTTACTGTATTAAATTATATACACATAATAACATTAAAATTTTTTATATAAATCTTGATAAGCAAACAATTTATTTTATATATTTTTCACTACATATATAAACTAGTTTGCTTACAGTATAAATAATTTACAATAATCTTTTAGGATAAGGAATTGACACAAATTGGTATCTTACATTTTTGGTTTGATGTGATATTTGTGAGTAAATTTTACAATTTACAAGTACAATCATATGTACAATGTTATTTGTTTATAAGTAATGACAGTCAAGTTTGGAATAAGGTAGGAACTAGCATATGACATAGGGCTATTGACAATAATAACAATAATAATAATGATGCAATTCAATACAACAATCAAGATACGATTGCCCACTTCCACATCTCGCCATGTAAGATTTTAATTTTTAGATGTTATTGTTATTAAAATGTTAACTTTAAATTTATAATATAACTTATTAATTATAAAAAATAAAATAACAATAACAATAATTATATAGTTTAAGAACTTATTTCAACCGTCGAAATTAAGACATTGATAGTATTTCTTCTATTTTGAGAATTGATTTAAAATTATTTTAAGAATATAGATTTATTAATTAAAACAATATGATCATACAATTAATTGAAATTAATAAATTCATGATTTGAAATCTAACATCCATTAGCTGAGCAAAGTATAGCAGCTAAAATTATTCAATTAATTATCTTAGGGATATATTTAGTGGGAGGAATTCATGAGAAAGAAAAAATAATTCTCAAGAGATTCAAAACCAAGGGAAAGAGAATATTTTAGAATCCTTATTTTAATGATCAAGTTATTTTAATTATTTATAATAAAAATATATATAATATTATCTACAAATTATAATATAAAATATAAAAATTAATTTATAATTATTGACATAGTTTTATTTTAGTTTATTTTGTTTACAGATCAATTTATAATCATTAATATTTATATTTGTTATAAATTCAACATTATCTTATTAAACAATTATTATTATTATTTTATCATTCTAATTACAAATATTTTTTATATGTTTTATATTTGTATTGATTTACAATTTTATTTTATAATTTTATAGTTATCATAATTCATACAATCAGTCATATTTATTTAATAATTTTAATTTTTATTATATAAAAAATAATTATTGATGTAATATATCATTTTAATTCTTTTAAAAAAAATTACCAAATAAAATAAAATAAAAAGAAATATTTTTGATAGTTATAATAAAAATTTATTAAATATTGTTAAAAACTGAATACACTTTCAATAAAATAGTTTACAACACTTAAATATATGAAAATTAAGTTTACATTGTATTTAAAATCAATTTATCAATAAAAATTTATATATAGTTGAAGTTATTATATTTTAAATAAAAGCAAGAGATACATACGAAATATAAAATATTTTTTTAATATTTATAAAATATATTTTTAATTAAAAAATATATTTACATAGTTTAAGTTTAAATATTTTTTTATAAAATTACTTATTAAATTCTTAAGATTCAATTATTTTATATTTAAATAATAAAATTTAAAGAATTTTAAAATTAATTTAATTATTTTAATTATGAAATGCATAAATTATTTTGTTAAAAATTTATTTTTTAAAATAAAATATAATTACTTAATATATGTATATTTATTTTAAGAATATTAATAAAATATAATTATTTCAATAATTTAAAATCTTAATTTAGTGATAAAAATAACGCAAATAGTCGATGTTTGGACACATGTTTTCTGTGGCCCCACTCCCTGTCTGTCAAACACTCTCCCTTGTGAAACGGAAAGAGCTCTTCTATTTATTTTTATTTTGATTTTGATTTTTGATTTATTTAAGACCAGCGTAGACACTCCCTTTGCCTTCTTCATCTAAATTCAAGCACTTCTTACATTGTAACGTCCTTTTTGTGACAATTCGGACACCTAACTCGCTTGAACTCAGATCCCCTGTTCGAAAACCCAGCAAGAAACTCCATGGACTCGCGGACAGCTAAATAGAGAGATTACGAGTAGCGAGATCTCTAGCTGCAACATAAACCATTTTTATTGCATATGGGCCAAGAACATTTCACACCTCAAAAAAGATCCTCTGGAAGCGGCACCGGTGGGCTTCCTACAACCACAGCTAACGGCAGGTCAGGTCGTGCATCGATGCCACGGGGCAGACAGATCCAGAAAACCTTCAACAATATTAAGATCACAATTCTCTGTGGATTCGTGACGATATTGGTCTTACGTGGTACTATCGGCGTGGGAAACCTGGGCAGCTCCGACGCCGACGCTGTTAACCAGCACCTGATTGAAGAGACCAACCGGATCCTGGCTGAGATCCGTTCTGATAACGATCCGAATGATCCGGAAGATCTGATGGAGTCGGAGATCAACCCGAACATAACCTACACTCTGGGTCCGAAAATATCTACCTGGGATGAAGATCGTAAGGCTTGGCTAAGTCAAAACCCTGTGTTTCCCAGTTATATAGAAGGTAAGCCTAGAATTTTACTCGTGACGGGGTCACCGCCTAAACCCTGTGACAATGCCATTGGTGATCATTACTTGTTAAAATCTGTTAAAAACAAGATAGATTATTGTAGGATTCATGGAATTGAAATTGTTTATAACATGGCTCACTTGGATAAGGAGTTAGCTGGTTACTGGGCGAAACTGCCGTTGCTTAGGAAATTGATGTTGTCTCATCCTGAAGTTGAGTGGATTTGGTGGATGGATAGTGATGCCATGTTTACCGATATGGTGTTTGAGATTCCTGTTATGAAGTACAATAAATATAATTTGGTGGTTCATGGGTATCCTGATTTGATGTTTGATCAGAAGTCGTGGATTGCTTTGAATACTGGGAGTTTCTTGTTTAGAAATTGCCAGTGGTCATTGGATTTGCTTGACGCTTGGGCACCGATGGGGCCAAAAGGGCCAATAAGAGAGGAGGCCGGGAAGATTTTGACAGCTAATTTGAAAGGTAGGCCGGCTTTTGAGGCTGATGATCAATCGGCTTTGATTTATTTGTTATTGTCGCAGAAGGATAAGTGGATGGATAAAGTGTTTCTCGAGAATCAATATTATTTGCACGGTTATTGGGCTGGGTTGGTTGATAGATATGAGGAGATGATGGAGAAGTATCATCCTGGGCTAGGTGATGAAAGGTGGCCATTTGTGACTCATTTTGTTGGTTGCAAGCCTTGCGGTAGTTATGGAGATTACCCAGTTGAGAAGTGCTTGAAGAGCATGGAGAGGGCATTCAATTTTGCTGATAATCAAGTGCTTAAGCTGTATGGATTTGGTCATAGGGGCTTGTTGAGCCCCAAGATTAAGAGGATCAGGAATGAGACGGCTGCTCCTTTGGAGTTTGTGGACAGGTTTGATATCCGTCGTCCTGTTCATGAGAAGAGTGGATCATGGAGCTAGGAAGTGAAACCGAAACATCATATTCAGTGTGTCATATTGTGTAGGTAATGTAATTCCTCGGTTACAGATCAGATTTATATCCGTTAACAGTTTTGCCTTCCAATTAAGTTTTGCTTGCAATATGTCTTGGTGCTCTTTTGAGAACAAATGAGTACAATTCTTTGTAAACTTCAGTTTGTCTTCCTGGTGCTTTCCAGTAATTTATGAAGAAAATTTTCATCACCTTAACACCATGTTTTTCCTTCTTATTTTCTCATCTTTCTCTTTTATGAGCGTGTTTTATTTCATTCTCCACAAATGCCTCCTTGCTGACGAACAATATATACGTCTAAATATTAGCAGTTTCTGGTTATTTAACCATGAGATAAAAATTGCATCAATCATCAGAATGTGTAGACAATTTGAATAGCCAGTTTTCTTGCCATTACATATACTATCCATTAGAGTTAATTGAAGCTTTTGCTAGTATTGCCAAACTTTCATAGTGGCCTTTTTGCGTTTGACATATTGATCTCTTTGTTTAATCATATCATACACATAATAATGGATGTGTATCTGTTGCTCTGGGCTCTGGCATTGCTTTCATTTGTAATGTAAAACAGCTTTTCCAAACCGAAGATTAAGACCACCTGTGTATTCTCTCTAGTTGTCCAATGTTAAGTGCCTTATGCTTTATAATGGGAAGCACGAAGTTCATGACTATTTGAACTCCTTTATATTAACTAGTAAATGCATAAGCTTCTGCGAATGGTCAGACGCTGCCCTCCAAATCCCAATTGCAAATTTGTGAATAAAAAAGCATATAAAATCAGAAAAAAAACACACTTCCTTAATTCTCTCTAATGAAGAAGATCCTTAAAGGAATAGATATCTAATTAATTCGCCAGTTTTGAAGCCAGAACTTTGTGACGGGCAACTAGCACTTGATTCATTTCAGCAATTTGATGCAGCAATTTATTGATTTTCTGTGAAAAATAAATCAATGTTAGGGCGGGACAAAAAGTAAAGTAGATAAAATTCGTACCGGTAAAACCTTGTTACCGTAACAACATTTCTAATGTAATGCATCTATTTGTGCAAAGCAATATAAGAAGTTACAACAGCACAGGAACAGAGTAAAAAGTATTGTAATTAGGTAAAAGAAAATCAACATTCATCCTCCAACAAGAAATGGATGGCCCATTGTAGATTTATGTAATCCCATATAGTTAACTTACAACATCACCAGGAAGCACAAGGCAAGCGAAATAATTTTGGTTTACTAAATCAATCCTGGAAACTAAACAAAATGTGCAAACAGCAACACAAGTTGTTACTATTTTGATTTTCTATGAGATAGTATAGGGAATATATTCCAAAACTTCACAACTTTATATAAGAAACAAATTGTGCCGGGCGAGTTTGATTTTAAATTGTATGTTTATAACTAGTTTCTATGAGATAGTATAGGGAATATATTCCAAAACTTCAGAATTTTCTATAAGAAACAAATTGTGCATTGTATGTTTGTAACTAGTATATGCTGGTATTGGCATTTCCACAAACACCTTAAGCTAAAACAACGTAATTATATCAAACACTTGACAAATAAATGAAAGATCTATTGCATATTATAGCACCAAACCTCATCTTTCTCTTTGATAATCAGCTTCAACTGCAATTGCTCTACAGTCTCTCTCCGACTTCGACTCCGCCTGCAAAACCACCACCACATCACTAACACCGCCATGCCTGCCACCGGACCAAACGACCATGATGCTCCTCTAGTATCCCCGTTATTACAAAACCAAGAATATATACTGCAAATCTTGGCACGTAAAATCTCAAGCCCAAAATCCAACCACCCAATAATCACTTCCTTAGAACTTGACGATAGACCGAAATCAGGCGGTGCTAACGACAAAGATGAGGATGATTTGGATGATAGATGTTGTTGGGTTTGCTGATCTTGACTGTGATGTGATGGGATGTGGAGATTTTCGTGGTTGACAGGAGGGAAAACAATGTAATCGTCGCATTTTGAGTTGTCGAGAGAATCTCTTATCGTTATCATTGACCATTCTTTTGAGGGATGATGATTTATGGATCGAATTTGCTCCAATAAGCCCCCGAAAATTTCATCCTCTTGCAACATTTTCACAGCGGAGCGGAGCGGAGCTGAAATGAACGATAGATGAGTATGTGGTATGCAGTGATATGGGTTTAAACGCTCAACTGGTAAATACTCGTGGAAATAGTTCTTTTGCGAAAGAGAAAGCGCTTATACGAACTCCGGCGCTGCACAGTGATTGCTTTGCTTGGGGTGGAATCTGTTTGTTTCGAGTTTGTTATGTTGTGTTTTCATTTTTGTAATTGTAAACCAATCACAAACAAGGCGCTGCCCAGATATCGACCATATGGTTAGAGAATTAAAAGGTGTAAATGTATACACAGATCATTCATACTTACTCGTGTAAGTCAATTTTTAATAAAATAAAATACTTTTTGAAATATTCTTTATGAAAACTTATTTTAAGATAAAACTGAGTTCTTCTAGAAAATTACTGACATTACATTCTACTAAGCCCTTCAGAGATGTACGTACACCTAGTAATCACATCTCACACCTTTAGTCGAGCATACGGGCTACATTGTACCATCATAGAAGCTATATCCATTTAGTCCTCCTAGCAGATTTTGTATTAATTAGTTTACAACATAAAGATACCAAGTATTTTTATAAGTAGGAGAGATTATGAGTTTAACTAAGGAATTATTTTTGTACAATAAAATTTTTTAATTTTAAAAATTATATTTAAATCTCTCATTCTAAAACATGGAATGATATATTAAAAAATTAATTTTAATTGTTCATTGTACATGTGTTCATTTATAAATAGACAAGGTCATTCTATGAAAACATTCAAGTTTATTCAAATAATCTCTATTAAAAAATTAATTTTAATTGTTCATTGTACATGTGTTCATTTCTAAATAGACAAGGTCATTCTATGAAAACATTCAAGTTTATTCAAATAATCTCTCTCAAAGCTCTTATATTCTCTTTCTATCTCTCTTCCTCAATTTTTCAGTATTTTGCATTTGTGTGAAAATGAAGCTGCTTAGCTCAGTTATTTTAAATTGTGCATTTAAGGTTGCATAAAGAAAATTAGTTATAGCAGTAGTATTATAGTGTTGTTTCAAAGTAAGAGAAGAACGTTATAGCACAAAATAATCAAAATCAGGGAGGGAATCCTAATAACATTGAAGAAAAATGAACTAGAGCGCAAAGCAAATCTCGATATGCTATACGAGAATTTTGCACCATTGTGGGGAAAGCGATGGAAGGATTGACCTATGCAAGAAATTGGCTTAATAGTTTGAACCAATGGTGAAGATTCATAAGAATACATAGGGATGACAATTTTATTTATAAAACTGTTAATTCATTGGTACCCAATTAGTCTAATTAGATGAGTTTAATAGGTTTTTTAATAATTTTGGAACAAATTTAATAAATAAAATAAAATTTTGTAACAAATTTAATAGGATGAGAATATATTTTTAATTTTATTTATCTCTCTTTCTCACATTAATTTTTCAATTATTGAATTAATATACTCTTAATTATTAAAATTAAATTTAATATTTATAATCAATACATCATAATTAATGTATATATAAAATATAATTTCAATCATTCAATTAAAATTAATTCAATATACATAAATAATGCAACAAATTGTGTTGAAAATAGGGAGTCTTGATCATATACATACATACATACATACATACATACATACATACATATACATGTATATAAGAGCTCATCTACCATTCCACCAATTCCATCGAAAGAAGCAGCGTCAAGGGTTGAAAGCATTCAAAGCTAAAATTTTAGGAATTCTGGGCAGCATGCAACATTAGATGAATATGTTGTGCCCTGGCTTGGAGGTTGCAAAAGCTGATATCAGCCTTTGCAAGCAAGCGATGGTCAACATGGTTAAGGCCACTCATGGAGTTGCTCAAACGCCAAGGATTAAAGCACCGAAACTGAAATCATACAACAAAAATCGAAACGTTAAGGAGTTGGACTATTACGTTTGACAAATGGAGAGGTATTTTAAAATATTTAGTTTGCGAAATCAATTGGATAAGGTAAATATTAGCTCTCTACCTTTTCGATCATGAACTTCTGGTGGCACAAGAAGTAGAAGGAGATTTAGATGGGTTGTGCACCTCCGACAAATAGGGTGCACTGCACCAAGAGCTCAATTGCCAACTATATCTTGAGAACGTTTTGTGTTTTGATCGCAAGACGATGAATGAACTGAAACGAAACACGTCCATTATAGATATGTTCGGAAGTTTTCGATATTTATGCTTTAATTTTCAAACATAAGCAACCAGAACTTACTCTTCAACTTCTATGAGGGATTGCAACAATGAATTTTTACTGAGATCAACGATGGAACGTCACAGACATTGTCATCGCTCTTACCGTAGTCGAGACACTTATTGATTTATGCTAGTGAGGTGAGGCAAAGTCTAAGCACCATAAGCCTAACAATGGTGGAGAAGCATAGGATTCTCGTTCTCCACATAACAATAATGGGAAAGGCGAGTAATAATGAGTAAAAAAGAGAGAAAGGAGATAAATTTTAAAAATTTTAAGAACACAATTTATTGAATAAATACAAAAATTCAAATATTCATAATTTATATTAAAAAAAATTATTATATAAATATTCACATTATGTTAATTTATAATAAAAATATCTACATTAAAATTTTTTATTTTTTATTATTATAATAATTTTTTTATAACATTAATTGTATTCAAAAATTTTAAGAATTTGACATAAATTACTTTTTAAAATAATGGAATAATTTATTAATAATACTTATTTTAAGTAAACTAAATTTGTATATTGTTAAAAAATAAAAAATATATTAATACCTAACATAAATAAATTAAAGTCTAAAATAAGTAAATATGAATAAATTAAAATTTTATTAAAAATAAATAAAATAGAGATATTTTAATTTTTTTAATTTGTCAACTTAAAAGAGTATGTAAATATATCTTATTATAAAACTTTCAGCAAAATAAAATTACACGAGTCTAGAAAAAATATATGATAAAATTACTCCAATATAATATTTTTCTAAAAACATTTTCAAACAGATCCTAAGCTGCAGCGCTGGGACAGAAGTTTCCAAGAATGTAGTAGCAATAAATTATAATAGCTTCTAAATTAGTTGGCGGCATTGCAGATTGGCAACAAAAGAAAAGTCAGCTTCTGCGCATACGCAGCAGATGAACAACTGGAGTGGTCTCTTTAGATCCTGGACAATACCATGCAGTCCAAGCGCCTGATTTTCTCTTCTTGATGGAAATAAACCCGTATAATTGTGTAAGCTATCGGATTGAAAGCAGAGTCCTTGGCATCCTCAATTGAACACCAATTGAAAGTAAGCACTAACATCATTGACGTAAATAAATAAAAGAAATCCCAGAACGCCAACGAAACAAGTTTAACTAACTTTTAAAAACATGAAAAGAGCATAAATTTATACTCGTTAACATTAACACTTAAGCGTGTATAGAATTTACGGTCTTAAGAGATGCTGTCAGAATTCATTTTTCTGAACATTCATTTATGCTTTTATTATTATTGACTACTTTTGGCTATACTCGTTTGTTACAATAAGAATTAGGGATCCACAAACTTCATAACGTGGACCAAAGAATATAAAAAAAAATTTCAGTAAAAAAATTTAATTTGTGTCTCGGAATAATAATGAAAAGATGCATACAACAACTGAACAACTCTCCTCATTGCAATCTGCAGCCTTGATCTTCTGCTCTGAGATATATAAGCGCACGTCTTATTCTCTGCAGAAGAAATAGAAAGGATAATTAATTTAAAATAAATAAAGTTAATGAAGGCATTTCCAATTTCGTGCATGATGTACGTTATGTGCTACAGTAAATAAGAAAAGGTGAGACTTTTGCATCCCACATTTGCACACAACAACAAACTATATATCATTAATAAGGCTAAAATTTTTCATAACAGAACAGTTCAGTAACAAGAATATCACCAAAAGCTTAGGTAGATTCATTGGTTCTCAGTGCTACAGACACTCCCAACTTTTCATTAATCCCATGTTTTCTCGAGTTGCTCACGGGGTTTAATTGGTACGTACCTCTTGTGTATCTCTTATGCGCAGGAGTTCTAATCTTTCTGAAGGCCTACGGTCTGATAACGTAGCAAGCTGCAGACAAGAAATGCTAACACTCATGGAAAAAGTCACAACTAAATCCTGCACTACCATAATGCAGAATAAAACCATACCCAGAAACTGAAGCGCTCAGCATCTTGTGCTGTGGGCATCATTGCTTCCACATTAAGCAGTTTCTCAAGTCTTCGTCTGTCTGTACACAAAATTCACCGCCATACAAGCACATGACATAAAGATGCAACATGGTGAGAAAACAGAAAATATTTGTCCATATGTGTTTAGGGTGTGCTTGTGCTACTTAAGTACATAGGTATACATATGTCTATTGTCCTGAAAAGTTTATTCAACCAGAAGATAGAGGCTTAAAGATATTGAAGAAGTGACAAGGAAAGAAAACACCAAACAGAACTTGCATGGCTCATTCTCATGATCCTCCCTATTTTACCTTGTCCAGCTACTTCTTTCTCCCTCCTTAACCACAACTGAGCATATTCTGCTGCATTGTTGGTCATATCCTGTAACTGTAAGCATCCAGATCCACAGTAAAGTCAACAAAGTGAAGATGAGCTAAAGCACCAATATCATTTAATTTAATAATTATGTATTTAACTTTTAAAATAAAATAAATAATAATGATTGATTAAGTCCTTTTAATTCATATAGTATTTTTGTCAACTCATTTTGCTATTTATATTTGTTACAATACCATTAGCATTATTCATATATGATGTGCATGTGTGGGTGTGTAAAATAAAAGTCATAAAATAAATAGATTAAACTGCCAACATTACTGCACCATCACCAGAGACAAACGGGAAAGGTTGTTAGGTGGACAAATTGGCACCATTGAATTCAAAATTTTACAGTATACACAATAGTGGAAACTTTGTCGGAAAATAGGGCTTGGTAGTGTTGCATGTGCCACCCAAGGATTCGTACCCCAACTTGACCATCAAACAGTGACGAGTTACAGTGAAAGCCAACTGAATTGAACTTTGATCGCCGATCTGGTCAATTCAAGCTGCAATGCACCATAAGTCACTTACCATACGATGGATATGTTACAGGGCTCGTCAGGTTTGAGTGGCACATGCAGCTCACCTGTGTACCCTAAGCCATCGATGACTCCACCATGGCATAGCTCAGAATATTTTGGATCTGATGATACCCTTTGTGTTGTCATTGATTGGAATTTTCATCACCACCAAGGCCAGCATCCAAATAGTAACAATGGCAACTTTTAATTTTTCAATTTCTTCAGTTTATAAAAATATCACAATCTAATTTAATTAATGAATTCTAAATATGAAGTCGATTATTTTAATTTGATATAAAACTTTTACTAAAAAAATTAGTTATATTGTCATAAAGGGTATATTTGCTAATACACTTTACAAAAATCAAATTGTGAAACAATCCAATTTGAAAAGCTACTTTGGATTGCTTTTAGGAAATAATCACTATTTGAAAGAAAGGGTTTGCCAAACATAACTTGGGTGTTCAATTATCAAATAAAAATGTATTTTACAATGCAATGTCATCCCAAACATGCACACTTCGTCTTGTATAGTAGTCTTCCCAAGTTTTCCTACATATCAGGCTTTTAAAATTGGCTTTAAACTATAGTTAACTATTTGAGAGTACTTAATTGCAGCCTCAGTGGAAGCAATTTGGAAAGTCTGGCATCACTAGAATATTGATGCACGTTTAAGCCCTCAGTACCAATACAAAATATTACCTTCAGTTTACTGTCTATTAACATCCTATGCAAACTGTCAGGCATGTAATTTTGCAATTCCTAAAGAATTTAAAAGTATATATGTCACATACAGATAAAAATTAAAAAAAAAATAAAAACCGGAATAACAGAAAACTTACTTCTGCTCTATCTTCAGTCCCTTCTGGATATACATCCTGCACCCATTCAACCTCTGCAACGCGATATCTGCGTGTAAAATTAGCTGTGCTTCAGGCCTAACTAATAAATAAAAGAGTTACGCATACATAAGCCAGGGAAGCGTAACAAATAAATAAATTTAAGTGATCACAGCACTCACCCATCTTGATCCCAAGATCGAAGGATTCGAAATCTTCGACGGCTTTCAATCTGCATCGTATAGCACTAATTTTTGTTAGAATGCAAAATGAAAAGTAAGAGGATGCCTCTTTAATTAAAAAATGGGGAAAAAAGAAATATAAAGGAATGCACAAATGCACAGATCATATGTCACCTCCAAAACAAACCGTCCATCTGGAAGTGGTTCACACCTGAATGAAGCAAAGAGTAGATGTAAAAGAGGAAAAAAGAGTGCTAAGGTTCAGCACAAAACAAAAAAAAAAAAAATACTAACACATATTTCAGATAAGACAAAAACATATACATATGAGAAGAGCGTGTCAAAAGGAAGAAGACAACATGGAACCAACACCTACTCAGTGATCTCCACTTCACAAGCAAAATCAGCTACAGAACCTGTTGTAGGATCAATGATGACCTGCACAATTGATAGAAAAAATCAAACTAACTGAAACAGCAGGATTCTTTGGTCCAACTGATACATCTTACAGCAGAAAGAAAAGGATTTAGTGAAAAATCTACCATTCCCATACGATGATTTCCCTGCATTATTCTCCTCACCTGTTGGTCATCAACACAAATATTAGAATAAAGTAAATATGATTCTGAATTCGGATTACTTTAACAAGGCCACCAATCAACAGGCAAAAATTTATCCATTCATACAACACCCTCTCCTCTATATACCCGCGAGTTTCAACTGAATAAAGAATTTGGTCCTAATTAGCTTTTGAGATCAATGAAAATTTTTCCAGTGAATGCCATCAAGAATTTCAGATGTCAAGTATTTCAAGACATCCAATCACCATAATTAATAGAATGCAACCATGCAGTGGTTAAGCCAGAAAAAAAATGCATAATGTGAGTTCTATTACTTCATCAAATTGTCACTTTAGTATTCTTCCCAAAAGTAACAATTTCCTGAGAAGTAATAATAATGAGTTACAGCAGGATCTTTGAAATCCAAAAAAAAAAACCCACTATCTTCTTACTTCCATGTGAGTATAAAGAATATCTTGTATCAGCAAACTCTTGAAACTCACGAGAGATTCCATAAATGGCTTTCTTGAGTTTTTCAAATATAATACATGAAAACCATCTAGTTAATGTAACAGGAATAACAACTCACCATAAGTCTGTAGCGGGGTTCAAATATGTGGAGTGGAAACTTCTGACATGGAATGACAACATCCATAACAAAGAGAGGAATCAAATCAACACCAAAGTTAGTCAAATTATCATGTTCTGACTTCCTTTCAGCATATTCCTCAGGGAAATTCTTCTGTATGATGTTGTTCAGTGTCACACTGGTAAACCAAGTGAATATATAACTATGTCAGAAAAAATAAGTAAATAAATCAGCTGTGTAATTTATACACTTTTGAGACTTGTCATAACAAGAAATTATGGAAAAGACTAACTTCAGAAAGAGGAATACAGCTTCCCTGCTTACCAACTTATACTACATTGCATTGCACGGCAAGCATGGTGCACAAGACAATAATTAAGGGGGCCCCACCAAAGAAATATAACTTACAAATTTGTGCAGTTAGTCATTTAAAGTTTCCTATTGCCACTGCTCCTTACCCAATCAAAATATCAAATTTTTAATAGCATTTGTCTCACAAGTTAAACGTTAATATGCTACCATTAAAGAGACATCATTTTATAAGCCACCTAGATCTTCTTGGTGAAACCCCCGAATTTGGATGCTCCTGGATCAAGTATGCATGCTAAAGCAAACAGCATATATTGGGGAGCAAAGCTTCTTCCCTTTTTATACTGCAATAAAAGAATTTTACAATATCATCATGTATGCAACTCACCTGATGGCACATGTCCTACGACTAATAAAAAGAACTGTTCGGCACAATGGACATTTGTTACCTATATTTCAAATACAAGGTCAGGAAAGTTGTAAATTTAAGTGATCTGAAGGCATTGATAAAAGAAGGAATCATCAAATGAAGAACATTTACCACGATCCATAGACTGAAATAGACATGATCGGCAAAAGGAATGCCCACAAGGGGTCGTAATAGGTTCATACAGTAACTTCAGACAAAGTGTGCAATCAAAGTCATCTGTACGTTCTGGTCTCCCATAACTTCTCCTCCCAAACAAACTGGCAGTTGTCCTCTCCAAATTCTGTAGAGAAGCTTGGAGAAGATTGCTAAACATTACCAAATCAAACAGCAATGACATCAGTCAATTAAATACTCAATAGCCAATAGTTTTTAAATAAACCACATAGAAAAACCTATAAAAAAAATGTTTCCATGAAATGTTTCCATGACTTCCAAAGAATTATGAAAATAAAAATAAATAACAAAAGAAATTGAGTGAATTAACTGATAGGTTACCTAAAAGGATCAATCTGCAGGCCTGAAAGGATAACATCCCGGGCCATCTCATATCTTTCCAACTGCAATTTAAACAAGGTTGAATCATAATGAGACAAAATATGAACAGATGTAAACATATGATTGAAATTCTTTTTGGCTCAGATTAGCTTGAGCTGAGGAGTTCCAGCCCAACCTGAAATCTAGCCAGGTTACATTTGAAGCAGCCCCTAGCCAATACCAGGCAACAACAACCTGTATTTGATAATTATACATGCATAATACATTTATTGAAGTATACTAATCCTTGCATATAAACTAGCCAGCGGTAGTGACATAAATAATACTTTGGCAACAAATCCATCAACCAAACAAGTCAGCCCTAAAGATGACACCCTACTATTAAAATCTCATCCATCATATATTTCCTCCTAGTTGTTTCTAATCCACTCCTCCTAGCACAACATATCCTTGCAGCAATGACATCACTACCTGTAGATCATTGTTTTATTCACATCACCATTGAATCAATTATTTTTAATTTCATTTATTATGAGCGGCTCTCTTTTTGGCAACCGAAATTATCTTTCAAAAGTGGAAGTGGGGGAGAAATGGCAAGATATTCGAACATCAATGTGGAAATGATTATGGAGCAGGAATTCATTTTGGTCATGGCGCTAGGACATGGAATCCTAAAATGGCACGTTGTATATCGGTAGAACATAAGGTATTCATATGACAAATCTGACTCGATATACAACCAAGAGGCATAGAAAAAAATTATGATATTGGGGAAATGTTAAAAAAAAGGTAGAAGAAGAAGAAAAGGAAAAGATATTAGAAGAAAAAAAGAAAAGCAATCCAAAAGATCTTTTTCCTTAAATTTCCACTTTGGCCTTATTATATCATAACCCCTGCCAATTAATATCCTTTTTATATTTTCGCTCGTCTAGTTCATATAGTATCACAAGCAGTGATTAAGAAGATTAAAAAAAATAAAAGATGCTTTATAGAATGATTTCCATTTCAATTGATTTTATGCAACTCAAGAATTGACCACAAGAAACTATTAATTTAATAAATAATTAATTACATGAGCTTACATTGAGCAAACTATGCTATTTATTTCTATGCAATGATTCAACCTAATGATTTCATCTATTTCGAGTGTAACCATGTTGCGTAATGATAAATAAAAGGAATAGAAGAATTTCCAATAAACAAGATTAAAAAAAATTGGTGAGTAAGCGAGGGCAACTATCTTGGCTTTGATAAAAGGATTTGTTCTCTTCATAAAAAATAGGAGGTCAAACCAATAAAGATAAGATGTTAAATCCCTAATTAATGCCTTCTCCATTCTTTGCTCTTTTCTTGTTTGTGGTTCTCCAGCAGAGTGATCGAAGTAGCTTCATTTTGATAAAATATTATTTTTATTCATTCAACTCAAAGTTCTCAGTTACTTTGATTATATGAATTTTACTGATGGAAGAATTAAGTTATAATTTATTGGATGATTGTATCATTAACTATTTTCTCATTTTTTCCTTTTAGTGCTAAGAGCTTAATCATGAATCCATTCATTTCTGCTGCTTTTGTTATTGTTGCTTTTTGTATCATTAACACTCTTTCTAAGGAGTTCTTTATTGTATCATTAACACCCTTTTTAAGGAGTGTTGCAACGAGCAATGTATTTTGCAATTGACACAAGACCAGATCCTTGTTACTAGTAAGTATCTCTCTCATTGGAATCTCCAATTGAAAGAATAAACCAACTTAAAATGGTATAACATGCTCAATACGGCACAAGTCCTTGTATCACAAGGGTTTCCTCGTAAGGACATCCATGTAAATGATCAATTACCTTTCGAGGGTTGTGAGCTAACATACAAATATGTTGACCTAAAACATATACTTCTACCTTCTTCTCTATTATACATATCATAAGGTTCACCATTCACAATGAATCTATATTCGCTTTGTTAATGATTAACAAGAAGATTTATTATCATCCTTTAAATGTCTAAGAAATTTATAATGGGCACATATTCTCCCAATTCATGTCTTAATATACAATCTACTATATAAATAGGCAAATTTTTCCTTCCTTTATGGATAGCAATAGTGTAGCCGACTATTGTGGGTACAGTGGTAGATACCTACAAACAAATTATTATTTCTTTTTTCGCCTTTTTATTAAGCCTATCCATTTTCTTTTAATAAATGATTTACTACAAAAGGTTTTTCTAAAGATAACGTGTCACAGTTAATTAACTCCTATTTTTTTCTTCTGTCAATGTAAAAACATAGAAAAAAATTCGATTATCTCCGATTTACTATGGTCAGAAAAACAAAATCTCTATATGACAAGGCTTCTTCTCATACCTATGAATTCCATGAGACCCATGAATGATACATGGAAGAATCTTTTGGGTCTTCCAATATCAATAGTTTGTTTGTTTCACTCCTAAATCTGACATAAGGAGAAAAATATCTCTAAGAGTGTTTTCCTGGATCCAAAAGGGAGTACTTGGGTTCTCTCAATAACTAAAATGTGTGTAATGTTTGAAACTAATTGGTGTTCATAATGGTGGAAGAACTAACTCAGAAAAAAGTAGTATTTTAATTGTAAAATATCTAATGAAACCATTGCTAAAATTAAAATCTCATTCAAAGAGAAAGATATAAAGCATCTAGAGTTTCTTTGTGCACACTATATGATGTTCCAATTCGCATGGATCATGATTGGGGATTGTTTGATCATCTTTCCCAAGTAAGAAGCAAAACATAATCAACTTCAATTTGGGACATCTATTGAAAATCTTAGTGAAAGACTAGATTTGTTACCTTATATTTTATTTTCATGAAAAAATACCAATTGAAGTAAAGGGTTTCCTAAAACAATAACAAGCTGGTAAATGGGCTATATCTTTGAAACCTGGTACCCAATTTTATAAGTGGTAGTTTCACCAAGATCGCCAAGATCTCTTTGCATTTGTTTACACAACGTGTGGTTGGTGAGCAACGATCAAGTTTTTAGTGATTCTTTTTCACTCGAGATATATGGACCCACAAATCTTTGTATTCATATAGATATTCAAAAACTCTATTTGCCTCTTCCAATCCATGAGTTGCTTACTTTTTACCAAATAGCATGTATTAAGGCTCAACTGACTATTGGCTAGGAGAGTAACTCCCAAAATAATCAACTTTTCTTTCTAGATGCCAAAAATCCTACAATCTTTCTATACTCTTGAGTTCTAATCTAAGGACTATTGTCGAACCCTAAAACCTTGGTAGCCAGGAAAATCATGAGAAATAAATTTCTTGAGTAGGTGGCCCCAAAGGGATTTGAACCCTTAACATCCTGGCTACATCCAAGAGTTTTTTCTCACTCAACTCAAGCCCCTTGGGGCTCCAAAAATCACCACATGGGATCCTTGATCTTCGAGTATTTTGGAATTGAAGAGTTATGGGTTTGAAACCATAGTTTTTGTGAAATAGAATCATTATATGTAAAGTATAAGAGGGAGAATGAATGTAAAACATTAGCTTCTAAAGTAAAAGTCAATGTTTACCAAGTACTTTAACTATCGTGCTTTCAAAGTTTAGTAGAAGCACAATAATTCCAAACATAATCTTCATCACGAGAATATAAAAAATTAACATGCAATCTGTTCTCACCAAAATGAGGGCATTGGCCTTTAGGAGGTATGATTTCACTGAATTACTACGAAGGTTTAGTAGCTTCTCAGCATCCTTTAGAGCAAGCTGAAATATTGCACAACTTTTCAACAATGTAGTTGTTATAAAATAAAAACGAAGCATCTCTTCAGTTATACAAAGTGTGCTTGTTTTTAATAATAAAAAGAAATAAGGAAAAGAAAGAGGAAAGAAAGAGAAAAAAAGAAAAGGATAAGCTTTTCTTTATTTGTTTGCACCATTAAATCATTCATGGAAAGAAATTCATTATTTTTTATTTTGACATAAATAACATTTGCTTTTAAATTAATTTATATTTATTAGTAGATTAAAAATTATAATTATTTTTACTTTTAATTTAAATTATTGTATTTATTAAAAACAATTATTGTAATAAATATTATTTTCTTGATATTCTTAAATATAAATACATGTTATATTCATTAA
>CP135557.1:4080558-4111338 GCA_032402905.1 Khaya senegalensis | reverse complement strand
GATAGTATATTTATATATTTAATAATATTATACCGTACATATATTTATTTATAATAATTATTAACTTATTCGATAATTTTAAATAAATATATACATCACGATTTTATTAAATTATTATATAAATAATATAAAAAAAATTAAGTTAAATAAAATATTATAAATATATTAATTAATTCTTTTTATATAATTTAATACATAAAAAAAATATTTTTTCAATAAATAATTTATTTAACTAAATATGAAAATATTTTATGTAAGAGTTACGTTTGTACAAATTTAATAATAAATTTTAATATTACATGTTATATTTGACTTTAAAGTATTTATTTAAAATTAATTTTTTATAATTTTAATAAATTTTTTTAAATATTATTATTTTATTAATTGAATAATTTGTTAAATATAAATTAATATTTATTTTATCTTCAAAATATAAAATAAAATAAATAAATAATTTTTAAAATTAACCAAGCGCCTCGACAATCGAGTTTTAAGTTCAACTATTTCTTTCTTCGTTATAACAACTTGAATGTGGCTTAATTCTAATGGTAAATTTAAGAATAGATACAATGCTTCCTGTGGGAGCATTTTCTTCTAGACTCTTCAGTCAACATTCCATATCCGTAAAAAATCAACAAAAAGTCTCGTTAGCACTGCTTTACTTATAGATAGATCACTTGTGTTTACTTATGGGGCTCTCTCTCTCATTCTCTTGTAATTCTTGCAAATGAGAACTTTCATAATGAGTGTTTCACTCATTTTCTCTCACTTTCTCACTATTATCTTAGTAAACAAACAAGAGATTTAACCTCCGAAAACATTGTAAAATTTTAGGATCATAATTAACTCGCAAACACACGAATCTGTTGAAGTATAGATAAGTGATAATGATATCAAACCTACAAAGATTTCTAATAAATGGAAAAACTAAATTAAACACAAAATTAATCTAAACATAACCTAGTTTGCAGTAATTGAATTTTTTAATAAGAACAATAAATTAAATAAAAAACGTGTGAACAGATGAGAATAAAAATAATAAAGGATGAATTCATCATACAAATGTTAGCAAGGCACCAGAATTTACCAATATTTCATTTATAATTTTATTATGAATATTAATTCTAATCAAAATGACAGTAAAGAAATCAATCCACTATCATCTCAAGATTTTACCGTCGAAGGCCTAAATTATATATATATTTTACGTAAATTCTTCTTTGCTTAATGAGTGTAATTCCTATGCAATCGTCTATGCATCTATTTTTATGAGAAAACATAAGATCAAAGATTATTACTTTTAAACATTACAGCAAAGTAAGTATCAATTGAATCAAACAAATTCTTAACAATCATAAATATTCAATTAACTTAGGGAAGCAAAAAAGTTTAATGGTTTAAATCAAAAGATAATGGAAATTAATTCTTTAAAATATAACTACTCAACTAAACATGGCTTCATCGTTAGTCCCGGTCCGCAAAAATTAGAAAGACATGACAAAGAAAAGAAAAGAACAAAAGATAAAAGATTCATTTTAGTAAATATTTACGAATTTTAATTAATTTAATATTATACGACCAAGCAAGTAAATCAAAAAGAAAAGAATTTTAACGTGATTCAAAATTTTTAATTTTATATCTATGAAATTATACTTAGAAAAAAATAATTTACTAAGAAAATTAATAATTATAAATGCTAATAGAGTTATACAAAATAAAAAATTTCTTTTATTATTGTTGCTACAATATTAAATATTTCGTGGTGGTTTTATTCAGCGAGATCCCCTTATCTTGATATGTCAAAAACCTTTTGACTTAATTAAGTAAAATCCCCCTACTAGCTTTCGTTGAACTTCCTTAAATAAGCACAAATCTTCTTTTGATGAGCAGTATGAAAATATATTGACAATACTTAATAGAACACTCTCTAAATTTATAAAATTAGAAATTACAAACTTATAATTTTTATTAAGTTATATTTTACTTTAAAGCACAAAAGAAAACATTAACAACATGAAAATAAACCACAAGTGGAGGAAACAAAACTCATTGCACATACTCTCTTTTTTGGTGTTCTTCAAGGTTACTGTATAAAACAACTAATGCACATATATATAACAAAAATCTAACCCTTGTTTCATGTAATTTTGTTTTCTAAAATAAAAAGAAATGTATCCTCCCAAATAGGAAGAATTCTTTTCTAAATAGAATTTTTATTTCCTCAATATTCTTTTTTTCTTTTATTTGTAAAACATATTCCAAAATAAATTTTTTAGTTATGCATGAAGATCAACACTGCCTAATATAATTAGAAAACTTAAAAATTTTCTCATGTGAAAATTATAAAAATTATAAAAACACGAATGAACAGTATCATATTGAATGAATGATAACCAATACAAAATCTCAACATGTTGGAAAAGAGTAATCTACAAAAATAGTTTTTCTCAAGATGCCAATATTACAAATCTTAATAATCTCTCCCTTCGACATTCTTTTGGAAAAACATCTCCATAAGCATTAACTCAAAACAACCACATTTCTCAAAAGTTAACAAGATGAATTATTGAAACATGGTGAAGCATAAAAATGACTACTTGTATTATAGAAATGGTTATGACATTCTTTTGGCAAAACATTCCACAAGAATTAACTCAAAACAACCATATTTCTTAAAAGTTAACAAGATGAATTATTGAAACATAAGGAAGCATAAGAATGACTACACACATTATAGAAATGACTACCCCCTCTCAATGTTTTGCTACTAAAAATTCTACTCCCTCTGAATATGCACTCACTTGTCACTTGTGATCCTAAATGTTATGATATGTCCTAAAAGTCATTCATGTTATCGACTTTAGGGGTATATTTTGTCTTATATATACATTATTTATTAATGAAAGAAATAGTTCTTTATTCACAAACATAAACTATTTTCTTTATTTAATCATACACATGAATAAAATATATTTGTGAATTGTCTTAATAATTTATTTAATTATTAATTAAAATTATTAAAGTTATTTCTTACGGAGGTGATATTGAATAGACAATGATATCATATAGTAGGTATACTGAATGTCTCTTGTGAATATCATGAAATAATATTAGTGCGGGTAATATGATAATCATGTTATTAGGATATTAGTATGGATTAAATAGTTAAAAAATTATTTTTTTTGAACATAACTATATAATGATAATTTACGTGATATTATATGTAGTTAATGATTTATCATATGTTGTACTAGTGTGTGATATTATCCTTTAATCTGAGATATGAAAGTTAAATTTAGTATAAATGCACGTGGTTCATATGGTATATAAATATGAGACTAATAACATCTTGTATAATAAAGTCAGTTTGGTCACCTGTCATTTACATTTGAAAATGGATGATAATCAAGACATAATCTATTAACTCGATGTATATGATCGGAGTTACCGTTGACTCAATCTAAATTTGAGTTATTTTACAAATATCAATAAATAGTTATAACAGTAAATTTCTAGTTAAAATAATTAAATGTGACACGAAAGAGTTCGTGATGAAAAATTCAGCCCATATTGATCGATGGCTAGTATTAATATCGGTATAAGATTTTGATATACTATGAACCCTTACTTGATTAGAATTAGATGATAAAAGAATTTTACCCATACGGTATGTACAATTAGGATGAGGTTTGATAAAGTATAACTTTATTGTGGTTTAGGGGTTATGGCACATTATTAGATGTTAGTCATAGTCGTTAAACTTTTGAATAGTTCAAAACCTAAAAAGTTTGAAATAAGTTCATAACTATTCTACAATGAACTTATATGGTTACACTATTAACTAAAGGTAGTGAGAGATATTTGGAAGAGAAAATATTATCGATAAAAAGACTGATACTTTTGAGATAATATTTAGGATAAAATAAATATATGTAAATGTTATGTATATTTATAAATTCTTTTGGAGAATTTTTATAACTCTACATCAAAATATAATTTAATATAAATTATATGATCAAATTAATAATATGAATTATTGATGGACCTAAATGTAAATGTGTAATTAATGGATAATTGCACATAAATTCATAAAGTTATACTCAATTGCATTTGTTTAAAAGTTAATCAAAAGTTGTGACATTCAGATATAAGTAAATCCTAATCTTTATTATCTCTTATCTCTGAAAATATTTTATGATGTTGTTAGAAGGAGACTAGGTAAAAATCGCGTAGATAGATAATTTTGTTGGGTAAGAGTAAAATAGTCTTTTTACTCAAATTCAAAGTCAAAGTGAGTTTGATAATATAAAAAGTCTTAGAACTTCATAAATATCATGTTGGTAAGTTTAATTTCAATTCGAAATGCGGTTAATATATTTTTACAAAGTGAGGAATAGTAAAGGCAAGATTATCATTTTGATAAAATTTTGATTAATCAAACTAGATGCTGATGATATAAATTAGTATGATAAAGCGTGTTAGAAGAAAAGATAGATTTTATAACTTTAGGAATGCCAAAATTACTATTTTGAATAAAAAGGGATAATTTTGCTAAAAATGGTAAAATGGTCATTACGTCAAGGGTTAGAAGGACTCTGCTAGATTTTGATAACTCAGAACTCTTGTAAATATTGTAAATAAGATGTAGGAAAAGTAGAATTTAAATTAGGATGTGAATTTCTCTAGAAAGGATGAAAAAGGATCAAAATGACTAATTTTTTTTATTAGGGGTAAAATGATTTTTTTATAAGAAATTTGAGGAAAAGGTGATAACTAAAACTGATAGACTAAAGTGAAAGAATATAAAAATAGTTTGGGTAGTCTCATAATTTTTTTAGGAGTTAAACATAAATTTTGAAAAGTTATTGGGTAAGAGTGTAATTTTTAAAAATATGAATTTGGATAAGATTGTTTGACTTTTTAAAATTGAATCAAATCAACTTCTTTCTTGCCATGAGTTACTTCTTTCTTTCTCTTTCAATTTTTTGAAAAAAAATCAAGTGAAATCTCACAATCTACTTAATTAAACGCGTTGCTGCAGAAGAAAAAATTGTTCTATGCGTCGAGAGCTTTAATTTGATGGTGATTTTATGGTATTAGGAGATTTACTTAAGCATTTGACATATTTTGAAGGTAAGAAAATATAATTTTCTTTTATGAAATTTACAATTGGTAGCTGATTGGTGTAGGAATGGATTTGGAGATGGTGTTCAGATGAGATTGGGTATGGAATAATGTATAAAATGGAAGAAAATTTGAAAGAGGGGTAAAATGATAAATTTAGATACTGTTCATTGAGCCTCTAAATGATGGATTTTAATGTGTTATGATATGTTTTAATGTGTATAAGTGTGTTAGGAAGTGAATGAAATTAGTAGGAATTGAGTTGGATGGTTAAAATAGAAGGAAAATGGAAAATGGAAAAAGGTTAGAATGAGAATTTTAACTACTATTCGATAACCTTAATTATTATTTTTACAACATATTTATATGCTTAGAAGTGTGTTGTGAAGTATTGAAAATAGTACATTTGAATTGGATGGACAAAATGAGAAAAATTAAAAGAAGGGTAAAATGATAATTTTAGTTATTATTGTGGAGATTTAAAATTGTTTTGATGTGTTATGTATGTATAATACTTTATATGGTTGTTGGAACGTGTAAAGGAATTATTAGTATGGTCATATGATCGAAGCATGATTAACAGAATCTAAAATAGGTTGTAGTATTCTTGACGTTGTATATTGATTGTCATAATAATTATGATAGTTATAATTATTATCTAAATTTTTTTTATTAGTAAATGATGCATTGATGTGGTTATCCATTAATATTGGATAGTTATGCGATTTGTTATCGTGATGGTAGAAATTGTAATTATGATGAATAAATCTCAGTGAATCTGATAGACTGTGTATGTGCGAGTGTATGTGATTATAAAAGTATTATGAATTTTTGATTAAGTATCACTATCTGCAAGTGCATTATGCATTCATTGTGTGAACGAATTTTATATGTACATGAAAATCGAGATGTGGACACTGTTTATCATTTCAATGTGTATAGATGTGCATATGTGGTATTCATTGTGCATGATTTGAGTGTACAATAGTTTTTGAAAAATGAATGCATGTCTTTGGGTCATGTGGTTTTAATTGTATGATTACATTAGTTATGGATCTGGATATTCAGATACCCTTCACACCCACTGGCTTGGTTATAACTTGATTATATGATCGATTATATGTAAAATATACACTCAGCTCGCTAGACGAGTAGTGTGAATAGATGAGGGTTGGACGGATTTACTTTGTGGCCAAGATCCATAACTGTGTTAGCATGAATGGTCATATATTTGTCTGTAATTTATTGAAAATGTCATGTGATATTGATTTCGAAATGCATGTAGACTTATTTGTATTTTATACAATAAATATGAGTATTATGTGGATAGTGATACAGAATATATGGTCAGAGTGTATTTATATAGTTAGAATATGTTAAGGCGATATGGGTTTAATAACCTTTACGCCATCAATATCGTATAGTATATATGGCAGAAAAATAAATTTTGTACTAGAATATTATGTTTTCTTACTGAGTTGTTTCGCTTACCCTTTGTGGATTGTGGTTGTTACAAGTAATGTGACGCCACAAGATATGGATGCGAAGTCTTCGAGGCGTTAGTAGGACTAGTATCTCGATGATGAGGGTATTTTTGGTGTTAATGCATAATTATGCATATGTGTGTGTGTGTGTGTATATATATTAGTACAGTGAACTTGTATTTTTGGGTTACATACTATGAATTATGTGTATAATTGGGATATTATACATATCCAGCTTCCGTATATATATGTATCAATTATTTTGGTTATAAATATGTTCCTTGACTTAAATTAAATTTAAGTTGTTTTCTAATATTTGACCCATGATATATATATATATATTTATATGATTATTATTTTTAAATAAGGTGCGTACTACCAAGTGGCATGCTACATCCTAAAGGTGGTTGCGTGTGCATGCATCAGTACTAAGGACAGTACTCAATATATGCATTGGGTGAAAATAATAATATAAGTATAATTAGTAGCATATTTAGGTAGAATGTGGCTGCATAATTAGATATAAGTGTGTGCGTGTGTGTAAGGGTATACCACATCAGTGTACCGTTGGGTTATCCGTTATATCAATGCATAACCTCTGGTACGTATTCTATCGATATTGTCAATGTTTTATTTAAATAGATTATATTTTAATTAATAGTTATGTGTGGATATATATATTTTTATGTTTTAAAAAAAAAAATGTCAAATTTTATCTTATATGGTTGATTTTAAATATAGGGGTGTTACATTAGTGGTATCAGAGCATGACTTTAGATTTAGTTGGTTATGTTATATTATTATTATACATGCATATGTATTACGATGCCTTGTCACCTTGAAGCTGCTTTTAGACCCGATGACAGTAAAGATTTTATTGCTTTATTACCTATATAAGTATATAATTGAGTGAGCAATTAGCAACAGCTCTATTTGTTGTGTGAAGATGCGAGGTGCTCATTCTAGGTGTTACCGAGGATGAGGACGAGGACATGCCTATGATTCAAGGGCCTACGGCTGCGAGTGTTGGTTGAGGGCGAGGAGTCCCTTAAGAGGTTGGTGAGACATTTACCTCGCCGGAGGTAAACGGTGTATCGGTTAATAAGGCTTTACTACAGGGTATGATTGATCGAGCAGTAAGAGAGGAGCTTGATAGGTGTACCTCTGGAAGTTCGGACAGGCCTATGGCTGCGAAAATATCGGTTGTTGCCCTGGGTACGGGTAGAGAGAATGCAGGAACAGATGCAGTTGTTTATGTGACTCGAATTGCTTCGACTGGTTTGGTGTCGATCTATAGCTTACCCAGCTAGCATTCTCCTTGGGAGTTCAGAGGTACTGCAGAACTCGTTGTTGTGGAGGAGTGGATTAGATTGGTGGAGACAGTTATGGATTTATTTTCGATGACCAACTGGGAAAAGGTCCAGTATGCTAGTTATTTGTTTAAGGATAATGCTAGGATTTGGTGGGATCTAGTTAAGGAGACCCAGGATATTACACTACTTTCATGGGTAGAGTTCTGGAGTATCTTCCACTCACAGTATATGATTGAGGATGTTGTAGCTGTGAAAGTATAAGAGTTTATTATATTGCAGTAGGGTGCAATGTCAGTTAAGGAATATTCTACTCGATTTAATGCTTTGGCGAGCTTTGCGTCGGGGATGGTGAGCACCCAAGTGATGCAGCGAGATAGATTTCTTCAAGGATTGAGGTTGCATATAGCTGTATATGTGGTGACTGGTCTGCAGCCTCCACAGATTTATGGTGAGGCATTAGATAGGGCTTTAAGGATGGAGGTCTATGTGAATAGGGTGCTACAAAAAGTACCGTAGATAGCAGCTGTAGTGCTGGCTAGACCATCTCAGACTAGTATACCACAGAGAGGCGGATTCTCAGGATAGAGTTTCCAAAGTAGGAAGAGATTCCCACCTCGAGGTAGTCAAAAATCCGGACGAGATAAGAGACAGAGGATAGTTGGTCCATCACAAAAGGGTTTTTCGCAGTATCAGATGTGTGGCAGATTTCATGTAGGCAAGTACCACTACAGGGGCCGGCAGGTGATATGTTACAGGTGTGAAAAGTCGAGCCATATTAAAAGGGACTGTCTGGTTCAGATGAGTTAGATCGCAATACCCCCTCCAGCAAAACCTATTCCAGCCCCACCCTTACAGAGTGTAGGTGGATCTCAGATACGAGTATTCACTATAGCCCAGAGTCAGGCTGAGGCCAGCCCATCAGCAGCAACTAGCCAGGTCTTATTTCATTATACTATTCTGTGTGCTTTGATACATTCTGAAGCTACTCATTCATTTATCACATTTACTGTAATTGAGAGAATGAGTTTAAAACCTATTAAACTATTGTATCCTATTAGAGTAGAGATGCCCGATGAGGAGTGGGTAGAGATTGAAATAATTCTACCAAATGAGCATATTGTTATCCAGGGTAGAGAGTTAGATGTAAACATGATTGTGTTACATATGCCTGATTTTGACATTATTTTAGCATGAATTTCTTGGAAAGATATAATGTGAAAATTGATTATAGAAAGAAACGAGCTTAATTTCAGTTAGAAAAAGGGGATAAATTCAGTTTCAGCGGTGGCTGATAGCTTAGCATGATGATTAATAGCATGTAAGCTAGGCGTATGTTAAGGAAAGGATGTATGAGGTACCTAGCTCACATAGTGCACGATAGTGTAGTATTAAACCTAGGGATAACGGATATTCTCGTAGTACGCAAGTTTTTTATTGTATTCCCTAAAGAGTTACCTAGGGGCAACGCCGATTTCGAAGGCCCCATACTGTATGGTGCAGCAGAGTTGCAGGAGCTGAAGAAACCACTTCAGGAGCTGCTAGATAGGGGATTCATCATACTAAGCCATTCTGTTTGGCAAGTGCCTATTTTGTTTGTTAAGAAGAAGGACGGGTCCTTGCGGATGCGTATTGATTACAAGGAGTTGAATAAGATGACTGTGAAGAACATGTATCCGCTATCATATATCGACAATCTCTTCGATCAGCTGAGAGGAGTTGCAGTGTTTTTAAAGATTGATTTGAGATTAGGGTACCATCAAGTAATAGTAGCAGAGAGTGATATACCCAAGACTGTTTTCAGGACACGATATGATCATTATGAGTTCGTTGTGATGCCATTTAGAGTAACTAATGCCCCAACAGTTTTTATGGATTTGATGAATCATGTATTTCACGATACTTGGATAGATTTCTGGTGGTATTTATTGACGATATTTTGGTGTATTTTCGATCTTGGGAAGAGTATGAGCAGTATCTCAAGTTTGTGTTACAACAGTTGCGAGAGAAGTAGCTGTACGTCAAACTATCGAAGTATGAGCTTTGGTTAGACCAGGTGGTATTTTTAGGTCATGTAGTATCCCGTGAAGGTATTGTAGTAGACCCTAGTAAGGTAGAGGTAATACTTAAATGGCAAAGATCGAAGACCACCAAGGAGGGGCGGACTTTTCTAGGTTTAGCCAGGTATTATAGGAAATTTATACAAGAATTTGCGAGGATTACTCGACCACTTACGGAGTTGATGAGGCAAGGGGTAGTGTTTCAGTGGACTGATACTTGTGAGGAAAGTTTTTAGGACCTAAAGAAGCGGCTAACAACTACTCCCATCCTTATTTTACTGGAGGAGGTAGTAGAGTATTATTTGTATTGTGATGCTTCTTATCATGGTTTAGGTGCTGTGTTGATGCAGTAGGGAAGAGTGATAGCATATGCCTCACGACAGTTAAAAGATTATGAGAAACGCTACCCTATGCATGATCAGGAGTTAGTAGTTGCGATTTTTGCACTAAAGATTTAGCGGCGTTATCTCTATGGGGTCAAGTGTAATGTATATATGGATCATAAGAGTATGAAGTACTTTTTCACGCAAAAAGACCTAAATATGTGGCAGTGTAGGTGGTTAGAATTGGTAAAAGACTACGACTGTGATATTAAATACTACCCTGTGAAGGTTAATGTAGTGGCAGATGCTTTGAGTAGAAAGGTCTCCATATCTCATTCTAGTGTTCAGATGGGATCACTTCAGGAAGCCATGGATGACAGCTTTGAGATTGTGGTAGGAAGATTGGTAGGATTGAGTATTCGACCCACCTTACTTGAGAAAATTCAAGAAAGACAGTATAGTAATCCCTGGTGTCAGGAGATGATATAGCAGGTTAGAGAGGGTCGAGAGACCGATTTTTAGATGGTCAGGGATATTATCTAGTTTAGAGGCCACATATGTGTGCCAACAAACTCGAAGTTGAGAAGACAGATTTTGTGTGAGATACTTGAGACACTTTACACTGCGCACCTTGGTAGTGTAAAGATGTACCATGATTTGAAGAAAGGTTTCGGGTGGCACGGAATGAAAATAGATGTTGGAGAGTTTATTGTGTGGTGTCTGATATGTCAGCAAGTTAAAGCCGAGCATCAGAGACCTTTTAGGTTACTACATTCACTTGCATCCCTAAGTAAAAATGGGAGGATATTTCCATGGATTTTATAGTTGGACTGCCGAGAGTGCAGAGAGGATATGATGCTATTTGGGGAGTAGTAGATAGATCGACGAAAGTAGCTTACTTTATTTTGGTAAAAAGTAGTACGACTACTGAGCAGTTGGCTTAGCTATATATACGAGAGATAGTGAGACTGCATGGTGTACCCAAGACAATAGTATCCGATAGAGATACTAAGTTTGTATCAGCCTTTTGGGGTAGTTTACAAAGAGTATTAAGTACTCGACTAGCATTCAGCATAGCGTATCATCTTCAAACGGACAGTCAAACGGAGATGATTAATCAAATATTGGAAGATATGCTTCGAGCGTGTTGTGTGGAGTATCAGACATCGTGGAATGAGTTGTTATCTCTGATAGAGTTTACATATAATAATAGTTACCAGTCGATTATTTGAATGGCTCCATATGAGGTATTGTATGGCAGACGATGTCGATCTCAGTTACATTAGGATGAGATAGGTGAGAGGAAGGATCTGAGTAAAGTCCTTGGACCATAGATGACTCAAAAGATGATTGTAGATGTTTAGATGATCCGAGAGAAACTAAGGCAGGCTCAAGATAGACAACAGAGTTATGTTGATCTAAAGAGAAAGGATGTGGAGTTTCAAGTAAGAGACAAAGTATTTGTGAGGATTACCCTTTACAAACATGTAATAAGGTTTGGAACGAAAGGGAAACTTGCTCATAGGTATATTGGGTCATTTGAAATATTGGATCGAGTGGGCAAGGTGGCATACAAGCTGGCTCTTCCACCTAGCATGGACAGGATTCATAACGTATTTCACGTTTCTTTACTTCGTGAATACATTAGTGACCCTTTACATGTATTGGCGCCTAACATAGTGGAACTGGAGGAGAGCTTGATTTATGAGGAGCGACTAGTTCAGATCCTGGATAGAAGGGTCAAAAAGCTCCGGAATAAGCAAATTCCACTAGTTAAGGTCTTATGGAGAAATCATAAGGTATAAGAGGCAACTTGGGAAGTGGAGCAGCAGATGCAAGAGCGATATCTAGAGTTGTTTGCTTAATTTCGATGATGAAATTTCTTGTAAGGGGGGAGAAAATGTGATATTCGAATATAGGTAAATCCCAATCTTTATTATCTCTTATCGCTGAAAATGTTTTATGAAGTTGTTGGAAGGAGATCAGGTAAAAATCGCGTAGACATGTCATTTTGTCGGATAGGGTTAAAATAATCTTTTTACTCAAATTTGAGGCCAAAGTAAGTTTTGATCACATAAAAAACCTTAAAACTTCATAACTATCATGTTGGTAAGTTTAATTTTAATTCGAGACGTGGTTAGTATATTTTTGCGAAATTGGGAATAGAAAAAGCAAAATTATCATTTTGATAAAGTTTTGATTGACTAAACTAGATGCTGAGGATATAAATTAATATAATAAAGCATGTTAGAAGGAAAGATAGATTTTATAACACTAAAAATGCCAAAATTATTATTTTAGATAAAAAGGGATAATTTTGCTAAAAAGGGCAAAATGGTCATTATGTCAAAGGTCAAAAAGACATCTCCAAATTTTGATCACCCAAAGCTCTTGTAAATGTTGTAAATAAGATATAGGAAAAACGGAATTTAATTAAGATATGAATTTCTCTAAAAAGGATGAAACGGGACCAAAATAACTAATTTTTTTTATTAAGAGTAAAATAATTTTTTCACAAAGAATTTGAAGAAAAAGTGATAACTAAAACTGATGTACTAAAGTGAAAGAATATAAAAATAGTTTAGGTAGTATCATAATTTTCTTTGGAGTTAAAAGCAAGTTTTAAAAAGTTATTAGGTAAGAGTGTAATTTTTAAAAATATGAATTTAGATAAGATTGTTTGACTTTTCAAAATTGAAGCAAATCAACTTCTTTCTTCTCCCTTGCCGTGAGTTACTCCTTTCTCTCTCTTTTAATTTTTTGAAAAAAAATCAAGCAAAATCTCACAGTCTGCCCAATTGAACACGTTACTGCAGAAGAAAAAATTATTCTACATGTCGAGAGCTTTAATTTGACAGTGGTTTTATGGTATTAAGAGGTTTACTCAAGTATTGGACATATTTTGAAGGTAAGAAAATGTAAATTTCTTTTGTGAAATTTGTGATTGGTGGCTGATTGGTATATGAATGGATTGGGGGATAGTGTTTAGATAAGATTAGATATAGGATAATGCGTAAAATGGAAGAAAATTTAAAAGAGGGGCAAAATGATAAATTTAAGTACTATTTATTGAGCCTCTAAATAATGGATTTTAATGTGTTATGGTATGTTTTAATGTGTATAAGTGTATTACGGAGCGAATGAAATTAGTAGGAATTGATTTGGATGGTTAAAATGGAAAAAAAATGAAAAGAATAGTAGAATGAGAATTTTAACTACTATTTTATGACCTTAATTATTATTTTTACAACATATTTATATGTTGAGAAGTGTGTTGTAAAATATTGAAAATAATACATTTGAGTTGAATGGACAAAATGAAAAAAATTGAAGGAAGGATAAAATGGTAATTTTAGTTGTTATGTATGTATAATCTTTATGTGGTTGTTGGAATTTGTAAAGGAATTATTATTATGGTCGTGTGATCGGAGCGTGATTAACAGAACTTAGAATATGTTGTAGTATTCCTGACGTTGCATGTTGGTTGTCATAATAATTATAGCAGTTATAATTATTATGTAAATTTTCTTTATTAGCAAATAAAGCGTTGATGTGGTTATCTATTAATATTGGATAGTTATGTGATATGTTTATCGTGATGGTAGAAATTGTAATTATGATGAATAAATTCAGTGAATCTGGTAGACTGGGTATTTACGAGTGTATGTGATTATAGAAATGTTATGAATTTTTGGTTAAATATCACTATCTGCAAGTGCATTATGTATTCATTATGTGAACGAATTTCATATGTGCATGAAAGTCAGGATGTAAATACTGTTTATCATTTCAGTGTGTATAGGTGTGCATATGTGGTATTCATTGTGCATGGTTTGAGTGTACAATAGTTTTCGAAAAATAAATGCATGGTTTTGGGTTACGTGGTATTCAGATACCCTTCATACCCGTTGGTTTGGTTTTAGTCAGATTATATGATCGATCATATGTAAAATAAATACTTAGCCCGCTAGACGAGTGGTGTAAATGGATGAAGGTTGGGTGTATTTACTTTGTGGCCACAATCCATAATTGTGTTAGCATGGCCGGTCATATATTTGTAAGTAATTTGTTGAAAATGTCATGTAATATTGATTTCGAAATGCATGTAGACTTATTTGAATTTTATACAATAACTATGAGTATTATGTGGATAGTGATACAGAGTGTATGGTCGGAGTGTATTTATATTGTTAAAATATGTTAAGGTGATATGGGTTTAATAGTTTCTACGCCATCAGTATCGCATAACATATATGGTAGAGAAACAAATTCTGTACTAGAATATTATATTTTCTTACTGAGTTGTTTCGCTCACTCTTGTGGATTGTGGTTGTTACAGGTAATGTGGCGCTGTGGGATATGGATGCGAACTCTTCGAATTATCAGTATGGCTAGTATCTCGATGATGAGTGTATTTTTGGTGTTAATGCATAATTATGCATATGTACATATATATTGGTTCAATGAACTTGCATTTTTGGGTTACATATTATAGACTATGTGCGTAACTAGGATATTATACATATCCAGCTTTTGTATGTATATGTATCAATTATTTTGGTTGTAAATATGTTTCTTGATTTAAATTAAATTTAGGTTGTTTCCTAATACTTGACCCATGATATATATATATATATATAATTATTGTTTTTAGATAGGGTACGTACTATCAAGTGGCATGCTACGTCCTAAAAGTGGTTGCGTGTGTATGCATCAGTACTAAGGATAGTACTCAATATGTGTATTGAGTGAAAATAATGGTATGAGTATAATTAATAGCATATTTAGGTAGTATGTGATTGCATAACTAGATATAAATATGTGCATGTGTGTAAGGGTATACCACATTGGTGTACCGTTGGGTTATCCATGATATCAATGCATAATCTCTGGTACACACTCTATCGATATTGTCGAATGTTTTATTTAAATGGATTATATTTTAATTAATGGTTATGTATAGATATATATATATATATATATCTTTATGTTTTTTTAAAAAAAAAATTTTAAATTTTATCTTGTGTGGTTGATTTTAAATATAGAGGTGTTACGAATGTCTTGTATTTAAATACATGGATTTAAATGTATAAAATAGAATTTATTAGATAATTACCATTATGTCTATAACATATATATTAGTAAACTAGTACCTAAACATGCAGCAAGAATACACAAAAAAATGGTTTACTTTTCAATATCTAAGTGATAAACTCTAGTGTAATCATATGGATATATTTCAATGTTATAAATATGTACATACTTAGAATTAATAGTTTTTGTCAAACCACGAATATATAGTAAATTCCTTTACGTCTTTATGGTATTCACATGATCGATAATCTAATTAGAGTATTGATCTTATAATTTAAGTATGTAATGTTTTGTGCGTTCTTATCTTTTCAAGAGTAAAGTTGTAAAAACAAACTCTAAACATCCACTTAAAAACGTAAATATCATATATTAAAATATTGCTATTTTAGGTATTTAATTTTTATTTAAACTATTTGGTTAGATTTTTTTATAAAATCTAATTTATTTAGTAAAGTAGGTATTAATAAATTTAGTTTAATCTTTACATAATCGATTTAGTCAAAATTAAATCCCAAATAATTTAATGAATTCTAAATCCATTTAGGATTATATATATATATATATATAAATATATATTATATTTTCGATGTTAATGTGCAATCCAATAGGTTCTCGTAACGTTGGTAGTAATACTAAAATCTAATTTTAGTATTACAAGTAATAAACGGTGTCTAGCAATATATTATGACTACTTAAATGACGAGAATGTCAACAATTTGACATTACCTTATATGTGACCAATGTTATCTTATAATTTAATTTCCTTATCCTAAATATTTTAATTGAACACGAGACATAGAATGTGTCATTTTTGTATTATTCAATATATATTTTTTGATAACCTGAGTAGATTTATTTTATCAAATAAAGTCAATATTACATATTAATTTATTTAAGCATAGCATGTATTTTTCAAAGTCTCACTTAATTAAAGAGCACAAGATATCACTCTCATTATATAAGACGAACAAATTTTATTTTGATCATATACATCTCTCTACACAAGTTATAACATATTTAATTATTTTCTTTATAGTTTATTCTATTACAAATGACATTTGAAAATATCAAAAAATATTTTAATTGAACACGAGACATAAAATGTGTCATTTTCATATAATTTAATTATATTTTTTTTGATATCCTAAGTAGATTTATTCTATCAAATAAAGTCAATATCACATATTAATTTATTTAAGTATGGTATGCATTTTTCAAAGTCTCACTCAATCAAAGGGCACAAAATATTACTCTCATTGTATAGAAGGAATAAATTCTATCTTGATCATATACATCCCTCTACACAAATCATAACATATTTGATTATTTTCTTTATAGTATATCTTGTTATAGATGACATTTGAAAATATCAAATATATCATTCTCTATACCTAAAATTACAGTGATCTCAAATTTAAGGATCATATACACCATTGTTACTATAAGAGTCGTTTATGACACTCATATAATGATCCATGTAGTATTCTCATGATAGGTCGATCGAGTGCATTAGTTCACTAACCCCTATATTGACTTGATATCTTATATCATAACACATACATGTCTTTCTAGTCACTACACATACTAGTTTTTATATATTATTATTATCTTATTTATAATAATGCTTAACTAGGGACATTTAAAAATAGTGTTTAACTAATTGAACTTTCTATTCTAATGATATTATTACATTTATTAAATACACAAATATTTAATAATAAAATAATTAAAAAAATATATAAATCAAAATGCCATAATACAAATGAGCCAAACATTCAAAATGCTATTGGATTTAGAGTATATACTAACAACATATTCACTTTTTAATTAAAAGTGAGGGCAAATATGAAAATGCATAGATAAATTTAAGTATATATATGGGCAATTTTATTAATTTTAGATGATTTTTGAAATCAAAACAAGGCTGTCTCATCTTGAATTTTTGTCCAAGCTTCTCTCTTGCATTTTGTGTAAGCAAACCAGTGTATATATATATGTAGTAAAAAATATACAAAATAAATAGTTTGCTTTCCAAGATCCATGTGATAAATCTTAATATTATCATGTATATCTAACACAATGCAGTAAATACATATATACCTCAAGTTAGATGATTTTGTCAAATCACGAATACAGATTAATTATTTCTGCGTTTCTATAGTATCTACATGATTGAAAATTTAATTTGGAGTATTAACTCTTATGATTTGAGTGTGTAATATTTTGTGCATTTTTCTTTTCTCAAGAGTAAGAATGTAAAAATAATAAGCACATATGTAAAAATATAAATATCACATATTTATATTATTATTTTAAAATTTTAATTTATACTTAAACTATTTGGTTGAGCTTTCTTATAAAACTTAATTTAATTAGTAAAGTAGACACTAATAATTTAGTTCATTATTTACATTATGGGTTTAGTCAAAATTAATACCCAAATAACTCAATAAATCCTAAACACATTTAGGATTATATATATATATATATATCTTATTTATGATCTTAAAGTGTGACCCAATAAATTCTTGTAACATTAGCCATGATACTAAAATCTAATTTTAGTATTACAATTAATGAGCGGTGTTTAACAATACATCATGACTATTCAAGTGACGAGAATATTAATAATTTGACATCACCTTATCTGTAACTAATGTTACCGTGTAAATCAATCATTTTGTCATAAATTTTTTAATTGAACATGAGACATGAAATTTATTATCCTCTTATGATTTAATTTTATATTTTTTTTGATATTATGAGTAGATTTATTTTATCAAATGAAGTTAATATTACATATTGACTTATTTGAGTATGACCATACATTTTTAAAGTCCCACTTAATCAAAGGGTTCAAAATATCATTCTCATTATATAGGAGGATAAATTTTATCTTGATTACATACATTTCTCTACACGAGTTATGATAAATTTAACTATTTTCTTTATAGTCTATCTTGTTACAGAGGACGTTTAAAAATATCCAAATATGTCATTTTCTATATTAGGAATCATTATGATCTCAAGTCTAAGGATCACATATACCATTATTATTATAAGAATCACTTATGACACTTATATAATGATTCACGTAGTGTTTTAATGATGGGTTGGTCTAGTACCTATATGTTGACTTGATATTCATATCATAACACATATATACTATTATTAATTACTACACATACTAGTTTATATGCATTATTGTTACCCTATTTATAATAATATTTGACTAAAGACATTTAAGAATAATGTCCAACTAATTGAACTTACTATTCTAAAAACATTATTACATTTTATTAAACACACAAATTATTGGATTGAAATGCTCATGACATGCATAAAATCAAAATTTGTATTCATTAAAATATTTTTATAAATACATGATGGGCCAAATAATCATATATCATATATATGCATAAATGGTAAATTTTGGATGAGTTTTGGTATTTACTTGATGAGGGATAATGGAAAGCCTTTAATTATGTAAAGTCTCCACAATTTGTACCACCAAATGGACTTGAAGAAGTTTGGCCAATTTGGAAGAATTCTAGGGTTTATGACAAGTTTTTCTTCCACCAAAAAATGGTAAAGTCCATGTATATATACTTTAAAAATTCAAGCCTTTCTATTTTTGTCCTTATTTTTTAATTAAAAGTGCATAGGTGGCATAAATAAAATGGTCATTATCACATAATTTTTATTTTATATATTTAAGTCATTAGACTTAAATGCAAACATTTGGTTAATTTTTAATCAAAGTGTAATTAATTACATATATGGGCCAATGTATAATTATTTCATAATTGCACATTTTTATTTAGGTTATCAGATAATCAATATTATCAATTTGATCATACAATTTACAATAAATTATATTTTCATGCAAACTCAAGAAAATTATTTAAATACTTTTAAGAATTTATAAAAATATATATTGAATATATATATTTATTTTGACCTAAATATTATTTCAAATGTTCTAACCTTTGTTCTTGATAATATTATCACTTCCAAATACTTCTCATTACCTTTGGTTATATTGGTGTAACCATGTGAGTTCGTTGTGAAATAACCGTGAACTTATTCCGAACTTTTCGGATTTATCGAACTTTCGATTGTTCAACGACTATGGTTAACATTTAATGATGTGTCATAACCTCTAATCCATAATGAAGTCATACTTTATCATTCCCCATCTCAATTGTATATACCGTGTGAGTTAAGTCCTTCTGTTGTCAAATCCAATCAATTTAGGGTTCATGATATGTCAAAACCTTTTACCAATAAGATTACAAATCATCGATCTATATGTGTTGAACTCATTACCACAAATTTTTCGTGTGACATTTGATCATTTTGACTAGATATTTACTTTTCAGCCATTTATCGATGTTCATCTATGAACTCAAATCCAAATCGAATTAGTGAAAACCCTGATCTTATGCTTATCGAGTCAACGGATCTCGTCTTGACCATCATACGTTTTCAAATGCAAACAACATATGACCAAACTGACTTTAATATACAAAACATGACTAGTCTCATACTTATTTACCATATGAACCACGTGCATTTATACTGGATTTGTCAGTGATGTCTCATGTCAAAAGATAATATCGCACACTGGTACAATTACACAATAAATCATTGATTGCATGCAATACCATATGATTTATCATTATATTGTTATATTCAAATAAATAGTTCTCAAACTATTTATTCCATACTAATGTTCTAATAACGTGATCATCACATTACTCGCACTAATATCATCTTATAATATTTACCGAAAATATTTAGTATGCTTATTATGTGATATCGTTGCCCAATCGATATCACCTTCATAGGGAACGACTTTGATAACATCATTTAACTATTAAATGAATTATCTGTATAATTTATAAATATATTTTATTTATATGCATGATTGAATAAAGGAAATAATATAGATTTGTGAATAAAAAACTCTTTCTTTTACTAATATAGATAATATATGTACGAAACAAATATATCCCTAAAGTTGATAACACGAATGGCTTTTAGAGCATATTTTAACATAAATATATAATAATAAAATAATCAAATGATATACAAATAAAAAATATCATAATATAAATTTTTTAAATATCCAAAATACTATTGAATTTTGGGCATATACTAACATTTTGATAGTGTAAATTAGAGTTCATTCATAAAATTGAGGATATGTATTCATAACCCATCATTTATGCACGGTTAAAACTCATCTACGGTGGAAAATAATGCATATATAATGTATGCACATTTAAAATTTTAAGTGTTTGATAAAGTACTTGAATGAACCAATCATTATGTTTAATGCGTGTTATTGTGTATTTCAATCCTTCACCATATTACTCCCCCTTGTCAAATGTCATTTGTTATCCCATATTACTATCCCTTTTTGTTATAAAATGCCAAATAAAGTAAAATATGGTCAAAATATAACATTAAAAAGAGATATAATCTATACAAATTTCCAAGAGTGCAAGTAAAAACCTTATCTAACAAGCAACATAGACATTTAAAAACCAAAAAACAAATGCAAAAGCAAGCAATCACATTATCCAACAATTCATATGAGAAACTTAACCAATGTTTGTGAACCCAACAAACTAAAGTGAAAATAGAAAAACAATAATGCAAGTAAAAATATCCAAACAAAATCTTAGTCTACCCATTACATAAAGAAGTAAAATAACCTAATGATGATGAGAGAAAAGTTGTAAAGGTGTAGAGGAGACCATTTACACCTCTTGGTTGATCGAATTTATGATTCATTATAAGCTTGAGTTTGGGATTCTTAAACTTGAGTGTTCGAGGTTGGAATAGTAAGCGTTGAAATAGGAGACTTAAGCATAACAAGTTTAGGAATAAGTGTTGAAACAACAACAGGAGCAAAAATAGGAATATGAGCTGATGTAGTGCGCTAAAGTTAATCTTGGGCAGGTGTGCAAACTTGTAAGAATTCCTTGAACATGCTTAAGGTATGAGGTACCAATGATAAATGTTCAAACTCAATCTCACAAGAGATAAATCAATCTATCGATAATGTGAGAAGCATTATAAAGGTGGTGAAGAGATTGTTCTACATGCACTTCTTTAAGGAGCAACAGGTTGAGGAGCATTGACTCGATCATGAAGCTATAAAAACTTGAGCTAAAATTTTGAGATTAGTTATAACAAGTATAGAAATAATAATAGAAGCATTAGGTGGTTGTAAAGCATGTATTAAAAAGTCATTAGTTGAGAATGTTAAGTTTAAGAACAAAAATCACAAAAGTTAAAGTTACTAAAATTGAGTTTTAAGGAGCTCTTAGAGATGCATAAGCAGTTAAAGTGCATTGTGGCTCCCTTAAAGTGATGTATATGATAGGTTTTGTAAAAGTCTCGGCATCGTATGATTTACAGAAGATTATTTTAGGTGGGTTGCATCATTGTTGTTCCAATAAAGAGAAAATTGAAGTTAGGTCAATTACAAGTAAAAAATCCAAATTTAATTTCAATGTGGCTTATTTCAATTGAACCCCTACACATGCATGACTTATTTCTGCTAAAGGCCAAAATACTTTGTGAACCATGCAAAATAATACGCATGGGAAAGAGTACAAAATTCACACAAAAATTAAACAAATAAAATAAAAATTTAAACTTAAAGATATGAATGTTTCATATCAACATGATTTTTAATTGTTTTTCAATTCAAAATTCATGAAAAATCACTATAAGAACTCTAAAAACTTTACACCATAACATCAATTTAACATAATTCTTAAACTTCAATGTGCATATGTGCAAAGATTGACTCGAAATTCTTCTTTAATTTAATCAACTTCAATAATATGAGAAGAATATAAAAAATGAGCAAGTCTAACTAACTGCATTATCTTGATCTCAATTTTTTCTTTATAAAATAACATGCATGTGAATGATCGGTACATATTTGTTTCTTATTATTGCCTTCTCTTTCTTTTTTAATTTTTTTTAAAATCAATAACTTTCACTTTATTATTAAGGCAAATTTTTTCTCATGGTAGATTGTTCTTTATATATTGGTGATACATAGATCCAGATTACTCATGGATAACTTCACACAACAATGTAAGTAACTTTTTCTAATTATAAAGTATGCACAAAATTTAACATTTGAGATAAGAATTTAGGCAAATAGTTATGACCTACATAAGCATTTTTTTTAGAATTATACCAATCTCAAAAATTAATTTTGAACTAGGCAAGCAATCATAAAAGTGCATAAAAAATTAGCTCTAGATTTGTCTATTCTAAATCATGACACACAGTGTTCAAGCTTAAATGAAGTTCATACCATAAATTGAAAATTTAAACCATGTAATACAATAATTCTCCTCATGTAAGTTTAAAACAATGAATTTTGAGAATTACATGGAGCATACGCCTAAGACTTTGCTTAAAGAGACAAATTTAGTTGCATCAAAAGGTTTGGTAAAAATATCAATAAATTGTTTATTGTTTTCTACATACTTTAAAGTGACAATTCTACTTTTTGCCAAATCTCTAATGAAATGATGCCTAATGTCAATATGCTTTACTTACAATGTTGCACATAGTTTTTAAATATATTTATTGCACTTAAATCATCACATTAGATATTTAAGAGATCAAGCACAACACCATAATCTTCAAACATTTGTTTCATTTATAGCAGTTGTACACAACTTTTTATTATAAAATTATAAAGATGATTTTTGTTCATTTTAAAAATGGTTCTTTTCTACTTTGATATAAGATGTTGTGATTTAATTAGAATGAGTCACCAAACTGTACACTTGATTTGAATTTAAAATTTGTTTCATTCTGTTTCATAATTTTTATTGTAATAATGTTCTCCAATTTTTATTGCAACAAATTAGGAACATAATATTTTATGAATTTTATGATCTTTCTTCCTATATCGAATCTTGTATGTAGTAGTATGTTGAGTTGCTTTGTGCTTGGACTTAAACTATGTTAGAATATGCTCTAAAAGCCATTCGTGTTATCAACTTCAGGGATATACTTTATCTTGTATATACATTATTTATTATTAAAAAAAAAATTATTTATTCACAAATATGTGTTATTTTCTTTATTTAACTATGCATATAAATAAAGCATATTTATGAATTGTTCTAATAATTTGTTTAACTATTAAATAAAATTATTAAAGTTATTCTCTATGGAGGTGATATCGAATGGGTAATAATATCATATAGTAGGTATACTAGATATTTCTAGTGAATATCATGAAATGATATTATTGCAAGTAACATGACAATCACATTATTATGACATTAGTATAGATTAAATGGTTAGTGAATTATATTTTCAAACATGTCCACACAATGAGAAATCATATGATATTGCATGTAATCATTGATTTATTATATAATTATACAAGTATGTGATGTTATCCTTTGACTTGAGACATCATAGTCGAATTTGGTGTATATGCATGTGATTTACATGGTGTATAAGTATAAGACTAATTACAACTTGTATGATAAAACTGGTTTAATCATGTGTTGTTTACATTTAGAAATGGATTATAGTCAAAATGGATATGTTGGTTTGATATATAGGATCGGTGTTTTCGTTGACTCGATTTGAATTCGAGTTCTTTAACGAACATGAATAAATGGTTAACACAGTAAATCTCGGGTCAAAGTAATCAAAAGTCACATAAAATAGTTTATAGTAATAAGTTTAACACATATTGATTGATGGTTTGTATTATATCAATATAGGGTTTTGACATATCATGGACCTTTACTCTATTAAGATTAGATAATGGAAGGATTTTACATATATGATATCTATAATTAGGATGAGGTTTGTGTTAGTACATGACCTAAATCTAATAATATTTTTTTAGATATTTAGCATATTTATTTCTTATACATCACAATATTGTCAATTTATATGGTCTCTCTGTTTGTGTATAAAATTTATTATTTTATTATTATATATCTATGTATTTAATAAATGTAACATCTTCAAATTTAAATATTCCTCTAAAATCTTAGTATAATTATTTTTGTAATATATTTTGAGTTTTGGGTTGTGAAATATATAAGATAATTTTTAAAACTTTGGTTAGAGCAATTTTTGTAAAAAATGGGTCAAAATAACAGTAAAGGGCAAAATTACATTTTGGATGAGCGTTGATGGATCAAATAAGAGATGATTGAGTTAAGGGTTATATTTTAGTTATTATTGAAGAAAAATATAGGTTGGATAATTTTAAAATGGTAAGAATCGCTAATTTACCAGAAAAAAAATGATGGCAATTTTATTGAAAAGGGTAAAATGGTCAATTTATCAATATCACAAAGGTCAGATTGAAATTCAAATTCTAATAATGTTAGAAATATTGTTAAAAATATGTAGAAAGAAATAAAATCGAATTTAGACAAAGATACCTTTAGAAAAGAGAAAAAAAAAGACCCAAAATGATCATTTTTCTTTCCTAGGGGTAAAATGGCCATTTCATAATAAATTTTTGAATTTTGTGTCACTAAAATCTGATGGACTAAAGTGAAAGAATATGAAAATAGCCTAACTAGCTTCATAATTTTTTTGGGAGTCAAATGTAAACTTTAAAAAGTTATTGGGTAATAGTATAATTTTCAAAAATATGAAGTTGGATAAGATTGGTTGACTTTTCAAAATTGAAGTAAACCCACTTTTTCTCTTCTCCTTACCGTGAGCTACCCATTTCTTTCTCTTTCAATTTTTTGAAAAGAAATCATGCAAAATCTCTTAATCCGTCCGTTGAATCGCGTTACCGCAGAAGGAAAACTTATTCTACACGTCGAGAGTTTTAATTTGACGGTAAATTTTTTTTGATTATATTAAGTTTTAGTTTTTAGAGTTGTTGGAAAAAAATTATTTAAATAATAGTTTTATGGATTAAATGGTATTTTAGGTTTTTTTTTAGCTTGAATTTGGTGCAATAACCATCACATTTGGATTTGAGGTAAGAACCCTAAATCCTAATTTTGTAATTTAGGAGTTTTGTAGAATTGATGCCTAATTTATAAAATTGAGTCTTTGTAAAATAGATTGAGTGGATAGAATTGTATAAATAAGAAAAAAAATTAGTTTGTGCATAATAGGACATATTCAGCCACTATTTAGAGAGTACTTAAATACTTGATTTTAATGTGTTTTGATATGTTTAAATGTATATAAATGTGTTTGGAAATAGATGAAATTGGTAGGAATTGGTTTAGATGTGTAAAGTAGAATAAAAATAGAAAAAAGGGCAAATGGTCCATTTCGGGGTACTGTTTATATGTAACACCCCCTTCCTTTCATTTCTATTCACGTGGCATATAGTACATTGAAATTATCAAAAAGACAAAAATCAACGCTTTCTCATAGTGAAGCGAAGTTTTTATTTATTCAAAAGAAATTATAAAAAGTAACCACATAAATAGTAACAGCTAAAATAGTATTATTTTTTTTTTCTAAAGAATTGTTATGCATTTTAATGAAATTAATACTTCAGAGTACACAGAAATAGAATTACATAACAATGGCCTAAACCTTAGTTATACTACGCCCCACCGAAGATCTTTGCCTCAACTGCGCTTTCTGGAGCCGCTGCCTCTATATCGTAATCACCTGAAAATAATGATCCCACAAAGGGGTGAGCACACCACATGGCTCAGTAAGATAATACAATACTTAAATAAAGGAAGGAGCATGTTACCTGAATCCCTACTTATTTTGGCCATTTCACACAATTCCACACTCAAGTAAATGCATGTCCGTATATCAAGGTACATGTTCCAACAAGCATATGTTCAATAATGCACACCAGATATCATATCATCTCCTCTAGAACTCTAAGCACTATATCATCTATGAATTCTGTATAATTATCTCAATCAGAGTAACACTCCTCATGATATACCATATACAGATAATGCAATCTCAATCAATATATTTTCTAAATGAATCATGTTATCACCTGTGTCCGTTTAAGTTCTATTTCTATTCTTATCAACGAACACCTACATGATCATATAAAATCATTACATAGTTATTCGTATAAATAACGGCTAATGCTGCAGCCCCATACAGAGGACTGCTTAGAAGCCGATATAACCACCCAGTATCAATCACACACTCGGCCTGAAATAGCCAAAATATCCTAGGTACACAATCAATACCCACATAGGATACAAATATTTCAAACATCTGAATATAGATACAACTGAGGATATTAATAAAAACGATAAAACTGTTTCTGTATGCCATTTCCACTCTCGAAAGATTGGTAATAGGAATTTCATTGTGTTTACAAGTTATCAATTATACTGAGAAACATCATGGATCATGGTTGTTGCTCTAAGCCACTGGGCCATTTGGAGGACAGCTGCGGATTCCACCTACCCCTCAGGGTACCACAGTCTTAACGTCACATCTCCATTAGAAACTGGCTTACAAGCCCAGCTGAGGGAGAGGGAACATACATATCCGATCCACATATCACAATTATCTCAATACTAGTTCATTACCAGTCTATGTTATCATACATTCATATTATCTCTTTATATTCACTAAAGCAAGACAACCTGACAGTTATACTATAATCACCAATACACGTTCTCCATTCTTTATCCCATACTAGGAATTCTTTCACCTACATTAAACCTTGACTATACTATTATAAGGTCACATATCAATTTAATCCTAGTCGTTCGCTTAAGGGTACGGATGATAACAATGTAAACTCATAAACAAACTTATAAACGTGTAAACTAATAAATCAAATGACCCGCCATACATCCAATACACCTTTTCAATAATATCCTCCAACTTCTCACGTGATCTTTAATCTATTATGGATTCACTCATATTCCTTTCGTTTCACAAGCGTACCAATGAGCTAGACAAGATTCTATATACTAGAAGTGACGCGGCCTAGATATTGCCTAACCCATTATTTTATTTAAATACTAATTCTCCTTTTTCAAGCTGATGCTAGCTCTCTGTTTCTGCAAGATTTAATTCTCTCTTATAGACTTGACACTTGCCAAGGTATGATTAGACTTTCGCCATTTCTGCAATTCACAATCATAACAATAATCTATTTGTGACTGCAATTAAAGGTATTCCTAGACCCTCCGCTACATATGAAAACCAGAGTACAAAGGGAGGTCATAAATGGCTGTATAAATAGTATTTCTTATAGGAATTCGGCAAGAATTTGCTTATACATATAAGCTGCCCTACTTACACAAGAAAACCAGGACAGTCCCCATACCAAATAACACAGCGTGTTACTGCCTCATCGTTATTCACACAAACACAAGCAACGCCTAGCAGACAGAAGTATTCTATCATATAATTTGAATCTAGTAGACACCAGAATTCATTTCCTTATAGATTGGTTATAGATAACTAATTTATGGATAATGGTCATGATATCCACCGTACACTTCAATATATGTATACAATAGTCATTTGCCCACACCGGGTTCCTTAGACTAACAGTATAATTAACTCTGCCATGGGTTACATGTACCCAAGGACGCTATGACAAACAGCCGCTTCCAACCATGGGTTCAACATACCCCGCAGGCACCATGGTTTTTATTATCATTTCTCAATTGCTGTGGGTTCAACATGCCTCGAAAGGCACCACAGTCTTACTATCAATACGGAGCTGCTGTGGGTTCAACATACCTCAAAGGGCACCACAGTCTTATTATCAATCCGGAGCTGCTGTGGGTTCAACGTACCTCAAAGGGCACCACAGTCTTATTATCAATCCGGAGCTGCTGTGGGTTCAACATACCTCGAAGGGCACCACAGTCTTACTATAATGATTCTGCTCCGTCCTAAGCGGCTTTACTAAGGTAATGGAAAAACTACCGATCCATAATTATCCCAATTATACCAGTATCCACACAAATTTATTCATGATCGACTCAGTCATGACAACATGACTATTTTGCCTACATTACTCAAACAACACGTTAATAATTTCATTATAGGTAGTATAACTACCTATGAAACACATTTGTTAGTCCTTATCTTCCAAAAGGATTTCATACGTATGGATTTATCGTAAGGCTAGTAATACTTAGTTATAAAAACATATTCCACCCTGGCATATAAATATCCCATAAGACAACCAAAATAAAACATAGAAATATATTACAATTCAAACACATGGATACACTATACCACTATTAATACAATTTCGCAGAAACCTATTTTAATCGGTTATTATATATTGCGTTATTAAACGCAATCCCAACATGACATCACAAGTAAAAATATATCATTACCTTACCACGACACAATAAATATAATATACTAACGTATGCACACATGTTAATTCGAATAGCATTGCAAAACATCGCATGCAGCATCTACTCAATCATTCCATCATAAGGGCATAATTACGTGTATATATATACAAGCGTTCCTACCATATAAATATATGTAAATACAAACATGGGACATACAATGCTGTATAGGTATTTTAGAATACCTAATCTAGCACTGCAGGTCGACGGTAACGATTTTACGCTTATATATATATATATTTAACACACGAATGTCAATACTTCTAATTGCACAATCATGCCCATTCTTCGTCAATGGGACTTTTCTACAATTTAATCAATTATTATAATAGACATTCATGCAATTATAAATATTATAAATATTAAAACCTATTTTTTCACAATTTAAATATTATATTATCTTACCTCCGGGCACCCAGTGCCTATACGAATGATGAAAAATTATCCCGGAGAGGGTATACGCGTTCGAAATACTCCTACGTACGCTACGAAATTTTTCTCGAAAAACGCGTAAGTTACTGTTCATCGGGTACTATTCACGAATACTATTCAACCCACGAAATTTTGGTTTCCGTTTCACGAACGGAACGCACCATCGCGATCCTTGCGATGTCGGGATGCTGTCCATGGTGTCCATATGCCACAAAACACAAATTAAAGCCTTCAAAATCACCAATCTTCCTAAATGTTCAGATGTTAAGGAACCTACTTTGGACCCTAAAATCATCATCGAAACCTATTCCAAATTGAAATCTAAATATACCGCGTCGAAGTACGAGTGTCGGAGAACACACTGGTCAGTTCAGGTTCCACCGGAGCTACTCCAATCGCCAGAAATCTTGTCGGAAATACCCCTTCCCGATCAGCCTTCCCACGCCGGAATCCGGTGACCAAATGCCGGAACGGGGCACACCACCGTGAAGAGGGCGGCGAGACGGTGCCAGACGCGCCGGAGGTGTCGGTCAACTCGCCGCCGTCCGCAGTGAATCGCCGGTCAAAGTTTACATCGGCGGAGCTTCAGGCGGCGCGTGAGGGCGCGTGGCAGCGGTGTTCCAGGCGGGGTTGGCGGCGTTGCACTCGCTACGGTCCGGCGGTCCTCCACTCGCCGGTGGTGAGGTGATCTGAGGTCCGGTGACGAAAATCACTGTTCACAAGAGAGAGAGCCGTGGGGAGGAGAGAGAGAAGAGAGAGAAAATGGAGGAAAAAGTGAATTTTTATTTTCCGGGTTTTCCGACCCCTTCCCGCTTATATAGTCGGGCACGGACGAAGAAAATTACAGTTTTTCGTTTCCGTCATCAAATTTCTGATATCGGTGATGAAATACTGTATTTTCTGCTCATACAGTACGCTGTCTCGAATACCGGTCAACTCTCTCTCTTATCAAAACTCCCAAAAATACGGTATTTTAACTCCATGACAGGGTTTTAAGAGTATAAAAATTTCAAGATGTTACATTATAAGTGTTAAATTATGATATTTTTGATGTGTATATGTGTTAATAATTGTATTGGGAATAAATAAAATTGGTAGAAATTGGTTTAGATGTGTAAAATGAAAGAAAAATAGAAAAATGATAAAATAGTCAATTTTGGATACTGTTTATTTAGTGTTAAATTATATTAATTTAGAAATATTTAAAATGGTTGATTAAATATGTGTGTATATATATATAAAAGAAAATTCTGTTGCCGGAGAATGGGTAGGAATGTGGAATTTGGAAGTGTTTTAAGTGGTTGATTAAATATGTGTGTAGATATGTGTGTGTGTGTGTGTGTGTGTGTGTATGTGTGTGTGTGTGTGTGTGTGTGTGTATAAAATTGTGAAAAATTAATGATTAAGTATTCCTTATAGTCACGCCTTATTCCGCCAACATCCATCGTCTAAAGAGGTATTTTAAAATACCTTTCCGGCGATGTATGTTTAATGTAGGAATACCTTAATATAGGTATGTATGTGTGTGTGTGTGCATGAGTGTATATATATATATCTCGTAAATGGAATAGAAGTATATATATATA
>CP135557.1:3975833-4055635 GCA_032402905.1 Khaya senegalensis | reverse complement strand
ATACCCATTCTCCGACAATGGGATTTTCTTTTATATATATATATATACACACACATATTTAATCAACCATTGTAAACATTTCTAAATTAATATAATTTAACACTAAATATACAGTACTCAAAATTGACTATTTTGCCATTTTTCTATTTTTCTTTCATTTTACACATCTAAACCAATTCCCACCAATTTTATTTATTCCCAATACAATTATTAACACATAAACACATCAAAAAATATCAAAACACGTTAAAATCAAGCATTTAAGTACTCTATAAATAGTGACCGAATATGTCCAATTATGCACAAAGTAAATTTTTTCTTATTTATACAATTCTATCCACTTCAATATATTTTACAAATACCCAATTTCACAAATTAGGCATCAATTCTACAAAATCCCTAAATTACAAAATTAGGGTTTAGGGTTCTTATCTCAAATTTAAATATGATGGTTATTGCACCAAATCCAAGCTAAAAAACCTAAAATACTATTTAATCCATAAAACTATTATTTAAATAATTTTTTTTCAACAACTCTAAAAACTAAAGCTTAATAAAATCAAGAAATTTTACTGTCAAATTAAAACTCTCGATGCGTAGAACAAGTTTTCCTTATGCGGTAACGCAATTAAACGGGTGGATTAAGAGATTTTACTTGATTTCTTTTCAAAAAGTTGAAAGAAAAAGAAATGGGAGCTCTCGAGAAAGAGAAGAGAAAAAGGGTGAATTGGCTTCAATTTTGAAAAGTCAACCATTCTTATCCACATTCATATTTTTAAAAATTATACTATTGCCCAACAACTTTTCAAAACTTTCATTTGACTCCTAAGAAAATTATAAGGCTACCTAGTCTATTTTCATATTCTTTCACTTTAGTTCATTAGATTTTAGTGACACGAAATTCGAAAATTCCTTATGAAATGACCATTTTGCCCTAGGGAAGAAAATTGATCATTTTGGTCCTTTTCTTCTCTTTTTTAAGGGTATTCTTGTCTAAATTCGATTTTGTTTCTTTCTACATACTTCTAACAATATTTTTAACATTATTAGAAATTTAGATTTCAATCTGACTTTTGTGACATTGGTAGATTGACCATTTTACCCATTTCCGACAAAATTATCATTTTATTTATTTATTTTTTGGCAAATTAGCGATTCTTACCATTTTAAAATTATCCAACCTATATTTCTCTTTAGTAATAACTAAAATATAACCCTTAACTCAATCGTCTTTCATTTGATCTATCAACGCTCATTCAAAATGACAGTTTTGCCCTTTCCTGTCATTTTGATCCCCCTTTTTTTTTTTTTGGTGCTAAAATTGCTTTAACTAGAGTTCCAAAAGTTTTCTTATATATTTCACAGACCAAAACTCAAAATATATTATAAAAATAATTATACTAAGGTTTCAGAAGAATATTTAGATTTGAGGATGTTACACCATAATCCATAACTGTGTTAGCATGACCGATCATATATTTGTAAATAATTTGTTAAAAATGTCATGTGTTATTGATTTTGAAATGCATGTAGATTTATTTGCATTCTATATAATAACTATGAGCATTATGTAAATAGTGATACAGAGTATATGGTCGGAGTGTATTTATCTCGTTAGATTATGTTAAGGCGATATGAGTTTAATAACCTCTACGTCATCAGTATCGTATAACATATATGATAGAGAAACAAATTTAGGTACTAGAATATTTTGTTTCCTTACTAAGCTGTTTTGCTTATTCTTTGTTGATTGTGGTTTTTACAGGTAATGTGGTGCCGCGGGATATGGATGCGAACTCTTTGAGGCGTCAATAGGGCTAGTATCTTGATGATGAGGGTATTTGTGGTGTTAATGCATAATTATGCATATGTATCTATATGTATATGTATATATATACGTTGGTACAGTAAACTTGTATTTTTGGGTTACATACTATGGATTATGTGTGTAACCAGGATATTATACATGTCCAACTTCTGCATATATATATATATATATGTATCAATTATTTTGGCTATAAATACGTTTCTTGACTTAAATTAAATTTATGTTGTTTTGTAATACTTGTCTCCTACTTGAAACTCCACATCCTTTCTCTTTAGATCAACATAACTCTTTTGTCTATCTTGAGCCTGTCTTAGTTTCTCTCGGATCATCCGAACATTTTCAATCATCTTTTGAGTCATCTCTCGTCCAAGGGCTTTACTCAGATCTTTTCTCTTACCTATCTCATCCCAATATGACAGAGATCGACATCGTCTACCTTACAATGCCTCATATGGAGCCATTTGAATAGTCGACTGGTAACTATTATTTTATGCAAACTCTATCAGAGGCAACAACTCATTCCACGATGTCTAATACTCCATACAGCACGCTCAAAGCATATCTTTCAATATCTGATTAATCCTCTCTGTTTGACCATCTGTTTGAGGATGATACGTTGTGTTGAATGCTAGTCGAGTACCTAATACTCTTTGTAAACTGCCCCAAAAAGCTGATACAGACTTAGTATCTCTATCGGATACTATCATCCTGGGTACACCATGCAGTCTCACTATCTCTCGTACATACAATTGAGCCAATTACTTAGTAGTCGTATTACCTTTTTATCGGAATAAAGTGAGTTATTTTTGTCAATCTATCTATTACTCCCCAAATAGCATCATATCCTTTCTGCACTCTCAGTAGTCCAACTATAAAATCCATGACAATATTCTCCCATTTCCACTCAGGGATGCTAAGTGGATGTAGTAACCCAGAGGGTCTTTGATGCTCAGCTTTAACTTGCTGGCATATCAGACACCGCGTAATAAATTCTCCAACATCTCTTTTCATCCCATGTCACCAAAAACCTTTCTTCAGATTATGGTACATCTTTACACTACCAAGGTGCGCAGTGTAAAGCGTATTATGTGCCTCACTCAAAATCTGTCTTCTTAACTCCGAGTCTTTTGGCACACATATCACATAGTAGGTATATTATACATGTTGTAAATAAGTATATATATTGAATGGTGATGAATGTTTACTTTGACTATAATACAAAAAAAAATTTAGTATTTTTTTTAATATTTTTTTAGAAGTCATTACTTATATTTTAAATGGGTATGAGAATTCCACATTAGCCATTTATTGATATTCGTTTGGAAATTCGAATCCTAATCGAGTCAGCGGTAACTCCAATCCTATACATCGAGCCAACGGATTCTTTCTTGACCATTAGCCATGAACAAATTAGCTTTAATATATAAGACATGGCTAATCTCGTACTTATACACCATATGAATCATGTACATCTACACTAGATTCAATAGTGATGTTTTAGGTCAAAGGACAATGTCGCACAGTAGGACAATTATACAATAAATCATTGACTACATGTAATACCATATGATTATTGTATGGTCATATTCAAATAAATAGTTCTTCAACTATTCATTATATACTAATATCCTAATAATGTGACCATCACATTACCCGTACTAATATCATCTTTTGATATTCACCGGAGATATTCAATATACCTACTATGTGATATCACTACTCTGTTGATATTACCTTTATAAGGAATGGCTTTGATAATATCATTTAACTATTAAATGAATTATTTGGATAACTCACAAATAAACTTTATTTATATGTATGACTAAATAAAGGAAATAATATATGTTTGTGAATAAAGAACTCTTTATTTTATTAATATATAATGTATGTACAAGACAAATTATATTTTTGAAGTTGATAACATGAATGGCTTCTAGGACATATTCTGACAATCTCTCACTTGTACTAAAGCCATTCGCTATGGTATTTCATACTTATCTTCTTAAGATACAAGTCCAACTGTTTCTATGTTGTTGTTTTAGTCAGTGAGTCAGCCACATTGTCTGCTAAAGATACTTTTTGGATTATAATTTCTTTAGTTCTGGCGAATTTTCTCAAAATATGATATTTATGCTGAATATGCTTAAATTTCTAGTGTGCTCTTGGTTCCTTCGCTTGTGCAATAGTTCTAGTATTGTTACAAAACATTGTTATCGGATAACCCACATTAAGAACTATACCAAGTTTACACACAAACTTTCGCATCTAAATAGCCTCTTTTGTTGCTTCTGAAGTAGCAATATATTCAGCTTTTATTGTGGAGTCTACTATTATAGTTTGTTTGGAACTCTTTCAACTAATAGTTCCTCTATTACATATAAAAATGAATGCTAAGACGGACTTTTTATCATCAACATCTGATTGAAAATCTGAATCTAAGTATTATTGAATGCTTAACTCTTGATATCCATAACCATGCCAATATCATTGCCTATCAGCAAGATTTCATCCACATATAATATGAAGAATATTATGACATAATCTCTAACTCATTTATAAACATATGGTTCATATGATTTTTTCATAAACCCATGCAATTTGATCACCTCATCAAATCGCATATTCTAGCTCATAAAAGCTTGTTTTAATACAAAAATTAATCGACGCAACTTGCATATCTTATTCCTATCTGCATCAGATACAAAATCCATGGACTGTTCCATGTAAATATTTTTTTCAAGATATTTGTTAAGGAAAGTAGTTTTTACATCCATCTGTCAGATCTTGTAGTCATGGTATGCAATAATGGTTAGTATAATCTGCATGGACTTAACATAGCTACTGGTGAAAAGGTTTCCTCATAATCCAACCCTCATTTCTGATTGTAACCTTTCACCTTTAATTTAGTTTTATAGGTGTCTTCACCTGGATATTTTTGCCAATTTTTCTCTTGAAAATTCAATTGTAACCAATAAGAACTATTCCCTTTAGTGGATCTACAAGTGTCCAAACTTTATTAGTTTGCATAGACTGAATTTTGGACTCTACTGCCTTTATCCATTTTCCTAAATCTCTATCCAAGATAGCTTCCCACTAAGTATGAGTCATAGTTATGCTTATGAAGAAACTTGTATTATTCTAAAAGTTTCGATACTCTAAAAGATTTTTTAACTAGAATCGATACTAAGGCTTGCTGATCGGATGAACCAATTGCAATAGTGTTTTTCTGAGGCACTGAAGACTCTTACTCAAGCTCAATATTTCTACCTACACTAGCTTCTTCCAAGAACTCATTCTCTAAGAAATTTGCATTCATACTAATCTATAATCTTTGATCATATGGGAAATAAAAATAATATTCTAAATTATTTTTAGGATATCTAATAAACCAATCTTTCTCTGATTTCTACTCCAACTTATCAGTGTTAACTAGTTTAACATAAGTTAGGCAACCCTAAATTCTCATATCACTGAGACTAGGTTTCTTATCATTCTATATCTTATATGGAGTTTTTTGGACTGATTTCAATGGGACTTTATTCAAGATATGCACAGTAGTTTGGAGGGCATAACCCCACAAATATAACAGTAAATCCATAAAATTCATCATTGATCACATCATATTTAATCGGGTAAGATTTCTCTTTCTCGTTACCTCATTAAATTACTGTGCATAGGAAGGATTGTGTATAAGAAGGAGTCAAGTGGAAAGCTATTCCATTTTTTATCAAGAATTCTCAAAATTTTGTACTCATATATTCATTTCCATGATCTGATCGCAAAGATTTAATTCTCTTCCTTATTTATTTTTCTACTTCATTCTTGAATTTTCTTTAAATTTTTAAAAGGAGTCAAATTTGTATTTCATCAAATACACATACCTATACTGCAACATATTATCAGTAAAGGTAATGAAGTAGTTAAATCCTCATCGAGCTTGTTTACTGAATGATTCACACATATTTGTATATATGAGTTCTAAAAGTTCACTATCTCTTTCCCCTTTACTCTTAAAGGGCAATTTAATTATTTTATCTCAAAGACGTGATTCACAAGTTGGATAAAGTTTCAAATCCATTGGGGCTAAAATCCCACTTTCTCCAAATTGAATCATGCATTTTTCTCTGATATGACCTTATATGTGATGCCACAAAACTTTAGAGTTTATATTATTTTGGGCTTTCTTTTTGACAATGGATTTAACAAAACTTGTACTGTATAACTTAAGTACATACAAACCATTTGTATTTACTACTTTGCCAACGAATACATTTATCAAATTTATCAAATATTCATTTCCATTAAATTGTACAGTGTAACCAGAATTACATAATATAAAAATAGAAATGATGTTTTTGCTAGTTTTAATAAAACACAACATAGATTCTGAACTTAAAATATGTCCAGTTGCCAATTTGAGAAAGCATAATCCTCTAACTTATGCAATAACTGTATCCTCATTATTCATCTTAATACTATCTCACTTTTTTGTAATAAAGAACTATTCTGCATTGCCTATAACGAGACACATACATGAGTTGTAACTGTTGAATCAACTATTCATGATTGATTATCTAAAATAATATTTATTTCATAATCAATATTAAAATAACTATACATATTTACTTTAGTTTTTTTAAGACTTTCCAGGTATAAAAGACAATTTCTCTTCTAGTGGCCAAGTTTCCCATAATGGAAATAATTTTCTTTGTCCTTGGCTTTCTCTATTTTGGACTAGACTTTTTTAAAGTCTTTCTTTTTTGGATTAACTTTTGGCCCTTTTTTGGTTGGCTTCTTTGATTTCTTACTAGTCCTACTAGAAGAAGCCATATGAACATCCTTATGTCCTTTTTCTCTATTTATTTGCTTGTAGAATTCTTAAAGCTCATTGAACAACTATGGAAGGGTTTGTTAAATCCTATTCAAATTATAATTAGTTATAAATAATTTATAATTAGGAAGGAGGGACTGGAGAATCAAATTCACCTTAATGCGGTTAGGCATAACCACACCATATTCATTTAGCTAACTAATATGATTTATCATCTTGATGATATGGTCATCTGGAGGTATTTCCTCTCTAAGCCTTATACTGAAGAGGGTAGCACATAACTCATATTCCTTCACTCGAGAATTATCGCCATACAATTGTTGTAAGGCGATGAGAATATCAAAGGCACTATAAAATCTCTCATGTCGAGTCTAAAGCGCTCTATTCATGGACACCAACAATATGTCCAAACTTTTCGATTATCATCGTGCCATCTCTCATATGCTTTGTGTTCATCACGTGAAGCATCACTATTTATCTCAAGTGAAAGAGGAGCTTCCAAATCATAACCAAGCTTTTTGAAATCCAGAACAATTATGAGATTTCTGAGTCAATCATTAAAATTTTGCCTCGTTAATACATTATTGTTCAATATTCTTAGGAAAGCGTTATTTGATATTTTGTATGTTTTATATTACAAGTACGAGAGACTGTGAGAAAAGAAAGTATCAATTAATGTCTTGTACATGTTTAAACAATTTAAACAATGACAATCAAACACCTTGAAAGTTGTTAAACAATGTTAATCATATTAGCTCCTATTATTTAATTTGAATCCTACACTTTTTAAGTCAAGACTCAAAAGTTTCAATGGAGATTTAATAAATTTAATAAGGAATCAAATTCTTATTAAAATTAAAAATTTTGGTCTACTAATCTCAATAAATAGAAAACACTTTTCTATTACATCTCATGTAAAGTATGATTCATTTTTCTTACCTTAACCTTAGACATCTCATGTAAAGTATCCCAAGCTAGTTAAATTCAAACCATTGTGCTTTCCTATAATGTATTTTTCATCCAAACTTCACATTTTAAAAATCTTGATCCAGACAATAATATACACTCAGAGAACTTGATAACTGAATTCTATAACATTAATATTGCATCCCTTGCATTTTAAAATCTTGGAATACAATATCAAATCATAGAACTCATTATTATCCCACCATAGGAGGCATAGATTTAATAATTTTAACAAAGAGTCAATTTACATGTTAATCTTATATGTATCAAATACATATCTTGCACATACAAATTAATATTTATTTATTCATCTCATGAATAAATATACACTAACTTTTAGCATGTATATCATATATACATATATACACATTTTATTTTGAATAAAACTTTTTAATGCATGTTATATCAATAATTCTCTAATTATTAATGTATGTGCAACTTTTTATATGTTATAGGCAATTTTCATTGATTGCTTGATTTCAAAAAATTATTGTCTCACAAATAATTTTTGATATTTATTGTGTTGGTTTTTGTGAAACTATGAAAACTAGTTAAACTAGTGGCCACATTATGTATATTTTGTTGTTAAACTAACATAATATTTTGCTTTGATATGCTTATACATTTTTCCACATATAAATGTACATACACACAAATATCATATATAGAACCGTGCATGTCATTCTTATGTTCTATTTAGACAAATATAAATACATGCATCCAATGCATACATATATGCTATACATATATGCTAAGAAAAATGCATAACACACATAACCAATATGTATCATATCATGTATGAGATCCAATTTCCATACATAAGCAAAACATCATGCATGCATACATGCATTTAAACATTTAAACACGTACATTCACATGCATATGGTTAATTCCAGCAACAATTAAATGTATCATAAAATATACTCATGTATACATATACGCATAATCCCATTACACACACATATTATGCATTATGTGTCAACATTTGACACATACATGTGTTCAACTTAATTTAAACACATGAACCACCATAAAAACAATTTTCATTACCAACACATGTCATGGCCCACATATGAAAACATGAAATCAAACTCATTTTGATTCTAAAAATACACTCACATACATATATATCTCATATACAAATTTTCATAAATGTATATGTTTGGCCATGCACCATGGGTTACATATTCATGCATAAATTACCATAACACATGCATATAAGTTGATGAAATCAAATTTCACAACATGGAACAATGGGCTGATTTTTTAACTCTTTGAAACATAATGCATTTTTTTGACAAAATCAATATTTCATCAATGCATCACTTAACCAAACATCATGATATCATATGCTATCATATATGCTTCCATTACGGCCATTTATTCATCAAAAAGAAAACAATTTCCTTTTGTACAACGAAATTACATAAAATAAATGGTTTGCTTTTTAAGATTCATACGAAAAATCCTAATGTTATCATATGTATATAATTCAATGCCATAAGTATGTACATACATTTAGTTAAACGATCCTTGTCAAATCACGAATACAGATCAATTAACTCTGCGTCTCTATGGTATTCACACGATTTGGAATCTAATTAGAGTGTTAACTCCTATAATTTGGTGCATAATAGTTTGTGAGTTCTTCTTTTTTTAGGAGTAAGGACACAAAAAATAAATTTTAGGCACACACTTAAAAACATACCCTAGGCGCACACTTAAAAATATACCCTAGGCACATACTTAAAAACATAAATATCAAATATTTATATATTACTATTTTAGATCTTCAATTTTAACTTAAACTATTTAATTGGGCTTTTTTTATATATAAAACCTAATTTATTTAATAACGTAAGCATTAATAAATTTGTTCCAATCTTGATATAATGAGTTTAGTCAAAATTAATATCCAAATAACTTAACGAATTTTAAACCTATTTAGGATTTATATATATATATATATATATATATCAAATTTTCAATGTTAATGTGCAACCTAATAGATTCTCGTAACGTTGGTAGTAATACTAAAATTTAATTTTAGTATAATAAATAATGAGCAGTGTTTAGCAATACATTATGACTATCTAAGTGACGAAAATGTCAGTAGTTTGACATAATCTTTTCGTGACCAATGTTACCATATAATTCAATCCTTTTGTTTTAAGTATTTTAATTGAACACGAAATATAAAATGTATCATCCTTTTATAATTCAATACTAACAAAAACTAAATCATTAAATCAATATCCTAAAATTATATCCTTTAATTAAATTTCTAATACTAAAAATATTACAACGAATAACATATGCCTAATATCTAAAATCAATTCTAAAATTAGTAGAAATAAAATCAACATATACCTTAGTTTGATTTTAAGCTTTTAAAATCTAAATGAAGCAAGCAACAAGAGGGATATATATACATGCACCAACTGATTTGGTTAAAGTAAGCATGTGATGACAAACTGTACGCTTCACAATTTTTCTTTTCATATGTTACGATTTACATTTAGGTCTTTTAATAATTTTTATTATCAATATATCATGTAATTTACACTAAATTATATAAAATTATAAAATTATATAAATTCTTTAAACACTTTAAAGAACCGTAAATATATATAATACTTGTGTGTGTGTATATATATATATATATATATTTCAACTATTATATTATCTTAGAAGGTGCTAGCTATCCATATATAATATTTTCTTTCTCTCGAATATCTCTCAATTCATTGGATTATTAATGTGACCATGTAGGTTCACTGAGGATTAGTTGTAAACTAATTCTAAACTTTTTTGATCCAAATACTTAGAAAGTTTTATAACTATAGTTAACATTGAAGGAATGATTTATGGAATAACATGCATCAAACAATAAACACATGGTGTGCCATAATGACATATATTATATATATGCAAAATTTCCACCAAAAGATGAGTTTATTTCATACATAAATGCTTGAGTGATGAAGAAATACCTTCAATAATATGAACATTCCACAATTTAAACCAACCAAAGTAAGAAAGAAAGTAGCCAAATATTGGAGAGAAAGATAGGGTTTTTGGCAAATTTTTTTTATCAAATTTGGTAAAGTAAGCTCATATTTATACTTAAACATATCTATGCCTTTTCAAAATTACCCTTACTTTTTAATAAAAAACAAATATCTAGCATGGATAAAATGGTAATTATTCAATAATTGCCATTTTGCGCATTTTAATCCTTGTACTTAAATACAAGAAATTCATTTGACTATTAAGTAAATATAATTAAGTATAAATTTGAAAGGTTAAATATAATTATTAAATAATTACACATTTACATTTAGGTTATTTGATAATTCATATTATTAATTTGACAATGTAATTTACATTAAATTACATTATAATGCAAGATATGAAAATTCTTCAAATACTTTCAAAAATTATAAATATATAACATATATATATATATATTTATTTTAGTCTATATATTATCTCAAAAATACTAACCTTTTTACTAATAGTATTCTCTTTTAGATGATTTTCAATACCTTTGGTTATTGGTATGATCACGTTGGTTCATTGTGGAATAGTTATGAACTGAATTCGAACTTTTTGGGTTTCAAATAATTCAAAAATTCAACGATTATAATTAGTATTTTGGTAATGTACCATAACCCCTAAATTATAATGAAATACTATTTGATTAAATCTTATTTGACAATCTGCTATATTCCCTAATCCTTCCGTTGTTCAATCTTAATTAACCAAAGGTCTATAGTATGTCAAAATCGTATATCAATATAAATATGAACTATCAATTAATATGTGTCGAACTCATCACCATGAATTCTTTCGTGTGATATTTAATTACACTGGCTAATGATTTACTGTTCATTTGGGAGCTCGAATTCAGATCAATTCAGTAAAAACTCTGATCCTATATATTGAGCCAACAGATCCAGTCTTAACTATTATTTGTTTCCAAATATAAACAATACGTGACTAAACCAATTTTATAATATAAGATGTGATTAGCCTCATACTTATATATCATATGAGTCATGAGCATCTACACCAAATTCGATTATAATGTATCAGGTCAAAGGATAATATTGTATATTAGTATAATTATACGATAAATCATTAACTATATGTATTACCATGTAATTTATTATTGTGCGGTCATGTTTAAAAAAATAATTCTTTTACTATTTAATCCATACTAATGTCCTAATAATATGATTTTTATATTATATGCACTAATATCATTTCATTATATTCACCAGAGACATTTGATATACCTACTATACGATATCGTTACCCATTCGATATCACCTCCGTAAAAAATAATTTTAATAATTTTATTTAATAGTTAAATGACTAAATAAAGGAGATAGTTTATGTTTGTGAATAAAATTTTTTTTTCTCATTAATAAATAAATGTATATATGAGACAGAATGTCCACAAAGCCGTTAACACAAAAGGCTTTTAGGGCATATTTCAACAAACTCTCACTTCCACTAAAGCCATTCACTATTGCATCTTATGCTTATTTTCTTAAGATGATGGTCCAACTATTTCTATGTTATCGCTTTAGTTAGTGAGTCAGCAACATTATTCGCTGAAGATACTTTTTAAATCAATATTTACGTTGAATATATTTAAACTTTTGATGTACTCTCGGTTTCTTTGCTTATGAAATAGCTTTAGTATTGTCACAATATACTGTTATCGGATATGCCATGTTAGGAACTATACCAAGTTCAGACACAAACTTTCGCATCCAAACAGCCTCTTTTGTTGCTTTAGTTTCTATAGTAGAGTCTGTTGTCATAAATTATTTGAAACTTTTTTAGTTAACAACTTTTCCATTACATAAAAAAATAAATACTGAGATTGACATTCTATCATCAACATCAGACTAAAATCTAAATTTAAGATCGGCAGTCTATCATCCAAAACTCAAAACTAAATCCTTAGTTTTTCTTAAGTATTTAAAAATCAATTTCACCACTAACTAATAATTTTCCTTTAGATTAGCTTGATATTTGCTCGTAACACTTATAACATATTCTATATCAAGTCTTGTGCGTAGCATTGCGTACATTAAACTAGTTATAGTAATAGCATTAGATATGCTTGGCATTTGCTCTACTACTTTTCATCTGTTTTTGGACCCATATCTTTAGAAAGATAAAGACCATGAATAAAATGTAAGAGTCCTCTCTTAGAGTTCTTCATGTTGAACTTTTTCAATATTCTTTCTATATACAAGTTTTGGGTAATTTAATTATCTTTTTTGCTTTATCTCTATAAACATGTACTCTAAGGATATCGATTATCTTTCCTAAGTTTTTCATAGAAAAGGTTTTGGACAACCAAATTTTTACCTCAGTCATTATGCTAACATCATTGCCTATTAACAACATGTTATACACTTATAATATAAGGAACATGATGATATGATCTTTAACCTATTTATAAACACAAGGTTTATTAGGGTTTTTCAAAAATTTATACAATTTGATTACTTAATCAAATTAAATATTCTACCTCTTGGATGGTTGCTTCAATTCATAAATAGATTAATGTAACTTGCATACCTTATTTCTATCTATAGCGGATATAAAACCCATAAGCTATTCACGTAAATACTTTTCTTAAGATACTTATTGTGAAACTCATAACCCAAATATATATATATATATATAAAGATTAAATATTTAAAATTTTATTTATTCAACTTGTGGATATAAAAAAAAACTTATATTAAATATTTTTTTCTAATAAAAGTAAGACATTCACAATTATAAATTACAACCATAGTTTTGAAATATATGTTCAAAATTTTGTAAAATAAAACATGATATGCCGCTTCTCGAAATTTTTGCTATGTCTCTGAGAACTACCCGGAGTTGTCCTGCTACTAACCATATCTGAAAAGTCAATCAAACACAAGGGTAAGTAATTAAAAATTGTTTAGTAAGAATCTAAAACTCTAATAGGTATATATTCAACTTAATCCATTCACTAGAATAGCACCTCTATTATATAAATAGTAATTTTTATAAAAATTTCAATAAGAGTTAGTGTATATATATATATATACTACATTACCTACACAGTAAATCAGAACACTCCCAATATCATTCAGTAATAACTTATTGCTTTTTCAACATATATTAATATCACTACACATTGTCTTTTAACACGCAGAAGCATTCTGTTATACATTTCATTTTCTCACTCTTTTTGGTTCTATTTCTATACCATTCTAATTCTATTCATTCAATTTTTATAGTCTAAAATATGTATTCTATTTTTGTATTCCACTCTTTATTATAATAGTATAGTATACATACTAAACTATATAGCACACATCAATATGTACATAAAATAATTTAGTACATTCTATTTATTCTACTTTGATTCTAATTCATTTTATTCTAAACCGATCATAATTAGGATATACTATGGATCATGGCCACCATACTCATCCTATACACACCCATTCCCCTATCAAATTGTGCATAAATACCGGTTCTACCATGAGTTCAACATACCCCTCAACATACTATTTTGGGTACCACAAAGATGACTGTGGGTTCAGTCTACCCCTTAGAAAATTACAGTTAAAATAATAATAAATACGCTCCACCCTGAACGGCTCTGTTAGTGTGTAAGGAAGTTCTATGGATCCATAATTATCCTAAATATACAATTTTCTTTTATAATCATTATTACTATTTTATCCTTAACTATTTTCAAGGATATTTCAATAATTTTACATTAACCATAATAATCATATATAATACATTCTTATTAATCCTTGCCAACATTAAAAAGAATTCATACATATTACTAAATCACACAAATACAAGTGCATGTGCCCATAATCAATAATCATAATAAAATAATAATACTTATTAATATATATATATATATATATTAAAATATCCATATGTACTATATTATAACACCATATCATACACTATGATTAAAACATATAATGATGTAAAGGTATTTTAAAATACCTCGGTATGGCGATGGATGTTGACAGAATGTATTATACATTCCAAAACTGATCAAAATCATTCTAACACTTATAAGTTGCATAAGCATACCCATTTTTCATCAATGGGATTTAATTCAATAAATTCCATAACCATATCTATAAATTAATATATCCATCAAAACATAACATAATAGAACTTGTATGATTATTCATACTCTCCAATAGCTGAATTTTCAATTATACTCTTTTTTTAATGTCTTCTATTTTTATCCACTCAAGTCAAATTCTACCAATTCTAATGTTTTACAATACATTTGTAAATATATATAAACATATCATAAAACAACATTTAAGTCTAGTCAATTTTGTTGTTTCACTATACTATTATTAACACATAATCCTTTAAAAAATTAGCAAGCAAGACCTTAATGAACAATACTTGAAATTTTCAATTTTGCCTTTTTTTTTTTATTTTTCTTCTAATTTACACATTCAAATCAATTCATACTAATTTTTTTTATTCTCTAACACATTTAAATATATTAAAATACATCAAAATCGAGCATTTAAGTGGTCGAATATATCCTAATATACATAAACTAAATTTTTTCTTTTTACACAATTCTATTCACTCCAATCTACTTTTCAAATATTCAATTTCATAAATTATGTGTCAATTCCACAAAACTCCCAAATTACCAAATTAGAGTTTAGGGTTGTTACCTCAAATTCAAAATTGATAGCAATTACGCCAAATTCAAGTTAAAAAAATACTTAAATCACCATTTAAAATCATAAAACCAGCATCAAAATCACTTTTTAATAAATTCATAAAATAAAATTTAATGAAATTAAGAATTTTTACCATCAAATTATAGCTATTGACGCATAGAACAATTTTTTTTTTTGCAGTAATGCATTTAATTAGACGGATTGTGAGATTTTACTTAATTTTTTCAATAAAATAAAAAAAATTTGAAAGAGAAGGGAAATGGAGTTTCGCGGTAAGAGAGTGAAGAAGGAAGATGATTTGATCCAATTTTGAAAAGTCCAAGAGTTTTATCCAACTTAATATTTATGAAAATTACACTCTTATCCAATAATTTTTTAAAATTTATATTTAACTCCCAAGCAAATTACAAGACTATCCAAACTATTTTTAGATTCCTTCACTTTAGTCCATCAGTTTTAATTCTCACTTTTTTTTTTCAAATTTCTTATGAAAAGATCATTTTAACCCTAATAAAGAAAATTGGTCATTTTCATCATTTTTCGTTATTTATAGGAGAATTCACACTCAAATTTGATTCTACTTTTTTTCTACATCTTATTTATAATATTTACAAGAGTTTTAAGTGATCAAAATCTGGCGAAATTCTTTTTACCCTTGGCGTATTGACCATTTTATTATTTTCAGTAAATTTGTCTCTTTTTGTCTAAAATAATAATTTTGACATTTTTAGGCTTATAAAATTTATCTTTCCTTCTAACACGCTCTATTATACTAATTTACATCCTTAACATCTATCTTGGTTAATTAAAATTTTATCAAAATGATAATTTTGCTCTTTCCTGTCAATCGCACATGTTTTCATCTAATTTTCATCCTAACGGATTTCTAAAACTTCTCTTCTATATTTTTTCTCTAATCTAATACTTTTGTCACATATATTTTAATATAATTATAATAAGGGGTCTATTAAATACTTGAATTTTCAAGATGTTACACTTATTAAGGAATACAACTTTTATATCTATATGCCAAATTTCATAATCATGGTATATAATAATGGCTAGCATAATTAAGATATATTGAATCATATCCACTAGTAAAAAAATCTCCTTATAATCCAATTTTTATTTCTAAGTATAACCTTTTACCGCTAATTGAGACTTGATTAGCATACATGGAGTGAATCTCAAAATCCATCGCCTTTAGCCATTTACCTAAATCTCTATATAGGATAGCTTTCTCGTAACTTCTAAAATCATCACCATGATTAGTTCTTCCACTAAGTATGAGTCAATACTTTAGAAGATCTCCTAGCTAAAATCGGCATTTCCTTCAGGACTTTTCCTTAAGCTCAGTATTTTGGATCTGCTCATTGGACAATCTAGCTACAGTAGTGTCAATTTGAGGTTTTGAGGACTTTTCTTTAAGCTCAATATTTCTACCTATATCTCTTTTTTTTAAGAACTCATTCTATAAAAAGTGTGCATTTCTATTAACCAAAATTCTTTTATCAAAATAAAATTAAAGATAATATCCTAAATTATTTTTAGGATATTCAATAAACTGACTCCTTGCTAATTTTTTCTTCTAACTTATAGATGTTAACTAATTTAACATAAACTGAACAATTTTAAATTCCCATAAAATTGAGATTGATTTTTTTTTCTCTTCCATATCTCATACGGAGTCTTTTGGATTAATTTTGACGTGACTTTATTTAGAATGTGCACAGTGGTCTGGAGGGCATATCCCAATAAATACATTGGTAAGTCTGATGGGACTTTATTGATTCAATTTCTCCTTTCTATCACATCATTAAGTTATGGCATATATAAATGAGTCAAATGGGAAACAATTTCGTTATCTTTTAAAAATTCTTGAAATTCTGTACTCCAGTATTCTCCTTTACGATTAAATCGAAAAAATTTAATACTTTTTTTCATTTGCTCTTTTAGTTCATTCTTGAATTGTTTAAACTTTTCAAAGTATTCATATTTGTATTTTGTCAAATATATAACCATATAGTAACATATTATTAATAAAAGTAATGAAACACTCAAATCCTCATAGAGTTTGCTTACTGAATGATTCACACACATCTATATGTATGAGTTTCAATAGTTCTTTAACTCTTTCGCCTTTACTCTTAAAAGGCAATTTAGTCATTTTATCTCAAAGACATGATTCATAGGTTACATAGGGTTCTAAACCCAATGGGCCTAAATTCTCATTTTCTCTAAGCTAAATCATTTGATTTTCTCCAATTTGACCTAACATATAATGCTATAAAACTTTAAGATTTGTTTCATTTCAAATTCTTTTCTTGATAACAGATTTAACAAAACTGGTATTGTATAATTCAAGAACACACAAACTATTTGTATTTACTATTCTGCCAACTAATACATTTTTGAATGTATCAAACATTTATTTTTATTAAACTATATAATGTAACTATATTTTCATAATATAGAAATAGAAATGATGTTGTTAGTGGCCTTAGCAAAATATAATATAGAATCAAAACTCAAAATGTGCCTTGTAGCTAATTTGAAAAAACAAAATCCTCTAGTTTTTGCAGCAATAGTTACTCAATTGGTCATCTTTAAATTGCTTAGTAAGGTAAACATAATTATCAGATAATGACCATTTTACTGTAACCCAATTCATATGCCCATAGGTGGTACATTTGCCTACTCATAAGCATATTCATACACACATAAACATAAGCAATTATGCACATATATTCATATCACACAATTATGCACCATAATATGCCAATTTGGGAATTTTCACATTTTTCATTGAAATATCATTCATTTTCATTTTCTTTCTTTCTTTTTTTATAATTAATCATGGCTAATGCATTTTTAATTAGTGGCCACATCGTACTTTCACAATCCTTATCTCCCTGATATTGTCCACATAAGACAATATCTAGTGTGAGGTAATAAGATCTAACCTATGGTCATGCAAACCAACCCATTGACTCCTCAGATAAGGTTTAGCCTATGGTCACTCCGACCAACCTGTGACTCTTTTTTGTTTTCGCATTAGCCTTTATCATGAATACATGATATATATATATATATATATAATATGCAACCATTTATTCAAGCTTATTCATTACCTTATTCATAAAACTTATTCATCACAATATTTAAACTAAATATTTCACATTTTCATTGAAGATCTATCATTCATTACTATGGAATCATTTTTCCATATTCATCGTAACAATCAATTTCTTTCATAAAACTCATACCCATATAGACACACACACACACACCCACACACATATGCATATATACATATTATGGCTAGAACATACATCAACGTAAAAATATTTTGGAATACCTAATTTAGCATTGTATGTTAGCGAGGTTCAAATATCTTTTATTAGAACTTAATTAGTGGTACCATACAATACTCTGCCATTCTCGAATTTCAAATATGTAATCGCCATTCACTATATTGAAATTTTCATAATACAATTCAATGAGACCGAATTATCTATATAACGATTTCATACAAAGTTTTCCTCACTTCATACTCTAACCACATTTTCATACAAATGATTAATCTAAAATATAACATGTAAATAAATAATTTTTTTTTTCCTTCTCATCTTCATTTGGCCAAATTTCCTATTCACGCATACATAGTCTTATGTTACTATTTTCATCCTAATATACTTCCTCAACATATTTATATACTCATAATCAATCAAATACATCAAAGTAAATATTTCTCCCTAGCATTCTTTACATGACAAAATTTCACATTCTATGCACAACATTTTATTTTGCCTATTTCATCTAAACACACTTCCTAAATATTTTTACATATTTCTAATCAATCAATTACATCTAAAAATATATTTTTACTAAAATTTCCTAAATGGCTAAATTTTCCTCCTTAGGATCCAAACTTCATTTTTGCAAATTCTACATCAATTCATACTAAATATCATCTCGATTTCATCATTCAACATATAACTGCATTAAAACACAATTTCTCCTTAACATACATACAAGGCTGAGTATACCATCATACATATATATATTTTTTTTCCAAACTCTACTTTCAATAGTGCTTAACAACAATTCAATTTCATAATTCCACATCTAATTACAATAACATAATTATTTATGAAAACCCTAATTTTTACTATACCAAAAATTATGAAAACCCCATCTTTCTTCACCAAAATTTGCTCTTCCTTATTTTTTTTAATATCTTCCTCCTTCTTTCTACACAAAACTACCATTCTACATCAATTTTTCTACATCAGATAAACTTAAAAGATATAAAACTTGAAGATTCTTATCTCAAATGAAAGTTTTCCAAACCTTCTTCCACTTTTCTTAAAGAAATTTTTTAAAATTTTCTTAATTTCTCTAAGATTTATGGCTTGGAAATTTGAAAAAATAAGAAACAAAGAGATGGAGGGAGGTTCAACAAAATGGAGAGAAATAGAGAACTTTCTAGCTTGTTCTTGCTTTTATTAAATTAAACATACCATCTTTCCAATTTTGCCCTTCATTTTTCTAATACAATGACTAATATGTCCTCATATCATTTACCTACTTATCCCCTTCATTTTTTGGTTATTCCCTTCTTATCCTATAAATTTAACTCTCACTTTACCCATTGATTTTTTTTTAAATGACCATTTTACCCTTAGCGAACATAAAAGGTCATTTTTATCCTTTTTTATTTTTTCTAACAGAATTTACATACAAAACAAATTCCGATTTCTTTCAACATATTATTTACAGTATGTCAAGGATTTCAAGGTGGTTGAATTTTCATTCTACCCTTCCGAACTTTTTCAATTTATCAATTTTACCCTTTTTGAAAAAATTATCCTTTTTTGGCAAAATAGTAATTTTTTGTGGTTTTAGGGTTAGTTACTTTATCCTTTTTCCCCCAATGTTAACATCTCATTCGATATCTATTTTGTCTATCTCATCATATGATAATGACCATTTTACCCCTAACGCGCCCATATTGCCAATTTCTTTCCTTTTATGGAATTTAACCTAAGTTTTACCTTTATTACTTCAATTTCATAAATCTTAGAAATAAATTGAGTGGGAGTTTAAAAGCACACTTAAATTTAGGGTGTTACAATTTCTCCTCCCCTTATAAAGAATTTCGTCTCCGAAATTCATTTGAACAATTCTGGATATCGTTCTTGCATCTTCTACTTTACCTCCCTTGTAGCTTCTTCTACTGTATGATTTCTCCATAATATTTTCACCAGTAAAATGTCCTTATTACGGAGCTACTTTACCTTCCTGTTAAGTATCTGGATAAAGTGTTCCTTATATATCAAATTTTCTTCCAATTCCACTTCCTTTAGTTTTAGTACATGAGAGGAATCACTAATATATTTTTGGAGTAATGAGACATCGAAAACATTATGAATTTTGTCTATACTAGGGGGGAAAAGCTACTCTATAGACTACTTTTCCCACTTTTTCTAGAATTTCAAAAGGGCCAATGTATCCGGGAGCCAATTTTCCTTTTCTGCCAAATCTCATAACATGCTTGTATAGGGCCTTTTTAACAAACACTTTATCTTCAATTTGAAACTCTACACTTTTTCTCCTCAGATCAGTATAGCTTTTTGTCTATCTTGAGCTTGCTGTAACCTTTCTTTAATAACCTTAATATTCTCGATTATTTTCTGAGTTAATTCTGGTCCAAGAGCTTGATCCAACTCATTCTTCTCCCCAAAATCATCCCAATATATAGGAGATCTATATTCTTGACCGCACAAAGCTTCATAAGATGCCATTTTTATAATAGCTTGTAACTATTGTTATAGGCAAACTCCATCAAGAGTAACATATCATGCCAAGATACCTTGTACTCCATGCAGCATGCTCTTATCATATCCTCTAATATCTGATTAATTTTTTCAGTTTGTCCATTGGTTTGAGGGTGATACACAATTCTAAAGTAAGGTGAGTACCTAAAGCTTTTTGTAAGTTCCTTCAAAAGGCTAATATAAATCTGGAATCCCTGTCCGACACAATAGTCTTAGGCACTCCATGCAGCCTTACTATTTCTTTAATATAGATCTGAGCCAATTGATTAAATGTAGTGTTATCCTTTATAGGAATAAAATGGGTTGTCTTAGTTAAGCGATCAATTATCACCCATATGGCATTAAACCCTTTTTGAACTCGAGGAAGACCAACAATAAAATCCATGGATATATCCTCCCATTTCCACTTAGGGATTTTAAGTGGCTGAAGTAAGCCCAAAGGTCGCTGATGTTCAGTTTTCAGTTGTTGGCATATCAAACATTTAAATACATATTCTTCAATATCTTTCTTTATGCCATTCCACCAAAATTATTTATTTAAGTCTTGATACATCTTTACACTCCTAGGATGGGCAATATAAAGTGTGTCAGGTGCTTCACTAAGAATCTACCTCTTTAATTCAAGGTCTTGTGGCAAGCACACTTGACCTCAAAATTTAAGAAGGTTTTCTTTGAGATGAAAGTCTACCTCATGCACTTGCTGAATTTGCTTACTTCTCTTTTGACACTAAGAATCTTTTAATTGCTTTGCTTTAACCTTCTCCAACAAGGTAGGTCATATCACTAGGCTTCCCATCATTACTTTAAACCGTTCATTTAATAAATTTTGTTACAATTCAAGATGAGCAGCCATAACTTTTCTTCTTAAAGCATCAACTACTACATTTGCCTTTCCAAGTTGATATTTGATTTCACAATCATAATCTTTCACCAATTTTAACCATCTTCTCTATCTCATATTCAAATCTTTCTAAGTGAAGTAATATTTCAAGCTCTTGTGATCTATATATACATTGCAATGAACTCCACATAAGTAATGTCTCCATATTTTTAATGCAAACACCACTGCTACTAATTCTAAATCATGAATGGGATAACGTGTTTCATAATCCTTCAATTGTTTCAAAGCATATCTTATCAACTTCCTATTTTGCATTAGAATAGCATATAAACCTTGATATAAGGCATCACAATACATATTATATTCTACTCCATCTTCTGGCAGTACCAAAATAAGGGTGGTGGTCAATCTTCTTTTTAATTCTTGAAAACTTTCTTCACAAGCACTTGACCACTAGAACAGAGTCCCTTGCCTAGTAAGGTTTGTAAGAGGTTTGGCAATGCGTGCAAAGCCTTGAATAAATCTTTTATAATATCCAGCAAGACCTAAAAAACTTCTTACTTCTTTAACTGTCTTTACCCTTTACCACTCCAATATCGCCTTCACCTTACTAGGGTTTACTAATATACCTTCTTTTGATACTACATGACCTAAAAATACCACTTTATTGTCTAGAATTCACATTTGAAAAATTTGACATATAACCTTTTTTCTCTCAAACACTGTAGCACAAATTTTGAATGTTGTTCATACTCTGTCTCTGACTTAGAATAAATTAGGATGTCATTGATAAATATCACTAAAAATTTGTCCAAGCAATCCTAAAATACTCGATTCATGAAATCCATGAACATCGCTGACATATTAGTTAATCTAAAAGGCATCACTATAAATTCATAGTGGCCATATCTATTTCTAAATGTAGTCTTTGATGTATCCTGTTCTGCAATCCTTAATTGATGGTACCCTGATCTTAAATCAATTTTTGAGAACATAGAGACTCCCTTCAATTGATCAAACAAATCATTAATTTTGGATAACGGGTACTTGTTCTTCATTGTCACTCTATTTAATTCCTGTCAATCTATACACATCTAAAGAGACCTATCTTTTCTCTTTAAAAACAAAATAGGTGCTTCCCAAGGAGAATGATTGGGTCTAATAAAACCATTGTCTAACAGCTCTTGAAGCTATATCTTTAATTCTTGTAACTCAGTTGGTGTCATTCGATATGGAGCCTTAGATGCTGGCACCGAACTGGGTTCTAGCTCGATACTAAATTCTACTTCTCTTTTGGGAGCTAATCCTGGTAACTCATCGGGAAATATGTTCAAAAAATCTCTAACTATTGATACATCCTGGATTCCCATATCTAATATCTCATCTTCATGTACAATATGAGTTAAATGCCCTGTACATCTATTTCTTAATATTTTTTGGGCTTGCATATTACTAATCATCATATTCATTTAATGACTTTCTCCGAAGCTGAATTAATCCCCATCATCCATATGAAATTGTACTTTCTTCTTCTTACAATCAATTTTTACACCATACTTTGCTAAAAAATCCATGCCCAAAATTATATCAAAATCAGGCATGTTAAGCACAGTTAAGTCTACAGCCAAAGCTTTGTCATAGATCCTAATGCGCTCATTCAGTAAAGTTTTATTAATCATAATACTATCTCCATCTGGCATTTCTACTTTAATGTGGTATTCTAAGTTAGTAGGTTATAATCCTACTTTTTCAATAACTCTTTGAGAAATGAATGAATGTGTAGCCCTAGAATCAATTAAAGCATATAAAGGAACAGAGTGAAACAAAAGCTAATCGATAACTGTGGAGGGACTAGTTTTCGCTTGGCTTTGGGCTATAGTGTAGATTTGTGCCTAAGTAGTTTTGGTGCCTTGCATAGGTGGGGCTAGAAGAAGTTGAGACGGCGCAAATACTGAGGTTACTTTACAGTCCCTCTTCTTATGTCCAGGTTATCCGCACTAATAATAGATCACCAGTCTGTCCTTAAACCAACATTCACCGCGATGAGTTTTTCCACATTTTGGACATTGTGGAATATTAGTTGGTCATTTCTTTTTCCTCTCTAATTTTTCTTATTTTCCCTATGATATTTTCTTTTGCCCTTACTCTTTCGGGGCCTGTGACTTTTAAATCCAATGGCGTTGTAAGGTGATGCATATGGGGCAGAGGATGGGGTTAGATATAGCATGGGGGCATCCCTTTCAACTTATTGGCATATACTTCGATTCACAATGCCCGGCTTAAAGCTTCATCAAAATTCTATGAAGGTTAAGGGCCCAATATAACATGTACACCAATATTTGGTCTAAACCCTTGCATAAATCGATCTCGTCGTAGTTGTGGAGTACTCTTTGACTGACAATCCTCCTTATTGTAAAGAGATAAACTCTTGAATCTTAACAGCTACCACTTCTTCAGTTCTATACTGAGACTTAAATACTCCTTTGAACTATGCTTAGGTCATAGCGGCTAAATCATGAGTCTCTTTCACTAGTTCCCACCAAATTCTTGCATCCCCTTTGAATAGGAAACTAGCATACCTCACTTTTTCTCGGTCAGACATTGTAAATAACTCCATAGCATTCTCCACTGTTTCAATCCATTCATCCGCCATTACCGGGTCGGTTGTACCCCTAAATTCTTGGGGCCCATGTTGGTTTGATAATCTATAAATCAGTTCCAGCTTATTCTGCACCACTGTGGATGTTTCTACACTAGCTATGTTACCTTCAATGCTTGGTACATTCGTTAGAAGTTTTGTTACTAGTTCAGTGGTACTTTTAGGTGTCAATCTTACTTGATTCTCCCTTAACATCTATTGGATGAGATTCCAGATTCCACTCTTCTGAAGAGGATTAGAAGTCTCCCTTACTCCCTAGGAAACTCCTTTTCCTTGACTTCTTCTCGATCTAGTTCCTCATATCTTTAATCATTTAATAACAATAATTTTAAAATCTCATAATAAACATTGCATATCACATAATTCATAGTACACATTTCATAGCAAACATTTCACATCACACAAAAGGATATACATTATGTCATAATATACACAACAAGTGTATATACATATTAACATTACATAACACACTTTTTACACCATCACAGTTAGTGTGTGTGTGTGTGTGTATTAAAATGGCAATTGCACTAAATCACATACATATTTATATAGTACTTTATTAGTCACATCTTATCTCACCATCTATTTTTGTTCTTTAGGCATTTGTGTAAAAAGATCCTTCTTTTTTATGGGAAAAGGATCTAGTACTCTAGTTGGTTTTAGCCTCCTTCACGGGTGCTTCACCAGTCATCACTAAATAGTCTCTCTTGGAATTATCAGTATTGTAATACTGTCTATTCCAATATAACCTACGAGTTACTAATTTATGCTGGTTTACTTCTTTGCCATAAACTCATAGTCCTTTCAAAGCTTGAATTTCAATCCTTTAGAGACTTCTTGGTTCTAGATTTATATGAACATATCTAATATAGTATAGGCCATGTCTCCTTAGGTCGACATTTCTCTGCTCTGTGACAAGTCTCACAAGATTCTTTACAAGAACCTCGCCTAAAAGTCTTTACTCTCTTATGTTGACATAGGTCCACCTATCATATTTCTTTCTAGCCATACCAACATATCAAATCAATTCAATCACATCAGCCAATAAAATAATTTAAGTAGGAAAATAACTTACTATAACCGGTTCCAGGAGGTACCTTTTGAGGCATAAGGGCACATTACCAATTTATATAAAAAAAAAAAAAAAATTATGTGAAATATACCCATAAGTATCAGAAAATCGCTCTGATATCAAAAATTATAGTGATCATTATTCATATATATATATATATATATTCATGCGCTTTTGAAATCCCAAAAGTTTGAAATTTTTTTTTAAATTTTTGTAATATTTCAGTTATATAATTTGAATTACATTACCTGCAAAAACAGGTTTGGCACTTCCAATATCCTTTTTTTTTTTTTTCCAATTACTATTACCATTCAAGGATATGCATCCAACTACTAAACAAAATATATTTAATAAACCAATTTTCCTTTTTAACATATATTTACCTCAAAATAGTTTCCTTATATATGTGAATCTACAAATAAACCATAATTATAAACCCATGCGCCCCTACCCTTCCCTTCCCCTTTTTTTTTCCCTTTGCGTGCTATGCTTCAGATGTACTTCCAAACTTTGAGTATTTTTCCTTACCTGACAAAAAAAAAAAAACTCATAGGGGTGAGTAATCAAAATTGCCCAATAAAGTAAACATAATTCTCAGATAATGACCATTTTACTCTAACCCAGTTCATATGCCCATAAGTGGTACATTTGCCTACTCATAAACATATTCATACGTACATAAACATAAGCAATTATGCACATACATTTATAATCACATAATTATACACCATAATATGCCCATTTGAAAATTTTTCACATTTCTCATTGAAATATCATTCATTTTCATTTTCTTTCTTTATTTTTTTTTTCTATAATTAAGCATGGCTAATGCATTTTTAATCAGTGGCCACATCATACCTTCACAATCCTCATCTTTTTGATATTGTCCACATAAGACAATATCTAGTGTGAGATAACGAGATCTAGTTTATGGTCACGCAGACCAACCCGTTGATCTCCCAGATAAAGTTTAGCTAGCCTATGGTCACTCAGACCAACCTGTAAACCCTCCGAATAGAGCCCAACCTATGGTCACTCAGACCAACCCGTGACTCTTTTTCTTTTTTGCATTAGCCTTTATCATGAATGCATGATAAATATATAGAATATGCAACTATTTATTCAAATTTATTCATAAAACTTATTCATCACAATATTTAAAATAAATATTTCACATTTTCATTTAAGATCCATCATTCATCACTATAGAATCATTTTTTCATATTCAACATAACAATCAATTTCTTTCATAAAACTCATACCAATATAGATACACACACAGACATATATACACATATACATATTATGGTTAGAATATACAACATTGTAAAGATATTTTGGAATACTTAATTTAGCATTGTATGTTAGGAAGGTTCAAATATCTTTCATTAGAACTTAACTAGTGGTGTTATACAATACTCTGCCATCCTCGAATTTCAAACATGTAATCGCCATTCACTATATCCAAATTTTCATAATACAATTCAATAAAATCGAATTATCTACATAACGATTTTATACAAAATTCTCCTCACTACACACTCTAACCACATTTTCATATAAATAATTAATTCAAAATATAACACATAAATAAATAATTTTTTTTCATTCTCATCCTCGTTTGGCCAAATTTTTCATTCATGCATATATAGTCTTACTGTACCATTTTCATCATAATATACTTTCTCAATATATTTACATACTGTAACATCTTGAAATTTTTATACTCTTAAAACCTTGTCATGGAGTTATAATACAGTATTTTTGAGAATTTTTATAAGAGAGAGAGTTGACCGGTATTCGGGACAGCGTACTGTATGAGCAAAAAATACAATATTTTATTACCGGTATCAGAAATTTGACAACGAAAGCGAAAAACTGTAATTTTTGTCGTGCGTGCCCTACTATATAAGCGGGAAGGAGTCGAAAAACTCGAAAAAATAAAATTCACTTTTTTCCTCCATCTTCTCTCTCTTCTCTCTCTCTTCCCCACGGTTCTCTCTCCTGTGAACAGTAACTTTCGTCACCAGACCTCGGATCACCTCACCACCGGCGAGTGGAGGACAGCCGGACCGCCGCGAGTGCAACACCGCCAACCCCGACCCGATCGCCGCTGCCACGCGCCCTCACGCGCCGCCTGAAGCTCCGCCGACGTAAACTTTGACCGGCGATTCACGACGGACGGCGGCGAGTTGACCGACACCTCTGGCGCGTCTGGCACCGTCTCGCCACCCTCTTCACGGTGGTGTGCCCCGTTCCGGCATTTGGTCACCAGATTCCGGCGTGGGAAAGCTGATCGGGAAGGGGTGTTTCTGGCAAGATTTTCGGCGACCGGTGTAGCTCCGGTGGAATCTGAACCAACCAGTGTGCTCTTCGACACTCATACTCCAACGCGGTATATTTAGATCTCAATTTTGAATGAGTTTCGATAATGATTTTAGGGTCCAAAGTAGGTTCCTTAACATCTGAAATTTTAGGATGATTAGTGATTTTGAAGTCTTTAATTTGTGTTTTGTGGCATATGGACACCATGAACAGCATCCCGACATTGCAAGGATCGCGATGGTGCGTTCCGTTCGTGATACGGAAACCGAAAGTTCGTGGGTTGAATAGTATTTATGAATAGTGTCCCGTGAACAGTAATTTGCACGTTTTTCGAGAAAAAATCTGTAGCGTACGAAGGAGTATTTCGAACGCGTATACCCTCTCCGGAATAGTTTTTCATCATTCGTATAGGCATTGGGTGCCTGAAGGTAAGATAATATAATATTTAAATTGTGGAAAAATTGGTTTTAATATTTATAATGTTTATAATTGCATGAATATACATTATAATAATGAGTTAAATTGTAGAAAAGTCCCATTGACGGAGAATGGGCATGATTGTGCAATTAGAAGTGTTAATATCTGGGTGTTAGATATATATATATATATATATATAGTTATAAGCGTAATACCATTACCGTCGACCTGCAGTACTAGATTAGGTATTCTAAAATACCTATACAGCATTGTATGTCCCATGTTTGTATTTATATATATTTATATAGTAGGAACGCTTGTATATACACACGTAATTATGCCCTTATGATGGAATGATTGAGTAGATGCTGCATTCGATGTTTTGCAATGCTATTCGAATTAACATGTGTGCATACGTTAGTATATTATATTTATTGTGCCATAGTAAGGTAATGAGTATATTTTTACTTGTGATGACATGTTGGGATTGCGTGTAATAACGCAATATATGATAACCGATTAAAATATGTTTCTGCGAATTTGTATTAATAGTGGTATAATGTATCCATGTGTTCGAATTATGATATATTTCTATGTTTTTATCTTGATTGTCTTATGGGATATTTATATGCCAGAGTGGAATATGTTTTTATAACTAAGTACTACTAGCCTTACAACAAATCCATACGTATGAAGTCCTTTTAGAATATAAGGACTAATAAATGTGTTGCATAGGTAATTATATTACCTATCATAAAATTACTAAAATGCTGTTTGATTAATGTAGGCAAAATAGTCATGTTGTTATGATTGAGTCAACTATGAATAAATCTGTGTGGATAACTGGTATAATTGGGATAATTAGGGATCGGTAGTTTTTCCGTTACCCTAGTAAAGTCGCTTAGGACGGAACAATATCATTATAATAAGACTGTGGTGCCCTTCGAGGTACGTTGAACCCACAGCAGCTCCGGATTGATAATAAGACTGTGGTGCCCTTTGAGGCATGTTGAACCCACAGCAGCTCCGTATTGATAGTAAGACTGTGGTGCCTTTCGAGGTATGTTGAACCCATAGCAATTGAGAAATGATAATAAGAATCATAGTGTCCGCAGGGTATGTTGAACCCATGGTTGGAAGCGGCTGTTTTTCATAGCATCCTTGGGTACGTGCAACCCATGGTAGAACTAATTATCCTGTTGGTCTGAGGAACCCGGTGTGGGCGAATGACCATTGTATACATATATTGAAGTGTACGGCGGATATCATGACCACGATTCATAATTTACTTAATTATGACAAATCTATAAGGAAATAAATTCGTGTACCTATTAGATTCAAACTATATGATAGAATACTTCTATCTGCTAAGAGTTGCTTGTGTTAGTGTGAACTGCAATGAGGCAGTAACACGTTGTGTTTTATTTGGTATGGGGACTGTCCTGGTTTTCTTGTGCAGGTAGGGTAGCTTATATGTATAGGCAAACTCTTGCCGAATTTCTATAAGAAATATTATTCATACAGCTATTCATGTCCTCCCTTGGTATTTTGGTTTTCATATGTAGCGGAGGGTCTATGATTACCTTTAATTGCAGTCACAATCAGGTTTTTGTTATGAATGTAAATGGCGGAAATGGTTGAAGTCTGATTACACCTTGGCAAGTGTCAATTCTTTGAGAGGGAACTTAAGCTTGTAAAAACAGAGAGCTAGCATCAGCTTGAACAAGGGGAATTAGTATTTAAATAAGATAATGAGTAAGGCAATAAATAGGCTACCTCACTTCTAGTATATAGAATCCTATTTAGCTCACCGATATGTTGGTGAAATGAAAAGAATATGTGTGAATTCATAATAAGATTAAAGATCATGTGAGAAACTTGAGAATATTGTGCAAAAGGCGCATTGGATGTATTACAGGTTATTCGACATATTAGTTTGCATGTTTATTCCTATAGTTGAGAATACGGTCTTAGGAACTATGTTATGAGTTTACATTGTTATTGTCGGTATACTTAGTGAACGACTAGGATTAGATTGATATGTGTTCTTAGAATAGTATAGTCAATGTTTAATGTAAGTGAAAAAATCCCTAGTATGGGATAAAGAAGGAAAGACGTGTACTTGTAATTATGGTACAATTGTTCGGTGGTTTTGATTCAGTGAAAATAAAAAGATAATATGAATATATGATAACATAGACTGGTAATGAACCAGTATTGAGATAATTGTGATACGTGGATCGGATATGTATGTTCCATCTCCCTCAGCTAGGCTTGTAAGCCAGTTTCTAATGGAGGTGTGACATTAAGACTGTGGTACCCTGAATGGTAGGTGGAATCCACAGCTGTCCTCCAAATGGCCCAGTGGCTTAGAGTAACGACCATGATCCATAATATTTATAAGTATAATCGATCACTTGTAAACGCAATAAAATTTCTATCACCAACCTTTCGGGAGTGGAAATGGCATACAGAAACAGTGTTATTATTTTACAAATACCCTCGGTTGTATCTATATTTAGGAGTTTGAAATATCTGTATCCTATGTGGGTATTGATTGTGTGCCTAGGATATTTTGGCTATCTCGGGCCGAGTGTGTGATTGATACTGTGTGGTTATACCGGCTTCTAAGCAGTTCCTCTGTATAGGGCCGCGACATTAGTCGTTATTTATACAAATAAGTACGTAATGATTTTATATGATCATGTAGGTGTTCGTTGATAAGAATAGAATTAGAATTTAAACAGACACAGGTGATAGCGTGATTCATTTAGATAAAATATTGATTGAGATTGCATTATCTGTATATGGTATATCATGAGAAGTGTTACTCTGATTGAGATATTTATACATAATTCATAGATGATATAGTGCTTAGAATTTAAGAGGAGATGATATGATATCTTGTGTACATTATTGAGCATATGCTTGTTGGAACATGTACATTGATATGTGGACATGCATTTACTTGTGTGTGTGGAATTGTATGAAATGGCCAAAATAAGTAGGGATTCCGGTAACATGCTCCTTCCTTTATTTAAGTATTGTATTATCTTACTGAGTCATGTGGTATGCTCACCCCTTTGTGGGATTATTATTTTCAGGTGAATACGGCATAGCGGTAGCGGTTTCGAAAAGTGCAGTTGAGGCAAAGATTTTCGAACGGGGCATAGTATATCTAAGGTTTAGGCCATTGTTATGTAATTTTATTTTTGTGTACTCTGAAGTATTAATTTTATTAAAATGCATAACAATTCTTTAGAAAAAAAAAATACTATTTTAACTGTTACTATTTATGTGGTTATTTTTTATAAACTCTTTTGAATAAAAAAAAAAAAAAAAACTTCGCTTCACTATGAGAAAGCGTTGATTTTTTTCTTTTCGATAATTTCAATGTACTATATGACACATGAATAGAAATGAAAGGAAGGGGGTGTTACACATACTCATAATCAATCAAATACATCAAAGTAAATATTTCTCCCTAGCATTCTTTATATGACCGAAATCCACATTCCATGCATACAACATTTTATTTTGCCTATTTCATCCAAACACACTTTCTAAATATTTTTACATACTTCTAATTAATCAATTACATCTAAAAACATATTTTTCTTAAAATTTCCTAAATAGTTAAATTTTTCTCCTTAGGATCCAAACTTTATTCTTGCAAATTCTACATTAATTTATGCTAATTATCATCTCAATTTCATCATCCAAGATATAACTATATTAAGACACAATTTCTCCCTAACATACATACATTACCGAATATACCATCATGCATACATTTTTTTTTTCCAAATTCTACTTTCAATCATGCTCAACAACACTTCAATTTCATAATTCCATATCAAATTATAATAACATAATTATCTATAGAAACCCTAATTTTTACTATACCAAAAATGATGAAAACTTCACCTTTTTTTCACCAAAATTTGCTCTTCCTTGTTTCTTTAATATCTTCCTCCTTCTTTCTACACAAAACCACCATTCTACATCAATTTTTCTACATCACATAAACTTAAAAGATATAAAACTTGAAGATTCTTACCTCAAATGAAAGCTTTACAAACCTTTTTCTACTTTTCTTAAAGAAATTTCTTAAATTTTTTTAAATTTCTCGAAGGTTTTTGGCTTTAAAATTAATAAGAAACAAAGAGAGGAAGGGAGGTTTGGCAAAATGGAGAAAAATGGAGAAGTTTCTAGCTTGTTCTTGCTCTCATTAAATTAAACATAACACCTTTTCAATTTTGCCTCTCTTTTTTCCAATACAATGACTAATATGTCCTCATGTCATTTACCTACTTATCCCCCTCATTTTTTGGTTATCCCTTCTTGTCTTATAAATTTCACTCCCACTTTATCTCTTGATTTTTTTTGAAATAATCATTTTGCCTTTAGCGAACATAAAAGGTCATTTTTATCTTTTTTATTTTTTCTATGGGAATTTACATACAAAACAAGTTTTGGTTTCTTCCTACATATTATTTATAATATTTCAAGAATTTTAGGGTGGTTGAATTCCCATTCTACCCTTCCAAACCTTTTTGATTTGTTAATTTTGCACCTTTTGAAAAAATTATCCTTGTTCGGTAAAATAGCAATATTTTGTGATTTTAGGGTTAGTTACTCTATCCTTTTTTTCCAATGTTACTTATTTAATTTCACAACTTAACATCTCATTCAATGTCCATTTTGCCTATCTCATCATAGCATAATGACCATTTTACCCTAAAGCACCCATATTGCTAATTTCTTTATTTTTATAAAATTTAACCTGGGCTTTTTTACCTTTTTTACTTCAATTCCACAACTTCTAGAAATAAATTAAGAGAAAGTTCAAGAGCATATCTCAATTATGGCTGTTACACAATCAATAAAACCCATGGTGGCTGAATGCATCCATACACACTCATTTTTCAGTTTTCAAGCAAATCGACCACATATATCATTCAATCCAAGCTCTGATTAAGTGAATCATTTATAGAATAACAGACATTGTATAATAAACTTGAACCATTCAAGCATTTTGACAAACATATAGTGTGCCATAATAACATATATCATATATATGCAAAATTTCCGCCAAAGGATGAGTTTAGTTCACACATATATGTTTGAGTTATGAAGAAACACCTTCAATAATGTGAGGATTCCACAATTTACAACAACCAAAGTAAGAGAGAGAGTGAGCAAATATGGGAGAGAAAGCTAGGGTTTTTAGCAATTTTTTCTTATTAAATTTGGTAAAGTAAGCTTATATTTATACTTAAACATATCCAAACTTTTTCAAAATTGCCCTTATTTTTTAATAAAGGACAAATATCTAACATAGATAAAATGGTAATCATCCAATTATTGTCATTTTGTGCATTTTAGTCCTTATAGTTAAATATAAGAAATTCACTTAGCTATTAAGTAAATATAATTCAGTATAAATTCAAGAGTTTAAGTGTAATTATTAGATAATTATACATTTATATTTAAGTCCTTTGATAATTTATATTATCAATTTGGCCATGTAATTTATATTAAATTATATTATAATGCAAAGTTATGAAAATTTTTCAAACACTTTAAAGAATTATAAATATATATATAATATTTATATATATTTATTTCAACTTATATATTATCTTAAAGGTACTAATCTTCTTACCAATAATATTTTTCTCAATACCTTTGGTTATATAAGTAATTATATAGGTTCATTCTAGAATAACCGTGAACTTATTCTGAATTTTTCAAGTTTTAAACAATTCGAAAGTTCAACAACTACAATTAACATTTAGCAATGTGTCATAACTTTTAAACCATAATAAAGTAGTATTTCATTGAATCTCGTCCTAATTGTACATACTATGTAGGAAAAATCTTTTTGTTATTCAATCTTAATCGAGCAAATATCTATGGCATGTCAAAACTTTATATCAATATAAATACGAACTATTAATCAACATGCGCTGAATTTGTCACCACAAACTCTTTTGAATGATATTTAATTATACTAGTTAGGGATTTACTATTTCAGCCATATATTTAATGTTCTTTTAGGAATCTAAATTCGGATCAAGTCAGCAAAAATTCTAATCTTATATATCAAGTCAACAGATCCCGTCTTAACTATCATTCATTTCTAAATGTAAATAATATGTGATTAAACTAATTTTATAATATAAGATGTGATTAGTCTCATACTTATATACCATATGAACTTGTACATCTATACCAAATTCGATTATGATGTTTACTTTAATGTATTTAATTGATTATGAGTATGTAAATATATTTAGGAAGTGTATTAGGAAGAAAATGGTATAATAAGACTATGTATGCATGAATAGAGAATTTGGCCAAATGAGGATAAGAAGGAAAAAAATTATTTACGTGTTATATTTTGGATTGATTATTTGTATGAAAATGTGGTTAGAGTATAAAGTAAGGAGAATTTTATATGGAATCGTTATGTAGATAATTCGGTTCTATTGAATTGTATTATAAAAATTTTGGTGTAGTAAATGATGATTATATACTTGAAATTCAAGGATGGCAGAGTATTGTATAATACGGCTAGTTAATTCTAATAAAAAATATTTGAACCTCGTTAACATACAATGCTAAATTAGATATTTCAAAATATCTTTACTAGTTTATGTTCTAGCTATAATGTGTGTGTGTGTGTGTGTGTGTGTTTTATGAAAGAAATTAATTGTTATGATGAATATGAAAAAAAATGATTCCATAGTGATTATTAATGGATTTTAATGGAAATGTAAAATTTTTAATTTAAATATTAAAATGAATAAGCTTGAATAAATGATTGTGTTGTGATGAATAAGTTTTATGAATAAGCTTGAATAAATTATTACATATTTTCTATATTTATTATGCATTCATAATAAAGACTAATGCAAAAACGAAAAAGAGTCATGGGTTAGTTTGAGTGACCATAGGCTGAGCTTAAATCAAAGGGTTTGTGGCTTGGTCTAAGTAACCATAGACTGGACCTTATTTAGGGGATCAACGGGTTGGTTTATGTGACTATAGGCTAGATTCTGTTACCTAACATTAGATATAGTCTTATGTGGACAATATTAGAGAAATGAGAATTGTGAAAATATGATATGATCACTGATTCAAAATGCATTAGTCATGATTAATCATAGAAAAAAAAAAAGAAAGAAAGAAAATGAAAATAAATGATATTTCAATAAAAATGTGAAAGTTTCCCAAATTGGCACATTATAATGCATATTTGTGTGATTATGAATATATGTACATAATTGCTTATGTTTATGTAGGTATGAATATGCTTATGAGTAAGTAAGTGTACCACTTATGGGCATTTGAATTGGCTTAGAGTAAAAATATCATTATTTGAGAATTATATTTACCTTACTGGACAATTTTGATTGCTCACCCTTCTGAGTTTTATTCTTTTTCAGGTAAGAAAAAATTTTTAGAGCTTGAAAGTACATCTGAGGCATAGTACGCAAGGAAAAAAAAAGGGCATGGACTTATAATTTTGGTTTGTTTGTACATTTACATATATAAGTGTTTATATATTCTTAACAAACCATTATGAGGTAATTATATGTTAAAATAAAAATTTGATTTATTAAATATATTTTGTTTGATATTTAGATGTATATATTTGAATGGTAGTAGTACTTAAAAAAAAATGATGTTGGAAGTGCCAAAACTCTTTTTGTTGGTAGTGGAACTCAAATTATATAACTAAAATAACTGAATTAAATCTCATTAATGGAGAATTAGTATATCTATGAAACTTAGAAGTATTGAGATAATTTTAATCGGTTATTGGAAATAGAATGAATTGAATTGGAATGTGTAATATGTTTCGTCAACATCCATTACCATACCGAAGTATTTTAAAATACTTTTACGGCGTTGTATGTTTTAATCATAATATATAGTATGGCATTATAGTGTAGTACATATGGATATATTAATATATATATATATATTAATTGATATTATTATTTTATTATGATTATTGATTATGGGTATATGCACTTGTGTTTGTGTGATTTAGTAATGTATATGAATTTCTTTTAATGTTGGTAAGGAATTATGGAAATGTATTATATGTTGTTATTATAGTTAATATAAAATTATCGAAATGGCTTTGAGAATAGTTAAGGGTAAAGTAGTAGTAATGGTTATAACAAAAAATTATATAATTAGGATAATTGTGGATCATAAAATTCTCTCACACCTCAGTTGCATGGTAATGTCAGTTTAGAATAAAATTAGTTGCATTGGCCATATCTGAAAAGACGTGGCTTCGGTGTGGGCTCTAGCCAAAGTGGCATAGCAACACAAAATTTATACAATTTGAACAAAATTTATTTGTGGGTGTGTAGAATGAGAATTGTGTCAGAATTGTAATCACAATCCATAGTTACTGTAATTATGATCAGTTCAGAATAAAATGAATTAGAATCAGAATCAGAATCAGAATGAAAACAGAATAAATGAAATGTACTAAATTATTTTATTTACAAGCTGATGTGTGCTATATAGTTGAATATGTATACTATACTGTTAGAATATAGGACAGAATATAAAAATAGAATCTAGACTTTAGACTGGAAAAAATAAAATGAACAGAATTATAATGGTATAAAAATAGAATAGAAAAAAGTGAGAAAAGGAAATGTATAATATAATATTTCTGCATACTAAAAGATGATATGTAGTGATATTAATGTCTGTTGAAAATGTAGTAAGTCGTTATTGAATGTCATTGGGAGTGTTTTGGTTTCTTTCCCAGATAGTGTAATCTATATATATAAGCGAACTCTTACCAAATTTTTTATAGAAATTACTATTTATGTGGCAGAAGTGCTATTCTAATGAATAAATTAAGTTAAATATGTATCTGTTAGAGTTTTGTATTCTTATTAAGTAATTTCTAATTGTTTACTCCTGTGGTTGATTGTCTTTTCAGGTATGGTTAGCGACGGGATGGTTTCGGGTGGTTCCTCTGAGACACAACAAGAATTTTGAAAGTGGTATATCATGTTTTATTTTACAAAATTTTAGATATGTATTTCAAAACTACGGCTGTAATTTATAAATGTGTATATTTTACTTTTATTAAAAAAATATATTTAATAGAAGTTTTTCTTTGATATCCATAGTTTGATTAATTAAATTAAAGTTTTGAATAATTAATCTTAATATATATATACATATTGGGGTTATTGGTTCCACATCAATACTTCAAGATTAATAGTGTGGATCATTCCTTATTCTTAAAACACTCTAATAATGGTATTGCAATTGTAATAAGTTATGTAGATGATATAATTATAATCAAAAGTGATTCTTTGAAAATAAAAAATACTAAAATCTTTTTAAAGTCTACTTTTGATATTAAAAAACTTAGCTACTTACCCATAATTCAACATCAATTGAAGAATAAGACAAAAAGAAGGAGGGCAAGCTAATTCAAAATAATAAGTAATATAAAAGAATTATGGGTAAGTTAATTTGCTTAACCATTACTAAACTCGACATTTCTTTTGCTATGAATTAGGTGAACTAATTTATGACATGTCCAATGACCATTCATATGGAAATGGAGGATCGAATATGCAAATATCTAAAAGGAACACTAGAATAAGGAATACTCATGAAATAACATGGACATCATTAAATTCTCGTTTATACAGATACAAATTGGGCAAAAAGCATGAAAGACCACAACTCTACAATCAAATATTGCATTTTTGCTAATGGGGGTTTGATGTGGGATTCTAATACCCATTTAAAAAAAATAAGTAATAATTTTTAAACAAGTATATAAAAAAGACACTAAATTTTTTTTTCCTATTATTGTCAAAACAAACATTCATCATATATACTTATTTACAACATATACAATATATCAAAAATATGATTTATAATAAAAATACAATTATTACAGCGTCAAAATCTGGTATGCCCAATTCTATTGACAGGTCACTATCCTGAGAGTTTGTCTGGTTTCACTACCCTACTAGCTATACCTGAAAATTATTTCAACCACGAAGTGAGTAATTTAAAATTACTCAGTAAGAACTATAAAATCTAACAAAATAATTTAACAAACTATAATATTTCAACCATACAAATAATAACTAATCAGGACAATAATATATTTCGTATATCCAACATTACACAATAACCAGTTATGACTAACTATCCTAACTACACAATTAACAATTCAATGAGAATATTTCGAATAATCATAGTATAGTACCACTTTCCTTTGTACATTTTCTACTCTATCTATTCTAGTTCTATTATCTTGTTCTCTTTTCATTTGATCAGTCATTCTTAGACAAACTATGGATCATGACCACGTTATTTATCTTATACACCAATACATGAATAAGTTTGGCACAATTATAATGCTACCATGGGTTTATCATGCCCTTAAGGGTGCCATGGCGAACTGCCGCTTCCTACCATGGGTTTAACATGCCTAAAGGCGCTATGAAAAACTGCCGTGGTTTCTTACGTACAATTCTGGACACCACAAGGATGACTGTGGGTTCCATGTGTCCCAAAGAGCGCCACAGTAAATAATAAATCATTATTCTATTTTATCCTAAGCGCCTCTGCCGGTGTGCAAGAAAATTCCGAAATCATACTTTAAGGATATTGGCTACTTATACATTTCTCCACAATTCATCATATGCTCATATTACCTATTTACCCTTTACTATTATTCAAGGGCCTTTAAGTAATTTATTAAAATTCTAATAATCATATATACAACATTTTTATAATTTCTTCCCAATATAAAATAATTTATATCTATCGCCGCCTTTCAATACCTACCCATTTATGTACCACCAAATCAATTATAAAAATAATATTCCTAATAATAACAATAACCAATTCATATATATATACTTCTAATCCATTTACGATACATATATATATATATATAAAACTATATAGACACACACACATACATACCTATATTAAGGTATTCCTACATTAAACATACATCACCGGAAAGGTATTTTAAAATACCTCTTTAGACGATGGATGTTGGCGGAATAAGGCGTGACTATAAGGAATACTTAATCATTAATTTTTCACACACACACACATAGCTACACACATATTTAATCAACCACTTAAAACACTTTCAAATTCCACACTCGTACCCATTCTCCGGAAATTGGATTTTCTTTTATATATATATATATATATATNACTCCGAAATGGACCATTTTACTCTTTTTCTATTTTTCTTCCACTTTACACATCTAAACCAATTCCTACCAATTCTATCTATTCCCAAACACATTTATACACATTTAAACATATCAAAACATATTAAAATCAAGCATTTAAGCACTTTATAAATTGTGACTAAATATGTTCTATTATGCACAAACTATTTTTTTTCTTATTTATACAATTCTATTCACTTCAATCTATTTTACAAACACTCAATTTCATAAATTAGGCATCAATTTTACAAAACACTTAAATTACAAAATTAAGGTTTAGGGTTATTACCTCAAATCCAAATGTGATGGTTATTGCACCAAATCTAAGCTAAAAAAAAACTTAAAATACCATTTAATCTATAAAACTATTATTTAAATAATTTTTTTTCAACAACTCTAAAAACTAAAATTTAATAAAATCAAGAAATTTTACCGTCAAATTAAAACTCTCGACGCGTAGAACAAATTTTACTTATGTGATAACGCGATTAAACAGACGGATTAAGAGATTTTGCTTGATTTCTTTTCAAAAAATTGAAAGAGAAAAAAATGGGTAGCTCATGGCAAGGAGAAGAGAAAAAGTAGGTTTGCTTCAATTTTGAAAAGTCAACCAATCTTATCCAAATTCATATTTTTAAAAATTATACTATTGTCCAAAAACTTTCCAAAACTTACATTTGACTCCCAAGAAAATTATGAGACTATCTAGGCTATTTTCATATTCTTTCACTTTAGACCATCAGATTTTAGTGACACGAAATTCAAAAATTTCTTATAAAATAACCATTTTACCCCTAGAGAAGAAAATTGATCGTTTTTGGTCCTTTTTTTTTTCTCTTTTTTAAGAGTATTCTTGTCTAAATTCAATTTTGTTTCTTTCTACATACTTTTAACAATATTTCTAACATTATTAGAAATTTGAATTATCATAATTTTTTTTCTGGTAAATTAGCGATTCTTACCATTTTAAAATTATCCAACCTATATTTTTCTTCAGTAATAATTAAAATACAACCTTTAACTCAATCGTCTCTTGTTTGATCCATTAACGATTATCCAAAATGATAGTTTTGCCCTTTACTGTTATTTTGACCGATTTTTTGCTAAAATTGCTCTAACCAGAGTTCCAAAAATTATCTTATATATTTCACAGTCCAAAACTCAAAATATATTACAAAAATAATTATATTAAGGTTTCAGAGGAATATCTAGATTTGAAGATGTTACAATTTCTCCCCTCTTACAGGAATTTCGTCCTCGAAATTTAGGCAAACAATCTTGCATTCTTTTTTTTCATGTTCTACTCCATCTCCCAAGTTGCTTCCTCAACCTTTTGATTTCTCCACAACACTTTTACCAGTGAAATTTTCTTATTTCAAAGCTCCTTTATCCTTCTGTCCAGAATCTGTATAGGACATTCCTCGTAAGACAGATTTCCTTCCAATTCCACTGCTTCAGGTTGTAACACATGGGAAGGGTCACTGATGTACTTATGAAGGAGAGACACATGAAACACATTATGGACTTTATCCAAACTCGGAGGTAAGACTACTATGTACGCCACTTTACCAACCCTTTCTAAAATCTCATACGGTCTCATATACCTGGCCGCCAACTTGCCCTTTCGACCAAACCTCATAATATGCTTGTATAGAGCAACTTCTACAAAAATTTTATCGCCAACTTGAAATTCCACCATTTTCCTTTTTAAGTTGGCATAACTTTTCTGTCGATCCTAATCCTGTCTTATTCTTTCCTTGATCACTCGTACATTTTCAATCATTTTCTGAGTTTGTTCTGGCCCCAGAGCTTGGTTAATCTCATCTTTTTCAGCAAAATCATCCCAATACAATAGAAATCTGCACTTTCTCCCATAGAGAGCCTCATAGGGTACCATCTTAATAGTGACCTGATAGCTATTGTTATACGCAAATTTCATTAAGGGTAGCATATCATGCCATGACATCTGATAATCCAAACAACATGCCCTTAGCATGTCTTCTATAATCTGGTTGACTCTTTTAGTTTGTCTATCTGTCTGTGGGTGATAGGCAGTACTAAAGGCTAATTGGGTGCCTAATGCTCTCTGTAAACTCTCCCAAAAAGCTGATAGAAATCGGGAGTCTCTATCTGACACAATAATTTTAGGCACTCCGTGCAATCTCACAATCTCCCGAATATAAATCTGTGCTACCTGATCCGTATTGGTAGTGTCTTTCACGGGAATGGAGTGAGCGGTCTTGGTCAATCAATCTACTATCACCCATATAGCATTAAATCCTTTTTGTACTTTGGAAAGTCTGACAATAAAATCCATAGAAATTTCTTCCTATTTCCATTCTGTGATCCTCAACGGCTGCAATAATCTAGAGGGTCTCTGATGCTCAGCCTTTATTTGTTGGCAGATTAAGCATTTTGATACATAATCTCCTATATCCTTTTTCATTCCATTCCACCAGAAGTTTCTCTTGAGAGCCTGATATATCTTTACACCCCCAGGATGAGCGGTGTAAAGCATATCATGAGCTTCACATAGGACTTTCTTCTTGAGTTTTGAATCTTGGGGCAAACACACTCTACCTCAGAATTGAAGGATATGTCTACTTATTTAAAAATCTATTTTTTGGCCTTCTTGCATTTGTTGGCTAATGTTCTGACACCAGTTGTCAACTATACTTGTTTCTGCTTTATCTTTTCCAACAAAGCGGGTTGAATTTATAATTTAGTGATTCGCCCCACCATCACCTCTAATTTCCCCCCTGTTAACTCTTGTTGTACTCCTTTTTGAGCAATCAAATGGGACACTACAACCTTCCTACTAAGTGCATCCGCTACTACATTCGCCTTTCCATGTTGGTACTTTATCTCATAATCATAATCTTTAACTAGTTCCAACCATTTTCTCTGCCTCATATTCAACTCTTTTTGGGTGAAATAATACTTCAGGCTCTTGTGATCTGTGTAGATATTACATTTAACCCTATACAAATAATGTCTCCATATCTTCAGGGCAAATACAATTGCTGCTAATTCCAAATCATGGGTTGAATAATATGTCTCATAATCTTTCAATTGTCTTGATGCATACGCTATCACCTTCTCATTTTGCATCAGAACTGCCCTTAATCCTTGATATGAAGCATCACAATATACATCATATTCTATTCCATCTTCAAGCAATACCAAAATAGAAGCAGTGGTTAGTCGCCTCTTCAAAACTTGAAAACTCTCTTCACAACTATCTGACCAAAGGAATGGGGTTCCCTGCCGAGTTAGATTGGTGAGTGGCTTAGCAATCCATGCAAATCCTTGCACAAATCTCTTATAATACTCCGCAAGACCCAAAAAACTTCTTACTTCTCTAACAGTTTTGGGCCTTTGCCACTCTAAGATAGCTTGTACCTTACTAGGATCCACCATTATCCCTTTCTTTGACACTACATGTCCTAAAAATACTACTTTTTTCATCCAAAACTCATATTTTGAAAATTTGACATACAACTTACGCTCCCTCAATCGTTGAAGCACAAACCTCAAATGCTGGGTATGATTATTTTTTGACTGAGAATATATAAGAATATCATCTATAAACACCACGAGAAATATGTCTAAATAATCATGAAATACTCTATTCATTAAATTCATAAAGACTGCTGGAGATTAGTCAACTCGAAAGGCATCACAACAAACTCGTAATGTCCATAACGAGTGCGAAAGGCAGTCTTGGATATATCCTTGTCGACAATTTACAACTGATGATATCCTGATGTCAGATCAATTTTTGAAAATACTAACGCTCCTTTTAATTGATTAAAGAGGTCATCTATCCGAGGTAGCGGGTACTTATTCTTCACCGTCCCCTTATTCAACTCTCTATAGTCAATACACATATGGAGCGACTTATCTTTCTTTTTTACAAACAATATCGGTGCTTCCCACGGTGAATGACTTGGGCGAATAAACCCCTTTTCCAGCAACTCCTATAATTACTTCTTTAATTCCTGTAGTTCAGCTGGAGCCATACGGTATGGAGCTTTTGAGATTGGGGCTGCACTAGGTTCTAGTTCTATACTAAACTCCACTTCTCATTCCGGACCTAATCTTGGTAATTCTTTTGAAAATACATCTAAAAATTCATTTACTACAGGAACATCCTGTATCCCCAATTTTGGCATTTCATTGTCATGTATAACATGAGCTAAGTACCCTATACATCTTTTTCTCAACATACTCCTAGCTTGCATATTACTAATAATCATACTAAGTTGTCTACCTTCATCGAAATTAAATTTATCCCCATCATTTAATTGAAATCGGGCCTTCTTTTTTTGACAGTCAATTTCCACATTATACCTCTCTAGAAAGTCCATGCCTAAAATAATATCAAAATCAGGCATATACAACACAATCAAATATACTCCTAACTCTCTACCCTGTATTACTACCTGCTCATCTTGGAGAATTATCTCAATTTCTCCCCTATCCCCATCTGGCATCTCTACCTAGATATGATATGATGGTTTAGAGGGTTCTATTTTCAGTCTTTCTAACACAGCAAAGGCAATAAAAGAATGAGTAGCCCCAGAATCTACTAAGGCATACAAAAGAGTAAAATGAAATAGAAGCTGACCGGTTACTACAGAAAGGCTAGCCTCTGCTCGGCTCTGGATTATCGTATACACTCAAGCCTGTGACTCCTTGATAGTCTGAACAGGTTGAGCAGCTATCAGTTGTGAAGTATTCTATTATTGAGATTTGGCAAGTGGCGAAAAGGCTTTGCAATGAGCTTTGATGTGACCTGGTTGTCCACATCTATAATAGATGACCTATCCACCTCCGACACGACATTCTCCAGTATAGTTGCTCTTGCATCGAAGGCATTGGGAAATTTTGTCCTAGCGTGACATTTGTTATTGTGCTAATTCTTCATATTCTTTTAAGGAACAAATTTTCTTTTGCCCTTCCAATTTGTGATCCGAAATTGCGATGTCTCGTAGATGAGGAAGGACCAGAATATTGAATGACAGGTGCAGGTAATGCTGAAGTAGTGAATGGTTTGCCCCTTTTCTTGTTAGCATTAACTTCTGTTCTTAATGCTCTGTCTAGGGCTTTTGCATAATCCACCAGAAGTTGTGTACCTAACGTTAGATGGATAGCTATATCTGGTCGAAACCCTTGTAAAAATCTATCCCTCCTAAGTTCAGGTGTGTTGACCATTCCAATGGCAAATCTAGCCAACGCATTAAACTTAGTGGAGTATTATTTGACACTCATTCCTCCCTGCTGTAAGGTTACAAACTCTTGTACCTTTGTAGCCACAACATCTGCAGATCTGTACTGCCTTTCAAAAAGTCTCTTGAATGCTACCCAGGACAAGGCAGAAACATCTACTGCTTCTTGGGTCATTTCCCATCAAATCCTTGCATCTCCTCGAAATAAAAAGGTGGCATACTCCATTTTCTCTGGATCGGTCATGGTAAATAGCCTCAGGGTATTTTTTACTTATCTTATCCACTCGTCTGCTACCATAGGATCATGTATTCCCCGGAACTCTCTAGGGGAATGCTGGCTAAGTAAACCCTGAATAGGTGGGGGCCTATTCTGTGTTACCCCTGGTACTCTTTCAGTCTCTAGTCTAGTATTGGGTGTAGCCGAAAATTCACCAGCTAGTTCAGGAGCGATTTTGTAACTAGTACCGAAAAATTCTCAAGTATTAACCCCCCCAAGGTTTCCCGAACGACTTGCTGAATTATATTTCTAAGTTCAGCTGTATCTATAGTAATTCTAATCGATTGAGGTGGAGCATAAGTTTCCGCCCTCTCTTGAGGGGCACTAGCTCCTCTACCTCTCCCTCGTCCTCTCATAAAGTGTCTACCTTGCATTTTACTTAACAATACCATATATCTAATTAGATAACTATTACACTCATTTTATTCGACACATACTATTTAGTTCATACCATGATATTCTCAACATACACATGTATCAATAAGATAACACATGCTAAAATATACCAGTAAATAAATCACATTAAGGGAAAATAAGTAACATACTCACATTTTGTATATACAAGTAGTTTTGTTGCATGCGATAGTATTATATATATACAACAAAATTTATACATTGTTTATCAACAATATATATATATATACTATAATACTTTTTCTTATTTATAATATGTACATTGTCTTATCACACTAGACCCTAACTCTCTCTACTCATCTCCTGAAGATAAGTGACCTGCAGAATCCCCCTTCGCATCGGGATCAATGTGCTTGAATATATCCGTCCATGTAGTATGTGCGATAAACTCAGAATCGATAGGATACAGACTAGAGTCTATATCTATGGAACACTCTAAGGGCTCAGTCTCTACATAATAATCAGCCGAGTCAACCTCACTACTAGAAGGATCTAGAGAAGGCTCCGATGGGTCACTCTCGGTACTTGAGAAATCTGTTGGAGGGGAATATGTGTTAAGAAATGAATGTGAGCTCTCAGACAAATCAGTCTCTATGGCCAAATCGGATGGTTCACTACTACTAGAGGAAAACTATAACTCTGGTGGCTCAGGTTTAGAAGCTACAAGAGATGGGGGTGCATACATGGTGAGTTGGACAGAAAAAGGGTCCACCACTTTCGGGGAATAAAAATCTAAACCTCTCATCGGTACCTCCAGGTCAGTAATAACTCCTCGCGTTGGAAGGGAATCTAAAATCCTTAGTGAAAAAGGGGTATTAAACTCTCCTATGGTAGATATAGCAGCCTCATCATATCTTCTCTTAGCTAAGGCCACTCTGCATTGCATTTTAGGGCGATACCTCCTCCTTTCTCTTCTAATCCAATAAATCCTACTAGTTACTAATTTATTATTATTAACACCCTTCCCGTAAACTTTCATACCTTTTAGGGCACTATTTTTCTCTGTTCGGTGGCTCTAGGACTTGGATTCGTATGTGAGTAAATAGTATTCTGATTCTTCACCTCCCTTTCAATCTTTTCATTTTCCCTCAGAATAACTAATCTCTCTAGATCTCTTACCATAACCCCACAAAGCATAGAGTTCTCCTGTCTATTAACAAAAGACCAGGAGTCGAATCTCGGTCTGCGTGTAGACATACCTACAATCAAATAAAACTATCTCATAAAATAACGCAATACTATAACTTATACAGGTACTAAATTAAAATTATAATCTTACAGCAGTCGGTTCCGGAAAACATCCTCTAAGACATTGGGCATACCACAACATAACAAAATAATTTATTTATTTATTATTATTATTATTTTTTTTAAATACATATACTTTCACAAAACTTTTTCAGGAAAATTCGCTCTAATACCAACTTGTGGGATTCCCATACCTATTTAAAAAAAAATAAGTAATAATTTTTAAACAAGTATATAAAAAAGACACTAAATTTTTTTTTTCTATTATTGTCAAAGCAAACATTCATCATATATACTTATTTACAACATATACAATATATCAAAAATACGATTTATAACAAAAATACAATTATTACAGCGTCAAAATCTGGTATGCCCAATTCTCTTGACAAGTCACTGTCTTGAGGGTTACCCGGTTCCACTGCTCTACTAGCTATACCTGAAAATCATTTCAACTACGAAGTGAGTAATTTAAAATTACTCAGTAAGAACTATAAAACCCAATAAAATAATTTAACAAACTATAATATTCATCCCATACAAATAATAACTAATCAGTTAGAACTAACCATCCTAACTATGTAATTAACAATTCAATGAGGATATTTCGAATAATCATAGTATAGTACCACTTTCATTTATACATTTTCTACTCTATCTATTCTAATTCTATTATCTTGTTCTCTTTTCATTTGATCAGTTATTCTTAGGCAAACTATGGATCATGACAACGTTATTTATTTTAAACACCAATACATGAATAAGTTTGATACAATTATAATACTAACATGGGTTCATCATGCCCTTAAGGGCGCCATGGCGAACTGCTGCTTCCTACCATGGGTTCAACGTGCCCAAAGGTACCATGGAGGACTGTCGTGGTTTCTCACGTACAATTTCGAACACCACAAGGACGACTATGGGTTCTATGTATCCCAAAGAGTGCCACAGTAAATAATAAATCATTATTCCATTTTGTCCTAAGCGACTCTGCCGGTGTGCAAGAAAATTTCGAAATCATACCTTAAGGATATTGGCCACTTATACATTTCTCCACAATTCATCATATACTCATATTACCTATTTACCCTTTACTATTACACAATGGCTTTTTAGTAATTTATTAAAATTCTAATAATCATATATACAACATTTTTATAATTTCTTTCCAATATAAAATAATTTATACCTATCACCGCCTTTCAATACTTACCCATTTATGTACCACCAAATCAATTATAAAAATAATATTCCTAATAATAACAATAACCAATTCATATATATATATATATATTTCTAATCCATTTACGATATATATATATATATATATATACTCACGCATGCACACACATACATACCTATATTAAGGTATTCTTATATTAAATATACATCGCTGGAAAGGTATTTTAAAATACTTCTTTAGATGATGGATGTTGGCGGAATAAGGCGTGACTATAAGGAATACTTAATCATTAATTTTTTACTATTTTGCCATTTTTTCTATTTTTCTTCCATTTTACACATCTAAACCAATTTCTACCAATTTCTTTTATTCCCAATACAATTATTAATACATAAACACATCAAAAATATCATAATTTAACAGTTATGAACAGTACCTCAAAATGGACCATTTTGCCCTTTTTTCTATTTTTCTTCCACTTTACACATATAAAACAATTCCTACCAATTGCATATATTCCCAAACACATTTATACACATTTAAACATATCAAAACACATTAAAATCAGGCATTTAAGTACACTATAAATAGTGATTGAATATGTTCTATTATGCACAAACTAATTTTTTTTCTTATTTATACAATTCTATCCACTTCAATCTATTTTACAAACATTCAATTTCATAAATTATGCATCAATTCTACAAAACTCCTAAATTACAAAATTAAGGTTTAGGGTTCTTACCTCAAATCCAAATGTGATGGTTATTGCACCAAATCTAAACTAAAAAAAAACTTAAAATACCATTTAATCCATAAAACTATTATTTAAATAATTTTTTTTCAATAACTCTAAAAACTAAAACTTCATAAAATTAAGAAATTTTACCATCAAATTAAAGTTCTCGACGCGTAGAACAAATTTTCTTTCTACAGTAACGCGATTAAACGGACGGATTAAGAGATTTTGCTTGATTTCTTTTAAAAAAATTGAAAGGGAAAGAAATGGGTAGCTCACGGCAAGGAGAAGAGAAAAAGTGGGTTTGCTTCAATTTTGAAAAGTCAACCAATCTTATCCAAATTCATATTTTTGAAAATTATACTATTGCCCAATAACTTTTCAAAACTTACATTTGACTCTCAAGAAAATGATAAGGCTACTTAAACTATTTTCATATTCTTTCATTTTAGTCCATCAGATTTTAGTGACACGAAATTCGAAAATTTCTTATAAAATGACCATTTTACTCCTAGGGAAGAAAATTGATCTTTTTGGGTCTTTTTTTTTCATTTTTCCACGGGTATCCTTGTCTAAATTAGATTTTGTTTCTTTCTACATACTTTTAACAATATTTCTAACATTATTAGAAATTTGGATTTCAATCTGACTTTTGTGACATTGACAAATTCACCATTTTACCCTTTTTGATAAAATTGTCATCATTTTTTTCTGGTAAATTAGCGATTCTTACCATTTTAAAATTATCCAACCTATATTTTTCTTCAGTAATAACTAAAATACAACCTTTAACTTAATCGTCTCTCATTTGATCCATCAATGCTAATCCAAAATGACAGTTTTGCCCTTTACTGTTATTTTGACACATTTTTTACTAAAATTACTCTAACCAGAGTTCCAAAAATTATCTTATATATTTCACAGCCCAAAACTCAAAATATATTACAAAAATAATTATGCTAAGGTTTCAGAGGAATATCTAGATTTGAAGATGCTACATTTGATGACTTAAAAGAGTAAGAAGCAAACTATGGTGGCCTAATCAAGTTCCGAAGTTGAATGTAAACTAATGGTTTAAATCACTAGTGAATTGATATGGTCGAAGGCATTGGTTGAAGATTTGAGTTTTAAGATAGAGGCACCAATAAAGCTACATTGTGACAACATGTTGGTAATACATATTGCAAATAATCCGATATTTCATTATAGAACCAAGCACATTGAGATAAATTGTCACTTTATAAGACAAAAGTATTTGAACAAGACAATCTTAATGCTTTATGTCAAAAGTGAAGATCAATTGCTAGATGTGTTCACCAAACCTCCAAGTATTCAACAACTCCACAAGTTCATTAACAAATTGAACTTGATCAATTTTTTTAAGTCTAACTCGAGGGAGAGTGTTGAAAATAATAGTCATAGTAACTAAAATGGATTTTAATTAACTAATCATCATTTGTTCAAAGTAATTAACATATTTAGAAGACCTAAAATCATTCACACAAGTTACAAGGCCCATTAAAAGCATTTAGATAAGCTAGACAGAAGATGGCAAATTAGCTAGTTGTTAAAACAATAGCCGTTGTGAACAGTAATGATTGTGTACAATATGTTAAAATATGCCCTAGAAGCAATTCATCTTATCAACTTTAGGGATATTTTGTCTTATATACACATTATTTATCAATAAAAAAAAGAGTTCTTTATTCACAAATATAGGATATTTTCTTTATTTAGTCATGCAAATGAATAAAGTATATTTATAAATTGTCCTCATAATTTATTTAATGATTAAATAAAATTATTAAAGTTGTTCCCTGCATAGATGATATCAAACAAGTAATGATATCGGATAGTAGGTATACTGAATATTTCTAGTGAATATTGTGAGATGATATTAGTGATGATAATGTAATAGTTACATTATTATAACATTAGTGTGAATTAAATAGTTGGAGAACTATTTTTTCAAACATGACCATAGAAACGATAAATCACGTACTATTATATGTAGTCAATTATTTGTCATATAATTATACTCGTGTACAATATTGTCCTTTGACCTGAAACATCATAATCGAATATAGTGTAGATGCAAATAGTTCATATGGTGTATAAGCATGAGATTAATCATTTCTTGTATCATAAAACTAGTTTGGTCATATGTTATTTATATTTGAAAATGGATGATGATTAAGATGGGATTTGTTAGCTATATATATATATATATATATATATAAAAGATTGAAGTTTCTGCTGACTCAATCCAAACTCGAATTCCTTAACAAGTATTAATAAATGACTAAAATAGTAAATCTCTTATCAAAGTAATTAAATATCACACAAAGAAATTCATAGTAGTAACTTCAACACATATTGATCAATAGTTCATATTAATATCAATATAGGATTTTAATATAGTCCCTTACTCAATTAAAATTAGATGACGGCAGAATTTTACCTATACGGTATGTGTAATTAGGATGAGGTTTAATAAAGTATGATTTTATTGTAGTTTAAGAGTTATGGTACATTGTTAGATGTCAATCATTGTCATTGAACTTTTAAATAGTTCAAAAACTCGAAAAATTTGAAATGAGTTCATAACCATTCTACATTGAGTCTATATAGTCACACCAACAACCAAAGGCCATAAAAAATATTTAAGAGAGAAAATATTATCAGTAGTGAGACTAGCACATTTGAGATAATATTTAAATAAATATATATATATATATATATGTAAATGTTATATGTATTTATTAATTTTTTAAAGTGTTTAAAGAATTTTTATTATGATTGTATTGAAATATAATTTATTGTAAATTACTTGGTCATATTAATAATATGGATTATCTTAGAAACCAAATGTAAATGTGTAATTATTAGATAATTACACATGAACCTTTGTATATATACTTAATAACATTTGGTTAAAAGTTAATCAAATACTTTATATTTAAGTACATGGACTTAAATGTATAAAATGGATATTATGTAATAATAACCATTTTATCTTTGAAATATATTCACTTTTTAATTAAAAGTGAGGACAAATATGGAAACTTATGGATTACTTTTATATATATGTGTGTGAACTTTACCAAATGCAAAAAATTAAGCTAGAAAACCTAGCTCTCTCTCCCATCCAATCAGCCAAGCTTGTTCTTCCTCTTTTGGTGATGTAAATTGTAGATTCTTCACACAATTGAAAAAGTTTCCATCAACTCTCATCATGTAAGTGAGCAAAAACTCATTCATGTTGTCATTTTATGCATATATATGATATATGCTTAATTGACATTCCATGTGTTGTATAAATGTATAAATGAATTCAATTTTGATTTAAATACATGTTATAAGCATCTTAATCCTTCATAGTAACCATTGTAAACAGTACATGTTAGAAATTAGAACATTATTGGTCAAATTGGTTGTTACAAACTCATGTATATAAACACATATCATTGTAAATGAGAAAGGTAGAATAAAAGCTTTTTTATTCTTTAATCAATACTTTCTTTCACATTTAAAACTTTTTCATTCATTCATCAATATTTATTCACATTTTAGAGTAAAACATTGACGCTTGGGGGTCATTTTGCCATTTTGGGCAAAACAAAGATGTTTTAAGCAGTACTTAATCATTTTCACGCAAGTGATTATGGTTTAACACATTTATGTACAAAATTTGGCATAAATGGTAATGTTTCTATACATCTTCAAGCATTTTGTTGCATTTTTAACGGCCACAGTGGCGTTTTAAATCATTTTATTACATCTTTGTATATTAAGGTGACATTTTAAAAACATTTTATTGCATTTTTGGATGCAATAGTGATGTTTCCAATATTTTATTGCATTTTTGGATATAATAATGATGTTTTTAAGCATCTCGCACCACTTTGGGCAAGAACAATCACATTCTAAAGCATTGTTAACAACCCTTAGGCAAAACATTGGTGTTTTAGAGCCTTTTGTTGCATTTTTTGCCAAAATGACAATCTTTTATAGTGATTTTTCTTCTTTTTTTGGTGGGAACAACGATGTTCTTAGGCATTCTTAAGCATTTTTAGGGCATGTTTTGGAGAAACAGTGATGTTTTAAAACCTTTTATTGTAATTTTGGGTGAACCGTCAATATTTTTGGGAATTTTATGTCATTTTTGACAAGAATGGCAGTGTTTTAAAGCATTTTGTAGCATTTTCGGATAAAACGGTGGTGTTTTAGGGCAATTATTGCATTTTTGCATATCACAGTGATGTTTCAAGGCATTCTAAAGCTTTTTGGGATAAAACGGCGAAGTTTTAGTGCAAGGTCTTACATTTCAAGATAAGATGGTGGTGTTTTGAAGAATTTTCAAGTGTTTTCAGATAAAATGGTGATGTTTTATTGCAAGTTACCACATTTTTAGCTAGAAGGGTCATGTTTTAAAGCCTTTTGCTCTGTTTTTTGGTGGCAAAGGTGGTGTTTGAAGAAATTTGATTGCATTTTAGATAGAACAGTTGATTGGTTGAGGCAATTTCTTTCTTTTTCAGATATAAAGGAGGGTGTTTTAATGCATTTTTGGCATAATTGTAATATTTTAGAGCAATTTCTGAAACGTTGACTCTTGGGGACCATTTTTGCTATTTTGGGCAAAAAGGCAAAGTTGTTTTAGGCATTACATGATCATTTGCACATAAGTGATGGTGGCGTAATGCATTTATGTACCAATCTTAGCATAAATGATGATGTTTTCTAGCATTTTATTGCGTTTTTGGATATCTCCCACTACTTTTAGCAAGAACAGTCACATTCTAAAGCTTTTTTCAACACAGTTTCAGCAAAATGGTGCTGTTTCAAATCATTTGATCGCATTTCTGAGCAAAATGGTAATGTTTGAAAGCATTTGGTTTCTCTTTTTGCAAGAACGACAGTGTTTTGATAAATTTTTCAAGCACATTTCAGAGAAATGGTGGTGTTTAAAAGCCTTTCATTGCATTTTTGGGTGAAACGGCAATGTTTTGAGGAATTTTATGTCATTTTAGGCAAGAAAAACTATTTTAAAGCATTTTGATGCATTTTTAAAGAAAACGATGGTGTTTTATTGCAATTGCTATATTTGTGCATAACACAACAATGTTTCAAGGCATTTTGAACCCTTTTGGAATAAAATGACAACATTTTAAAGCAAGATATTGCATTTCAAGATAAAATGATAGTGTTTTCAAGCATTTTCAAGCGTTTTCGGATAAAACGGTGATGTTTTACGACAGGTTACAGCATTTTTTATCAGAAGGGTTGTGTTTTAAAGCCCTTCATCCCTTTTTGACATCAAAGGTAGTGTTTGAAAAAATTTGAGTGCATTTTGGATAGAGCGGTTGATTGGTTAAAGCAATTTGTTTCACTTTCGGATGAAAAGTCAATATCTTAACGCATTTTTGGCACAACTATAATATTTTATAGCAATTCCTGGCATTTTGGAGTAAGATGTTGATTCCTAGGGGCCATTTCTGCCATTCTAGGCAAAAGGCAAAGATGTTTTAGGCATTATTGCTTGATCATTTGTGTGTAAGCAATGGTGGCATAACACATTTATGTACAAATTTTAGCATAAATGGTGACGTTTCTCAGCATTCTATTGCATTTTTAGTGATGGTTGCAACATTTTGAAGCATTTTATTGCATTTTTAGATGCAACGGTGATGTTTTCCAGCATTTTATTGCTCTTTTGGATACAGTGGTGATGTTCTAAGGAATCTCATGCCAATTTTGGCAGGAACGATCACATTCTAAAGCGTTTTCAATGACATTTCAGCAAAACGAAGGTGTTTCAAAGCCTTTTATCCCATTTTTGGGCAAAACAACAAAGTTTTAAAGTGTTTTGTTTCTTTTTACGCAAGAATGATGATGTTTTGGGGCATTTTTTAGGCACGTTTTAAAGAAACCACGGCATTTTAAAGCCTTTTATTGCATTTTTTCGTGAGACAGTGATGTTTTGAGGAATTTTATTTCATTTTTGGCAAGAACAATGGTGTTCTAAAATAGTTCACAACATTTTTTATGAAAATGATGGTGTTTAAGTGCAGTTGCTATATTTATGCATAGCAAGGTGATGTTTTAAGGCATTTTGAAGCCTTTTAGGTTAAAACGGCCAAGTTTCAAAGCAAGTTCTTACGTTTTAAGATAAGATGGTGGTGTTTTGAAGAATTTTCTAGCTTGTTCAGACAAAATGGTGATGTTTTGTGGCAAGTTACCGTATTTTTGGCTGGAAAGGTCATGTTTTAAAGCCTTCTGCTTAGTTTTTTGGAAACAAAGGTGGCGTTCGAACAAATTTGACTGCATTTTATATAGAGTGGTTGATTGGTTAAGGCAATTTCTTTGATTTTTAGATGTAAAGGGTGTTGAAAATGATAGTTACAACAACTAATCAGATTTTGGTTGACTCATCATCATTTCACACAATCTAGAAGGCATATTACAAGCATATAGAGAAAGTGGATACAAGAAGACATAAACTAGCCGTTATGAACAGTGACCGTTGTGTATAGTAGCCGTTATGAACAGTAACGGTCATAAAATTTGAAAAACTAGCTGTTACAAACTTTTGTATATAAACACATCATTGTAAATGAAATAGAGAGAAAAAAAAGCTTCTTTATTCCTTCATCAATACCTTCTTTCACATTTGAATCTTCTTCATTTCTTTATTCATATATTTTTTTCACAAAGGGTGACGTTTTAATGCATTTTTGGCACAACTATAATATTTTAGAGCAATTTCTGAAGTTGACGCTTGAGGGCCATTTTTGCCAGTTTAGGCAAAACGGCAAAAACATTTTGGGCATTACTTGATCATTTGCACATAATCGAAGGCGGTTTAATGCATTTATGTACAAATTTTGGCGTAAATGGTGATGCTTTTAGGCATCTTCCAGCAATTTGTTTGCATTTTTAATGACTGTGGTGACAATTTGAAGCATTTTATTATGTTTTTGGGTGCAACAATGGTGTTTTCTAGCATTTTATTGTGTTTTTGGATATAGCTGCAGCGTTTTAAGCTATCTCCCACCACTTTTGGCAAGAGCAGTCATGTTCTAAAGCATTTTCAACAACGTTTTGGCAAAATAGTGGTGTTTCAAAGCCTTTGATCACATTTTTGAGCAAAACGGCAATATTCGAAAGTATTTGGTTTCTTTTCACCCAAGAACAAGGATGTTTTAAGGCATTTTTCAAGCACATTTTGGAGAAACAGCAGCATTTTGAAGCCTTTTATTACATTTTTGGGTGAAACGATGATCTTTTGAGGAATTTTATTTCATTTTTGGCAAGAACAACAGTGTTCTAAAGCAGTTCATAGCATTTTTAGCAAAATGGTGGTGTTTTAGTGCAATTTTGCATTCGAAGAACAAAGAAACGCCCAAATAACTTTTTGGATGGTCTATGGATGCCTACATCAAACTTAAAGCCCATTTGAAGTGTTTAAAAAGCAAGTCACTGAAAGACAAAATAACAACTAATTTTTTGAATTTGAAACATGTGTTGTTATATGTTGTGCCTAGTTATTGAAAAAATAAAACAAGCTTGTACCTAGCAGTTAGAATGTTGTATATATAAACCTAAAATGTGTAAATATTTAAAGATTCAATAAAAGCTATTCATTTTCTCTCTTGATATATTTTCTGTCCACTTGTATTTTCACTTGATTTTTTGTTGAATCTTTGAAATTGTGTGCTAAACATACTCAAATTCATTTAATCAACATGGTATTAGAGCTTGGCCATATTTAGGGAATTCCTTTTCATCATCTTTCTCTTTATTTCTCTCTAATGGTTGTGTGATCAATCTCCATTGTGTAAGGCCAAGTTGTTGAAATTGGAATGACAGCACTAAAGGGAAGTAGTTATATCAAGGGAAAGAGCTTTTTCAACAATTATTCCAACTACAAAATCACCACCAAGTTTACTACCTTCCCTCTCAATGGAAGAAATTACACTACATGGGTGGCAAATGCTACAAGGGCCTTATTGGACGTGAGGGTTCTTGAATTTGTTGATGGAGAAATTAATTAACCTAAGGTGGGAGATAAAAAATATGCCGAATGGAGATGTATTGATAGTCTTGTCATCATTTGCATTATCAACTCTATTGATCAATCCTTGATTGATGCCTTCAATAAAGCCATAACTACCAAAGACTTTTGAGGGAAATCACCACAAATGCCATGATGAATGGAAGTGATTTTCTTTCTTATTCCAACAAAATCAATGAAGCATAGGATGAATTGAAATGTTTGAGGCCAATTACTACCAATAAGGAAGAATTGGAGAAAAGAGCCAATAAAGATCTTATGTGTTTCCTCTTAGCATGATTAGGGTCTAGCTTTGAAGACCTTAGAAATTAAATACTAAAGAGTAAGGAAATGTCATTGTATGATGATGTGGTGAATATTATGGATAAGGAATTGATGGCTAGAGAAACATTTGATAAAGATGAGCTTAAAACTGAGAAAGGTGCATTTATGGAAGCAAAAGAAGAAGCAATGGTAACTCATATTGAAAAAGAGAAAAACCATAAAGTGTGAAATATGTGGAAGTTTAGAACACATAAAAAAAAATTGTAAGTTTTGTGATTGTTGTGGAAAGTTTGGGCATAACAAGGATAAGTATGTTAAGTTTCATCCTCACTTGAGGAAGGAGAATAAAGCCAAAGTTTCATAAGAATTGCAACACACATCAAAGGTAGGCTTGTCCACAAACCTCATTAAGCAATTTGCAAAGTTTCTTCAATTTTAAAGTCTATGCCCCCCTCAAGGTTTAATATCTAATTTATCTTTAAATATTAATCATTGGGTTATAGACTCGGATGCTACAAATCACATGTTTAAAAATAAAAATTTAGCTTTTAAAATTGAGTCTATAAGTAAGGATAAATGGGTGAGTATAATTAATGGAAAAGATATACTAATTAGTAGCTTAGAACACTTGAATATTTTGTCTAGACATTTTAGATTTTTATATGCCATGCTTCTCTTCAAATTTGATATCCATAAGTAAAATTACTAAAGATTTAGACTGTTAAGTCATATTTGAATCTAAAAAAGTAACTTTTCAAGACATCAACACCGGCCAACTAATTGGTGAAGGAAGAGAGAAAAATGGACTTTATGTTTTAGAAGATTCAAGTAAGGCTTTTAAAGTAGATAGCAATAAAGTTTAAAACTTTAGCATGCTAGATTAGGACATCCTCCTAGTCATATATTGCAAATATTAGTTCCTAATTTAAAGTTTGATGAGATCCAAGATTGTAACATTTGTATATTAGGAAAACAAACTAAAATACCTTTTGTACAATCTGATTATGAATATAATGATTTATTTGCCTTGGTACATTCTGATTTATGAACTTCTCCTACTTTATCTTATAAAAACTTCAAATATTTTGTAACTTTTATAGATCACAAATCTAGGTATACATGAATTTATTTAATTAAAAAGAAATCCAAGACTTTTGAGTGTTTTAGAGAGTTTGTAATATTGATTAAAAATGAATTTGATAAGAAGGTTAAAGTGTTGAGAAATGATAATAGAGGAGAGTATGTGAACAACTTGTTTGAAGAGCTTTTAGTAAGTAAAGGAATTGTTTGCCAAACTACTTGTCCTTACACTTTGAAACAAATTGGAGTGGCTGAATGTAAGAATAAATATATTTTAGAGGTGACAAGAACTATAATGTTCTATCACAATGTGCCTAGAGAGTTTTAGGGGAAAGCCATTCTCACAACCACACATCTTATTAACCGAACTCTTCTATGGTCTTGAAAAGAAGGGCACCAATTGAGATTGCTTATAAAACCCAACTAGACTTGTACTATTTTAGAATTTTTGCATGTGTATGCTAGGTTCATATTCCAAGTCACTCAAGAGATAAATTAAGTGAAAGGAGTATTAAATGAATCTTTTTAGGTTATTGTGTAAATACTAAGGGTTATAGGTGCTATAATCCCTTAACTAAGGACAAGTATATTTACTTTCATAGAAAATAACTCATATTTTGATAGCTTTAGTAATGAAAAAGGTGAAGTGAAGGATCTATTTCTTTTAACCATAATACACAAGTATGTAGTACTATCTAGTAACAAAGTTGGTAACCATAACCAAGACTTAAGTAATGATAATATAGAATCATAAGATGAAAAGTCAAATAAAAGTGAAACCAATAAAGAAAGTCAGGATACACATTCACCTAGTCAAGTAAGAGAAGATTTACTTTTGTCATCTAGCAGAATTAGAGAGGAGGAAAACCAAGATGAAACACCTAGGGATGAGCAATTAAATGTTCAAATAGAGTCACCATCTAGTAGACAAGATGGATCATCTATTAGTACATGAAGTGAGGGAGAGCATGTTACACCTACACAAGCCCAAAATACCCCACTTAGGATATTGTAAAGACTTTAACAATTTTCATAGGAATGGATGAATAATAGAGTGTTTTTCTATGGTAAAAAAGTAACTGCACATTTTCTTGACTATTATGACACCTTAGGAAATGTAAACGAGAGCTTTAGAGCCTTTTTAACTAAAATAGATTATGTGCTCTATCATGGAAATGAAGTTGCTGCTGTTGAAATAAAATTGATTGAGCCGATTGACCAATCTCAAGATTCATGCCAGCATCGTGACCGTGCTGCATTAGAATCTATGTATCCTAATCATCATCTCAGTCAGCATCCTAATCAACATCTTAATCCTAATCAACATCTTCAGTAGTCAAAGAGAAGAATTCAAACATTCAAATTTAAAGATGGTGAACATTGGAAGTTGTTTTGCAATTAGCAGAAAAAGAAAACATTGCTTTATGACTTGTAAGTAATTTGTTTAGTCTATTTTGTGTATTACAGCTTTCCTACCTTGGGAAAACAATTATAATTGTTGGTTGTTTGCCTTTTTAAATCCTTGTAACATTATTCTTTCATTTAAGAAAAAAAATTCTCTCATCTTCTTCATATTTCTCTCTTTGGCTGAAATTCTCAAGCTCACTTCTTATACTTTGATCATCAAAATTAACATGGTATCAGAGCTATAAGTTCCTATCCTTTTTCTTCTTGTTGTTCTTTAATTCTTCACTATTGTGCTTGAAAAGTATTTCCCATCCTTTGGCCAAATCTAAATGGCAAGTGAGGAACCCTCTTTAGGCACCCAGAAACCAAGTGAAGCACCTTCTCAAATCGCCATCAACGCCTCCACCCGAACCACTTCCAAAATAATAGAAGTAGATGCTAACACCTCCCTTAAACTGACCACTATTCTACTAAACAACCACAACTACCCCATATGGGTCAAGGCTGCAACAAATGCTTTGTGTGGTAAAGGTAGATATAGGTTTGTCACAGGAAGGGTTAAGAGACCTTTGGATGATGATGGATTTGAAGAATGGTTCCATGTAGACAAAATGGTTCTAACTTGGATCTTTAACTCTATAGAACCAAACTTGATTGGTATTTTTTCCAATGCTGAGACTTCTAAGGAGTTGTGGGATTCTTTCAAGAAGATCTATGGTCTACAAAAAAATCTCATAAGGGTGTATGAGTTTAAATACTTCCTCAATAAGCTTAACCAAGGTGAGATGAGCTCAGTTGAACACTTGGGAAAATTTGTAAAGGCTTGGGATGAGCTTCACTCTTATAGGCCAGAAACTAATAACATTGCCATCATTCTTGCACGGGCTAATAAGGATAAGGTGTTTACTTACCTTACTAGCTTGAACTCCAAGTTTAATGATATTCGGAACCAAATACTAAGAAGCAATGAAATACCTCCCTTCGATGAGGTTTGTTACATGATCAACAAGGAAGAAACAGCCCATCGTGTCTTGGACACAAATGGCCATGACTGCAAGGTGGAGACAAATGCTCTTTTGGCTCAAGAGAAGCCTAAAACTGAAGCCTTAACGCCTAAGTTAAAGGGGAACAACAACAACCAAAACCATTGTCGCAAGAATGGTCACTCTAAAGATCGGTGCTGGCTTCTTCACCCAGAACTCATGCCTCAACGGTTCAAGAAGGATAAAGTTTCAAATCAGAGTATCCATGGTGTTTCAAGTGCACATTCAGCTCCCATTACTGAGATTTCAAGTGTTCACTCCTTTAGTCTTGACGATATTGCCAAGGTGATAAGGAACCAACTTCAAATCAATTCGGAAGCATTTGGAACCCAACACCATGCTCACAAAGGCAAATGGGAGGACAGTACTCTTCTTGACTCTCAGTTTTAACTCTTATAATGATTATAAACTATGGATTATAGACTCAGGTGCTAGTGATCATATGTTTAAAAACATAAATAAAGCATCTAGATTATATCCTTTAAAGAAAATACGAAGTGTCAAAGTTGCTAATGGAAAGCATGTACCCATCAAGTATTCAGCAGATTTGGATTTATTGTCAAAACATACTAAAGTGTTCTATATACCTAATTTTGATTCCAATCAATTATCGGTTAGTAAACTTACTAAGGACTTAAATTGTATTGCTATCTTTGGTCTTAACAAAGTGATTTTTCAAGTTATTATAACCGGGAAGAAGATTGGTGAAGGTTGTGCTCAAAATGGTCTTTACATGCTAAATGACGCGAAACAAGCTTTTAGGGTCACTAAACAAATCAATTCACATGAGTTATGGCATGCACAGCTTGGACATCTTTCTAATCATATTTTAAATTGTGTAGTTCCTAATTTAAATGATTGTCACATTTTTAAGTGTGAAGCATATATTTTAGGAAAATAAATTAGACTTCCTTTTGTACTATCGGAACATGAATGTGATGATGTTTTTGAATTAATTCACTCTAATTTATGGACTGCTCCTATGACATTACATGATAACTATAGATACTTTGTTACATTTATTGACCATAAATCTAGATATACTTGGGTATACCTTTTAAAATGTAAATCGGACACATTATCATGCTTTAAACGTTTTATGCTCTTTGTCGCTAACTAATTTGGTAGAAGAATTAAAATGATTAGAACTGATAATGGTGGAGAATATGGAAATAATTCCTTTAAGGAATACTTAGTAAGTAAAGGGATTATACATCAAACTACATGCCCATACACTCCAAAACAAAATGGAGTGGCAGAGAGGAAGAATAGACATATCCTTGTAGTTGGAAGATCAATAATGTTCTACCATAATGTTCCCAAATATTTCTGGAGCAATGCCATCCTCACGACTGTTCATTTGATAAATAGAACACCTATAAAGGTTCTAAAGGGCAAGACTCCAAATGAGATAATATTTAATCAGAAACCAAATCTTTCATATCTTAAAATATTTGGATGCATATGTTATGTCCATATTCCTTATAGCAATAGAGACAAACTTAGCTATAGAAGTCAAAAATGCATATTCCTAGGTTATGCCCCAACCCAAAAGGGTTATAGATACTTTGACCCCAAGACAAATATATTGTTTGTATTTAGAAATGTCATCTTTTTAGAACATGAACCTTACTACAAAAAATATGAATTTAAATCCAATAGTAAGGAGGAGAATGTGGACAATTCCACCCCTAGTCCTGTTATTGACACTGTCCACACAAAGGGGCCCATTCCTGAACTTAGAAAGAATGTCCATAACAAACTAGAACTTCAAGAGGAATCATCTCAAAATGAGAATGATCCTTACTCTCTTAGACAAACAAATGATGAGAATGAATCTACTTTTACCCAAGATGAGTCATCTCTTGATGAGATTAATTCAAATAGCCTTGGAGATAACCAACTTAGTAACCATGACACATTAGATCAATTTCTAGGTAGTGATAATCATACTACACAGGAACTACCTACACTTAGAAGATCTACTCGGATCAAAAGACCAGCCTATGAATAGATAAAAACTAGAGTGTTTTATCATAGTAATTATGTGACCAATCATCCTATTCAAAGCTACTATACTCATGATCACATTAAAGATCAGTATAAAGTTTTTTTAAATGCCATTGATGATATTTGAGAACCTTCTAGTTACCAAGAGGCTCAAATTAGCCCAATTTGAAGAAATGCAATGAATGAAGAGCTTAAAACTCTAATTCGAAATCAAACTTGGGAGATTGTTCTACTTCCTAAAGGGAAGAAAGCTGTAGGTTACAAATGGGTATATAAAACCAAACTTAAGAGTGATGGGACTGTTGAAAAAAATAAGGCTCGGTTAGTGGCCAAAGACTTCACTCAAACTTATGGCATTGATTACACCGACACTTTTGCCCCTATAGCTAAAATGAATTCCATTAGAGTCCTTATGTCTTTAACTGTTAATTATGATTGGCCATTGTACCAAATGGATGTAAGAAATACTTTCTTACAAGGTGAATTAGAAGAGGAAGTATATATGAGAATACATTAAGGGTATGGGAGTGACATTCTCAAATCGCATGTTTGTAAGCTTAGAAAGGCCATGTATGGCCTTAAACAATCTCCTAGGGCCTGGTACTCCAAATTACATAATACCCTCAGTTGCCAAGCTTTAATTAAAAGTGAGGTTGATTCCTCTTTATTCACCAAATATTCCAAAGATGGAATAACGGTGATTCTCATTTATATTGATGACATTATCATTACTGGTAGTGACCAAACAGGCATTAGTTGCTTTAAATTATATCTTAAATTTATTTTTGACATTAAAGACTTGGGATACTTATAATATTTTCTAGGAATATAAATTGCTCATTCCAAAAAGGGACTATTTCTATGCCAAAGAAAATATACACTTGATCTACTTGGTGAAATAGGCAAACTAGGCGCAAAGATAGCTTCAACGCCAATCGAAAGCACCTACAAGCGAAATGACAAGAAGAAGACAAACAAAAGCAACCCAAGCCATTTCAGAATGTCAAGCAATATCAATGAATTATCGGTAAGTTAATTTATTTAACCATTACTAGACTTGACATTAGCTTTGCTGTGAATCAAGTCAGTCAATTGATGCAACAACCAATGACCAACTACATGGACATGGTGAATCGGATCCTATGCTACCTTAAAGGAACACCAGGACAAGGTTTACACATGCAAAAGAATGGTCACCACGAGATCCTAGCGTATAGTGATGTAGATTGGTGTGGAAATATTGAAGATAGAAAATCAACAACAGGATATTGCACATTTATTGGAGGAAACTTGGTAACCTGGAATAGTAAGAAACAGAGTGTAGTAGCAAGGTCAAGTGCAGAAGCAGAGTATCGAGCTATGGCAAGTACAACATGTGAGTTGATTTGGTTGAAGGCTTTAGTTCAAGATTTGGGGTTCAAGACTGAAGCGCCAATGAAACTATTTTGTGACAACAAAGCAGCAATCTACATAGCATCCAATCTGGTATTCCATGAGAGGACAAAGCACATTGAGATGGATTGTCATTTTATTAGGGAGAAAGTTCATAATAAGATCATCTGCACTCCTTATGTTCAAAGTGAAGATCAACTAGGAGACTTGTTCACAAAGGCTCCCACTAAAAAACATATCGGGATGGCAATAAACAAGTTGAACTTCAGTAACATCTTCAAGCCCAACTTGAGGGGGAGTGTTGAAATAAAACTGATTGAGCCGATCAACCAATCTCAAGATTCATGTCAACATCATGACCGTGCTGTATTGGAATCTGTATATCCCAATCATCATCTCAATCAGCATAATAGAATAACAAAGCTATTCTTTTTCTCTCTTGCTATATCTTCTATCTACTTCTATTTTCATTTGGTTTTTTGTTGAATCTTTGAAAACTGGAGCTAAACACTTAAATTTATCAACAGACTATGCATCCCAAATTGTTCAATCTGTGAGCACTTAGTGAGGGAAACTCATGGTTGAGGTTTAGCTGGTCATTTTGGAGAAAAAAAGACATTAGAGGTACTCAAGGAACACTTTTATTCGCCAACCATGATCAAAGATGTTAAAAGAGTCATAGAAAGATGTGTGATATGCAAGAAAGCCAAGAGTAAGGAGATGTCATAAGGGCATGCCATTACCTATACCAAACCAACCGTGGGAAGATCTAAGCATGGATTTTGTGCTTGGTTTGCCTAGAACATAAAGGGGAAAAAATTCACTTATGGTAGTTGTTGACAAGTTTTTCAAGATGTCTCATTTTATTCCTTGCCACAAGACGAATGATGCTCAACATGTCGCTGATTTATTCTTCAAGGAGATTGTTCAATTGCATGGGATTCTAAAAAGTATTGTTTCAAATCGTGATGCCAAATTCTTAAGTTACTTTTAGAAGACTTTGTGGAAAAGACTTGGAACAAAACTACTCTTTAGCATAACATGCCATTCTCAAAGCAACAAGTGAATTAGTTTAGATAAAATTATTAGTGGAAGACTTAGGCTTCTCAGTTGAAATACCTATGGACATGTATTGTAATAACAAGGCAATAATACATATTACATCTAATCCGAAGTTCCATGAGAGAACTAAGCACATCAAAATTGATTGCCACTTCAGAAGAGAAAAGTACTTGAGCAAAGTGATCAACATGCCTTATGTGATAAGTGAAGATCAACTTGTAGATATATTCACCAAATCATGTACTCATCAACAACTCCTCAAGGTGAGTTTCAAGTTAAACTTGTTTAATTTGTATAAGTCCAACTTGAGAGGAAGTGTTGAAGATGAAGAGATTGAGTGAAGATTCAAATAACAAAGAAAAAGCCCAAATAACACTTTGGTTAGTCTATGGATGCCCACATCAAGTCTGAAACTCATTTCAAGTGTTTAAAAAAACTAATCACTAAAGGACAAAATAATAACTAGTTTTTACTAGTCAGTAACAGATAAAATAACAACTAATCTTTTGAATTTGATAAATGTGTTGTTGGATGTTGTACCTAGTTGTTGGAAAAGTAAACTTATACCTAACCGTTAGGATGTTGTATTTATAAACCCAAGATGTGTAAATATTTGAAGATGGAATAACAAAAAAGCTTTTCATTTTTTCTCTTGATATATTTTTGTCTACTTGTATTTTTACTTATTTTTTTTGTTGAATCTTTGAAATTAAGAGCTAAACACACTCAAATTCATTTGATCAATAGTTCTAAAGCATTTCATTGCACTTTTGAAAAAATTTGTGATGATTTAAACCATATTATATCATTTCCAATCAATCGAACATGTTTTAAAGAAATTTGAAGGATTTTCATGCATTTCTAAAGAAGACTGTGATGTTTGAGAGTGCTTTATTGCATTTTTGACAAAAAAAAAAGATGACTTTTAATGCATGTTATGTCATTTCCTACAAATGCGGACATGCTTCAAGGCACTTTTAGCATTTTTGCATTAAACAATGCTGTTATAAAGCATTTCATTGCACTTTCAGCAAAAAAATGTGATAATTTAAACCATGTTATATCATTTTGGATCATATCGAACATGTTTTAAAGAAATTTGGAAAATTTTTATGCATTTCTAAAGAAGATTGTGATGTTTGAGAGCGTTTTATTGTATTCTTTCCAAAAATGATGAACTTTTAGTGCACATTATATCGTTTTTGGAGTATGTAGAGATGCTTGAGGGCACTTATAGCATCTTTGCATTGAATAGAGATGTTCTAAAGCATTTTTAATATGCCTTAAGGATCTTCAAATGATGAATCAAGATTTATGAGTATATTTTCTTTTTGGTGTTTTGTGGATAGAAAGAGGTGCTGGGATATGGTTTAGTTGTTCAGTAGATGGAAATTCATAATTGAGGTAGGTTTCTGGTTCTTTAGAGGTGTTTTAAGGAAGTTGAAGGGTTATATACGATTTTGAAGTGGTAATGTGATATAGATGGCTTATGGAAGTTTATGATGAGGAAATAGAGTTCTAAATTAGTATCAAGAATCAAAATAAAAAACTTAACACTAGTGAATCAATTAGATCGCCACAAACAAGATTAGTAGAATAATTTGCCACACTTTAAGATAGAAAGAAGAAAGAGTGATAAGAATTCGTCACTAAACAAAGAATTTGTTTAGATAAGAATTGCATGCAACTTAACAAAATACTTCTTCATTCATAGACTGAAAATCCCTTACAATAACATGCCTTCTATTATAGAACTAGCAAGCTTGCTCTGGAAGATTTGTGCACTTAATGCCTAATTGGAAAACTAAAACTAATTAATTAAAACCCAATTACTAAAACCATAATTAATACATCATTAATTTAACATTTAAGTTATTAGCCACCTTATTTATTGAAGTTCATTGACCACAAATCATCATCCTAATTGGCTGAAATTAAACTCAATCAGTAAATCAATTTTCCTCCATGTAAGTGAGTAAAGTAATAAGCTTGGCTCTTACTCTAGTAACTGGTACCATATATGACTCTTCTTGGATTACAGCAACTTCATTTCCATGATGGAGCACATCAATTTTGTTGCACTTTCGATGAAAATTGTAATGATTTAAACCATGTTATATCATTTTTGATCAAATCAAACATGTTTTAAAGAAATTTGGAACATGTTTATAGATTTCTAAGGTAGATTGGAATGTTTAAGAGCATTTTATTGTATTTTTGGCAAAAATGGTGACTTTTTAATGCACGTTATTTCGTTTCCAGCGAATGCGGAGATGCTTGAAGGCATATATAACATTTTTGCATTAAAAGGTGATGCTCTAAAGCATTCCGTTTCACTTTTGGCTAAAATTGTGAAGATTTAAATATTGTTATATCATTTTTGATCAAATCAAATATGTTTAAAAAAAAATTGTGGCATTTTTAAGTATTTCTAAAGAAGATTGTGATGTTTGAGAGCATTTTTGTTGAATTTTTTTACAAAAATAGTGACATTTGAAAGCACGTTATATCATTTATAGCATATGAGGGAATGCTTCAAGGCACTTATAGCATTTTCGCATTAAACAGAGATATTCTAAAGTATTTCGTTGCACTTTTGGCTAAAATTGTGATAATTTAAATATTGTTATATCATTTTCCATCAAATTGAACATGTTTTAAAGAAATTTGGAGCAATTCTAAGCATTTATAAGATATACTGAAATGTTTAAGAGCATTTTATTGTATTTTTGGAAAAAATGGTTGTTCAAGATGAAGAGATTAAGAGTGAAGATTTAAAGAACGAAGAAAAGCTCAAATAACTTTTTGGTTTAGTCTATAGATGCCCACATCAAGCCCAAAGCCTATTTCAAATGTTTAAAAAACTAGTCACTAAATGACAAAACAACAACTAGTTTTTACTAGTCATTAAAAAATAAAATAACAACTAGCTTTTTTGATGCAAATCAAGGAACAAATGAAAGTCAATTAGAAATCTTCGATGTCAACAAGGTCAAAATATCTAATCATGAGTCAATGGAACCATTGGAGTGGCCTAGTGGACCTATAATAAGGAGTCGTACAAAAAAACTTAAAACAGTCCTCTTTACGCACATTCAAAAGTTTTTGTGTGAAAATGGGGCACGCAACGACATTGAGAGAGTCTCGCGGCTTATTAATGTTATTTATGCATGTTTTAAATAGTTAATTAGAAAAGGTAGTTATTATTTAGGAAGTTAATTACCTTAATTTATTTTAATTGTCTTTATTAATTAAGTTATCTAATAATTGGCTAATTTTATTTTGTAGGATATGTTCAAAAGAAGCATCCTTAGCTGTGAGATTTAGTCAAAGTGTATTAATTAAGAAAATCTCAATAAATCATACAAATTTGAATATTCTAAAGACAAGTAAGGAAGGATGCAAGCAATGGAGTACAAGATCAAATATTAGCCAAATTTATATTTTATGTATTAATTATTAGATTTCTTAATTCTATAAACTTTTATATATTTTCCTAAATTACTCTTTATTAGCTTAGGAAACTTTTTATTCTAATTCTACTATGATTGATTTAAGACTATTATAAATAGTCTTCTTTTTTTCAAAGGAAGGAAGTTTTGCTAGACAAAAAAAAATTGTGAGGAATTATTTTCTTTTCATTGTTCTTTTTTACAATTTAGAACTTATCAAACTCGCTTGTGGTATTCTACCTAGGCTTATCAAGAATTCTTTGTTGTTCTATCAACAAAGTTCTTGTGGCGTCGAAACCTTCCGAAATACTTAATTTTTAGACTTTCCTTGAAACTCCGCTTCCGTGACAATTCGTTCCTTTCGAGATTCGTATCATTTGGTATTAGAGCAAGGCTTTAGAATTAAGGTTCGTTCTATCTTTTTTTTTATTATTTTATTTTTATTATTTTTCTCTCTTCTTCTTCTACCTTCTGTTTGTTTCATCTTTAATTTTTATCTTTTAACCTCAAAACTGAACCAACCAGCCACCAAACCACCTTGGCCGTGACCATCATCCTTGGTTCATAATTTCTAAACTGGCCACATGCACCCTAGGCAATATTTCTTGTTTGTCCTAGTTGCCTTATTGGTTCCATATTTATTTAAAAAAAGAAAAAGAAGAAGAAAAAAAAAAGAAAACAAAAAAAAAAGAAGGCAAATTGCAAGAAAGGAAAATATCCTTAAATGCCAATTATGACCAAGATATTATGTCAATAATTGGGAACCAAAAGCTACCAAATTTCTTACAATTTTTGGCAACTAAATTAGGACATTTATAATTTCCAGACTTTGTCAAAATTACATTTCCAGCTAAAATCACAACATATCCAACTACCTTACCAATTCTTTCCACTCCTAATTATATCAATTTTATCATATCAAAACCTAACCAATCTGGCCAATACCTAAACTTACCAAAAACTTCTTTTACCATTTTCTAAACTGACTGCCTTCTAAGCCACCTAAATCCGTAAGCTTTCCTTCTTTTGTTCTTACCATTAAGATTGAAAATTTTCTTGATTTGTCTCTGGTTGAACAACGCAAACAGCTTTAATTTGTTTGAGAGTTTAATTAAGAGTGTACAAAGAGAAATTGAGTGGAAAAAGGCAAGGAGAGTGAGCATCCCTTATAAAAGCCATATTAAGAGTGAAACACGAAAGCTGTGAGTATATTATTGAGTGACAAGAAAAGAAAGAGAGCATTGTGAGACTATTTTGCTATTCCAATCTTCCTTTTCAGATCTAAAACACCATGGCACACAGAGACAAGACCACTGATGACCAACCAAAATATGTCGATGCCTTTAAATTTGATGCATTACAAGGACATGTTTTGAGACTTGAACGTGTAATGAATGATTACCGTGATTTGCTGGAGAAGATACAAGCTACTTTGGAGAAAAATAATGCCACCATGGACAATATGTAGAGAACCATAGAACAATTGTCGACCAAAACACATAACACTAATGGACAAGAAAGAAGACAAACTGGAATACATTACAAAACTGAAAATTACGATTTTGATGATGCAACATCTAAAGCACCAAGGGAGAACCGAGGGAGATATGATTATGTAGATTGTAACATTGAAAGTATTAAGATGAGAATTCCATCTTTCCAAGGTAAGGTTGACCCTGATTCATACCTTGAATGGGAACGCAAAGTTGAGATGGTTTTCAATTGTCACAATTACTCAAACGAGAAAAAGATACGTCTTGTTGCCGTAGAATTAACTGATTATGCCTTAATTTGGTGCGATCAACTTATTTTGAGTAGGCAACGAAATAAAGAACCACCTGTTAGTACATAGGAGGAGATGAAAGTGATATTGAGAAAGCGTTTCATTCCTAACCATTACTATAAGGAACTACATCAACGCTTGCAGAGATTGACTCAAGGATCCAAATCTGTGGAAGACTACTGCAAAGAAATGGAGATCGCAATGATCCGAGCAAATTTTGAGGAAGATCGTGAAGCTACCATGGCTAGGTTCTTACAAGGATTGAATCATGAGATTGCTGATATTGTTGAATTACAACATTATGTTGATATTGAGGACATGGTTCACATGGCAATGAAGGTAGAAAGGCAATTGAAATAAAAGAAGCTTTTCAAATCCACTTATGGATCTAGTTTGAATTTAAAATCTTGGAAATTTGATGAGAACAAGCAAAACATAAAATCTGATTTACAAAGCAAGACGGAGAGTTCTAACCCTAAGGAGACTGGGAGACGCAAAGAAAAAGGTACCAATTATAATTCTTCTAAACCTCGCAATGTTAAATGCTTTAAGTGTTCTAGTGTAGGGCATGTTGCTTCCCAATGCCCAAATAGAAGGACCCTAATGATCATTCCAGAATCTGATGAAGATGATGATGAAGCCATGAATGCAGAAATGTCAACTCTTAAAGATAATAAGTGATGAAGACAACCTTGAAGATCCACATAAATTTAAAGGAGAATGTCTAGTGACACGTAAGGCATTGAATGCACAATTCAAAGATGATGAGACTGAACAACGTGAGAACATCTTTCATACTAGGTGTCTAATTAATAATAAGTTATGTAATGTTATTATTGATGGTGGCAATTGTACTAATGTGGCTAGCACACTTATGGTAAAGAAACTTGGCCTTCCCTTGTTAGATCATCCTAAGCCTTACAAGTTACAGTGGTTGAATAATTGTGGCGAACTTAGAGTTGATAAACAAGTTTTAGTGTCCTTTGCTATAGGAAAGTATCGTGATGAAGCTTTATGTGATGTAGTCCCTATGCAAGCTAGTCATATGTTGTTAGGACGTCCTTGACAGTATGATGGGCATAAGAACCATTACTCTTTTGTCATGAATCATAAGAAGTACACTATCATTCCCCTATCGTCGCATCTTGTGCATGAGGATCAATCAAGAATTAAAAGAGATATAGAGTTGAGTGAAAAAGAAAGAGTGAGCCAAGAAGCAGCAAAAGAAAAACAAAATGAGGGTGTGAAAAGAAAAAGCAAAATTTGAGAGCATGAGTGAAAAGAAAAGTGGGGAAAAATCCGAGGGAAGTAAAACAAAAAAAAAAAAAAAAGAGTCTTTATGCAAGCATGAATGATGTGAGAAGTGCTATTCATTCTCACAGATCAATCCTTGTGCTCTTGTACAAAGAAGTATGTTTGAGCACTAATGAGCTTGATCCTTCTCTTCCTTATTCGATTACTTCTCTTTTGCAGGAATTTGAGGATATCTTTCCATAGGAGACTCCGAATGGACTACCACACATTCGAGGCATTGAGCATCAGAATGACTTCATTCCTAGAGCTTCTATTCCTAATCAACCTGCTTATAGGTGTAATCCAGAGGAAACGAAAGAGATATAAAGACAAGTGGAAGACTTAATGTCAAAAGGGTACGTGTGAGAAAGCATGAGTCCATGTGCTGTTTCTATTCTTCTTGTACCTAAAAAAGATGGACCATGGAAAATGTGCGTAGATTATTGTGCCATTAACAACATCACAGTTAAGTATCGTCACCCTATTCCTAGGTTAGATGATATGTTAGACGAGTTACATGGTGCATTTATATTCTTTAAAATTGATTTGAAAAGTGGTTATTATCATATTAGGATGAGAAAGGGAGATGAATGGAAAACTGCATTTAAGACTAAATTTGGATTGTATGAGTGGTTAGTTATGCCTTTTAGTCTTACGAATGCATCGAGTACATTCATGCGCTTAATGAATCATGTATTACGAGCTTTCATTGGTAAATTTGTTGTTGTTTACTTCGATGATATTTTAATTTACAGCAAGTGTCTAAATGATCATATTTAACATTTGCATTGCATTTTAGATACTTTGCGCAAAGAGAAGCTTTATGCTAATCTTAAAAAGTGCACATTTTGTACGGATAGCATTGTTTTTCTTGGTTTTGTAGTGAGCTCAAAAGGGCTGCAAGTTGATGAGGAAAAGATAAAAGCGATACGAGATTGGCCTACTCCCAAAAGCGTAACTAAAGTTAGGAGTTTTCATGGTTTGGCAAGTTTCTATCGTCGTTTCATTAAAAACTTCAGCACCATTGCAATACCTCTCACTGAGGTTATCAAGAAAAACATGGCATTCATGTGAGGAGAAGTACAAAATAAGTCATTTCTTTGTCTTAAAGATAAGTTAATTTCTGCACCTGTACTATCACTTTCAGATTTTTCCAAGACATTTGAAATTGAATTTAATGCTTCTGGTGTAGGAATTGGAGTTGTTTTAATGCAAAAGAAGAAACCTATAGCATACTTCTCTGAAAAGTTGAATGGAGCCGCCTTGAAGTACCCCACATATGACAAGGAGATGCATGCACTTATTAAAGCCTTAAAGACGTGGTAGCACTATCTATGGCCTAAAGAGTTCGTAATTCATACAGATCATGAGTCTCTAAAACATTTGAAAGGACAAAACAAGCTGAATCAAAGACATGCCAAATGGGCTGAATTCCTTGAGACATTTCCCTATGTAATTCAATACAAGCAAGGCAAGGAAAATGTAGTTGCTGATGCACTTTCGAGGAGGTACGCATTTCTTACTTAAACTCTAAATTGCTTGGTTTTGAGTTTATAAAGGAATTGTATCTTACATATCATGATTTTGCCATTGTGTATGATGCATGTAAGCATGTTGCATTTGATAAGTTTTTTAGACATGATGGTTATCTTTTTAGGGAGAAACATGTGTGCATTCCACATAGCTCACTTAGGGAGTTGCTTGTTAGAGAGTCACATGATGGAGGATTGATGGGGCATTTTGGTATTCAAAAGACCTTAGACATACTTAGCGAGCATTTCTTTTGGCCTCATATGCGTAGAGATGTTGAGAGAATTTGTGAGAGATGCATCATTTGTAAGCAAGCTAAGTCTAGAGTTTTGCCACATGGTTTGTATACCCCTTTGCCTATACCTAGTGAACTATGGGTAGATATTTCCATGGATTTCATTTTAAGTTTGCCTAGGTCTAGAGGGGGTAAAGATTCTATTTTTGTTGTGGTTGACAGATTTTCAAAGATGGCACACTTCATTCCATGTCGCAAATCGAATGATGCTACTCATGTGGATGATCTTTTTTTTTAAAGAGATAGTACGTTTACATGGTATTCCGAAAAGCATAGTGTCTGATCGTGATGTTAAGTTCCTTAATTATTTTTGGAAGACATTGTGGGCAAAGTTGGGAACAAAATTGCTATTTTCAACGACTTGCCATCCACAAACAGATGGACAAACTGAAGTGGTGAATTCCACTTTATCACAGCTTTTGCGTTCACTTATTTAAAAGAATCTTAAAAATTGGGAAGATCTCTTACCTCATACTGAATTTGCTTATAATCGATCTATTCATTCTTCTACTTCTCATTCACTATTTGAAGTTGTTTATGGTTTTAACCCACTAACTTCTTTGGATTTATTACCTTTGCTTTTAAAAGTGTCAAAGAGTCTTAATGGTGAACAGAAGGCAAATTACGTGAAGAAACTCCACGAGAAAGTTCATTTGAGCATTGAAAAACGAAACGAGCAAAAAGCAAGACAAGTTAATAAAGGCCAAAAACAAATGGTCTATGAACCTGGAGATTGAGTGTGGGTGCATATGCGTAAAGAACGTTTTCTAGAGCAAAGGAGAAGCAAGTTGCATCCACGTGGAGGTGGACCATTTCAAGTGACTGAACGTCTTAATGACAATGCATATAAACTTGATCTTCGAGGTGAGTATGGAGTTAGTGCTATATTTAATGTTTCTGATCTTTCTCCTTTTGAAATAGGTGATGATGATTCGTGGACGAATCCTTTTGAGGAGGGAAAGAATGATGCAAATCAAGGAGCAAATGAAAGTCAATTAGAAGTCTTCAATGTCAACAAGGTCAAAATATCTAATTATGAGTCAATGGAATCACTGGAGTGGCCTAGTGAACCTATAACAAGGAGTCGTGCAAAAAAAACTTAAAATAGTCCTCTTTACGCACATTCAAAAGTTTTTGTGTGAAAATGGGGCGCACAGCAACATTGAGGGAGTCTCGCGGCTTATTACTGTTATTTATGCGTATTTTAAACAGTTAATTAGAAAAATTAGCTATTATTTAAGAAGTTAATTAGCTTAATTTATTTTAATTGTCTTTATTAATTAAATTATCTAATAATTGACTAATTAAATTAGCTGTGAGATTTAGTCAAAGTGCATTAACTAAGAAGATCTCAATAAATCATACAAATTTGGATATTCTAAAGACAAGTAAGGAAGGATGTAAGCAATGGAGTGCAATATCAAATCTTAGCCAAATTTATATTTTATGTATTAATTATTAGATTTCTTAATTCTGTAAACTTTTATATATTTTCCTAAATTACTCTTTATTAGCTTAGGAAACTTTTTATTCTAATTCTACTAGGATTGATTTAAGACTATTATAAATAGTCTTCTTTTTCTTAAAGGAATGAAGTTTTGCTGGACAAAAAAAATTGTGAGGAATTATTTTCTCTTCATTGTTCTTTTTTACAACTTAGAACTTATCAAGCTCGCTTGTGGCGTTCTACCTAGGCTTATCAAGAATTTTTTGTTGTTCCATCAACAAAGTTCTTATGGCGTCGAAACCTTCCGAAATACTTAATTCTTAGACTTTCCTTGAAACTCTGCTTCCGTGACGATTCGTTCTTTTCGAGGTTCGTATCATTTTTGAATTTGAAAGATGTGTTGTTGTATATTGTACCTAGTTGTTGAAAAAGTAAAGTAAGCTTGTACCTAACTGTTAGGATGTTGCATATATAAACTCAAGATGTGTAAGTATTGGAAGATTGAATAAAAAATAAAAAAGCTATTCATTTTCTCTCTTATTATATTTTCTATCTACTTGTATTTTCACTTGGTTTTTGTTGAATCTTTGAAATCTTGAGATAAACACTTAAATTTATTTAATCAACAATGGTGACTTTTTAATGCATGTTACTTTGTTTCTGACAAATGCAAATATGCTTCAAGGCATTTATTATAGTGTTTTTGCATCAAACAAAGATGTTCAAAAATATTTTGTTGCACTTTCAGCAAAAATTATGATGATGTAAACATTGTTATATAATTTTTGATCAAATTGAACATGTTTTAAGAAATTTTGGGGCATTTTTATGCATTTCTAAAGAAGACAACTATATTTACAAGCATTTTATTGTATTTTTGGCAAAAACGGTGACTTTTTAGTTCATGTTATTTCGTTTCTGACAAATTCTGAGATGTTTCAAGGCATTTATAGCATTTTTGCATTAAACAGAGATGTTCAAAAGTATTTCGTTGCACTATCGACGAAAATTGTGATAATTTAAACATTGTTATATCATTTTTTATTAAATAGAACATGTTTTAAAGAAATTTTGGTCATTTTATGCATTTACGAAGAAAACAGTGATATTTGAAAGTGTTTTATTGTATTTTTGGCAAAAATGGTTACTTTTTAATGACGTTATTTCATTTTCGACAAATGCATAGATATTTAAAGGCATTTATAGCTTTTTTTTGCATTAAACAATAATGTTTTAAAGCACTTCGCAGCACTTTCGGCGAAAAATGTGATGATTTAAATATTGTTATGTCATTTTCAATCAAATCAAACATGTTTTAAAGAAATTTATGGCTTTTTCATGCATTTCTAAAGAAGACTGTGATGTTTGAGAATGTTATATTATATTTTTTATAAAAATGATAATGCTTAAAAGCACGTTATATCATTTATAACGTATATTAAGATGCTTGAAGGCACTTACAGCATTTTTGCATTAAATGAAGATATTCTAAAGTATTTCATTGCACTTTTGACAAATATTGTGATGATTTAAACATTATTATATCATTTTTGATCAAATCAAACATGTTTTATTTGGGGCATTTTCATGCATCTAAAGAAGACATTGATGTTTGAGAGCATTGTATTGCATTTTTGGCAAAAATGGTAACATTTGAAAGCACATTTTATCGTTCACGACATATGCTGAGATGTTTAAAGGCACTTATAACATTTTTGCATTAAAGGGAGATGTTCTAAAGCATTTCATTGCTCTTTTGGTAAAAATTATGATAATTTAAACATTGTTATATCATTTTAGATCAGATCATACATATTTTAAAGAAATTTGAGGAATTTTTTTGAATTTCTAAAGAAAACTATGATGTTTGACAGTGTTTTATTGTATTTTTGGCAAAAATGGTGAATTTTTAATGCATGTTATTTCATTTCTCACAAATGCAGAAATGTTTCAAGGCATTTATAAAATGTTTGCATTAAACAGTGAAGTTCTAAAGCATTTTGTAACACTTTCGGCAAAAATTGTGATCATTTAAATACTGTTATATCATTTTTTATCAAATCAAACATATTTTAAAGAAATTTTGGGCATTTTTATGCATTTGTGAATAAAACTGTGTTTGAGAGCATTTGTTTGAACATGTTTTAAAGACATTTTATTGCATTTTTGGCAAAAATGGTGACTTTTTATGATGTTATTTTCTTTTCGACAAATGTGGAGATATTTCAAGGCATTATAGAATTTTTGCATTAGACGGTAATGTTCTAAAGCATTTGTTTGAACTTTTGGCAAAATTTGTGATTATTTAAACATTGTTATATCATTTTTTATCAAATTGAACATGTTTTAAAGAAATTTGGAGCATTTTCATGCATTTCTAAAGAAGACTGCAATGTTTTAAAGCATTTAATTACCTTTTGGAAAAAAAAAAAATGGTGACTTTTTAATGCACATTATTACGTTTTTGGCAAATGTAGATATGTTTCAAGATGGTGATGTTCTAAAGCGTTCTGTCACACTTTTGGCTAAAATGGTGATGATTTAATCAGTGTTCCACCATTTTCGATCAAATCAAACATGTTTTGAAGAAATTTGTTGCATTTTTATGCATTTCTAAAAAGAATAGTGATGTTTGAGAGCGCTTTATTGTATTTTTCACAAAAATGATGATATTTGAAAGCACGTTATATCGGTTACGGCATATGCAAAGATGCTTGAAGGAACTTATAAGATTTTTGCATTAAATGGAGATGATCTAAAGCATTTCGTTGCACTTTCAGTGAGAATTGTGATGATTTAAACATTGTTATATCATTTTTTATCAAAATGAACATATTTTAAAGAAATTTATGGCATTTTTATGCATTTCTTAAAAAGACTGCAATGTTTGAGTGCATTTTATTTCATTTTTGACAAAAATGGTGACTTTTAATGCATGTTATTTCGTTACCATTAAATGCAGAGATGTTTCAAGGCATTTATAGCATTTTTGTATTAAACCATGATGTTCTAAAGCATTTTGTTGTACTTTTGGCAAAGATTTCAATCATTTAAACTTTTTTAATATCATTTTCGATCAAACTGAACATGTTTTAAAGAAACTTGGGGCATTTTTCATGCATTTCTAAAGAAGACTGTGATGTTTTAGGGTTTTTAATTGTATTTTTAGAAAAAATGGTGACCTTTTTAATGCACATTATTTCGTTTCCAGCAAATGCAAAGATATTTCAAGGCATATATAGCTTTTTTTTATTAAACAGTGATGTTCTTATGCATTTCGTTGCACTTTGGGTCAAGATTGTGACGATTTAAACATTGTTATATCATTTTAGATCAAATTGAACATGTTTTAAAGAAATTTGGGGTATTTTCATACATTTCGAAAGAAGATTGCGATGTTTTGGGGCATTTAATTGCATTTTTGAAAAAAATGGTGGCCTTTTAATTCATGTTATTTTGTTTCTGAGAAATGCAGACATATTTCAAGCCATTTATAGCATTTTTGAACTAAATGGGGATAAATCATTTTGTTGCACTTTCAGCGAGAATTGTGATGATTTAAACATTGTTATATCATTTTTGATCAAATCAAATATTTTTTAAAGAAATTTGGGACATTTTCATGCATTTCTAAAGAACACTGTGATGTTTTAGAGCAATTAATTGCATTTTTGAAAAAAATGGTGACTTTTTTAATTCACTTTATTTTGTTTGGGAAGTGAAAAGATGTTTCAAGCCATTTATAGCATTTTTGAACTAAACAGTGATGCTCTAAAGCATTTTTGTTGCACTTTCAAAGAGAATTGTGATGATTTAAACATTGTTATATCATTTTAATCAAATTTGGGGCATTTTCATGCATTTCTAAAGAACACTGTGATGTTTTAGAGCATTAAATTGTATTTTTTGGAAAAATGGTGACTTTTTAATTCATGTTATTTCATTTCCAAGAAATGCGGAGATGCTTGAAGGCACTTGTAGCATTTTGCATTAAACAGAGATGTTCTAAAGCATTTCATTACACTTTCAGCGAAGATTCTGATGATTTAAACTTTTTATATTATTTACGATCACAACAAACATGTTTTAAAGAAACTTGGGGCATTTTTATGCATTTTTAAAGAAGACTGTGATGTATGAAAGTGTTTTATAGTATTTTTGAACTAAATGGTGATGCTCTAAAGCATTTTGTTGCATTTTCAGCGAGAATTGTGATGATTTAAACATTGTTATATCATTTTTGATCAAATTGAGCATGTTTTAAAAGAAATTTAGGGCATTTTTATGCATTTCTAAAGAAGATTGTGATGTTTGAGATCATTTTATAGCATTTTTGGCAAAAATGGTGACTTTTTAATGACATTATTTTGTTTCTGGCAAATGTGGAGATGTTTCAAGGCATTTATACCTTTTTTGCATTAAACGGTGATGTTTTAAAGCATTTCGTTGCATTTTTGGTGAAGACTGTGATGATTTAAACATTGTTATATTATTTTCTATCAAATTGAACATGTTTTAATAAAATTTGAACATTTTCATGCATTTTTAAAGAAGACTGCGATGTTTTAGAGCATTAAATTACATTTTTTGGAAAAATGGTGACTTTTTAATTCACGTTATTTCGTTTTCCAGAAATATGGAGATGCTTGAAGGCACTTGTAGTATTTTTTTTTTTTTTTGATAAAAATAAGTCAACTTAACTAAAAGAAAAGGAGAAATTACAAAAGCACAGGGGCATAACCCAGAGAAACTAGAGCTTGATGGCATTCCCCCTAGCTACATGA